>QXTE01000013.1:18453645-18916865 GCA_003942145.1 Platysternon megacephalum
CCCCCCCCCCCCCGCCATAAAGCCTTATGGGGTACACCGTCACAACCCCATTTTACTGATGGGGGGAAATCTGATGGTCAGGTCTACAGGGTATAACTGTCAGAGCTGGGATTAGAACTCAGATGTTCCTGGTTTCTAGTATAGAGCTGGGCAATTTCCCCTCCCAAAGTGAATAGTTAAAAAAAAAAAAAAATCATTTTGAGGAGGCACCAAAACTATTTGCAAATTCGGTTGAAATGTGGCAAATCGTTTCAGCCAATAAAACCTTTGAACACAAAAATTTTGAAAATGTCAAAACAAATAATTTCGAAAGTGTCAATTTGAACCAGGCTGACAATTTCAAAAATTTTGTTTCAGATTTATTTGGTTTTTTTTGGCTGAAACAATTTGCTGGATTTGGCCCAAATTATTTTCCCCCCCCTGTTTTTATTTCTGCAAGAAAACTCCCAATATTTAGTTTCAGTTGGAAACTAACCCCATTTTGGGGGGACTTTTCAGTTCAGCCACCAAACTGAAAAATCAGTTATTCATTCAGCTACAGTTCCTAGCCGTCAGTGTTTGTACAGATACGCTCACATCAACATGTGTATGTGCTACTGTGTGCACCGGGCTCTGTATGTGTGTCAATATAGGCATGGGTTTGCATGCACATCATTTCATGGCTATACGTCGGTATATCCATGCATGCTGCTGCACTCTGGTAAACACAGCATATTTCCTGTGTATTGGTACACATGCAGATCAGGGGGTGGGGGCCCAGTCACTCAGGTACGTGTACTTGTGCAATGCTGTGATGAGCCAGTGAGCCATATGAAAATGCACCCGGCTGACATTACATTGAGTGATGCAGCTGCATCACCTCTCCTGTCTCTCAGGAACTAGCCCTTGCACCCTCCTTCTCCCCACAAAGCCAAATTTGGAGTGACAAAATTCAGTGCTGACCTCACCACATCCAATATTTTAATTGTCACTTGACCCTCTGGCCCATGCTTGTTCAAGGCAGCTTTATTTTTTATTGCCATCTCAATGCACTCTGTGACAGAACTTGAGTGTGTCCTAATTTAATTTTAATTAGTGCCGACTTTTGCTTTCCTCACTAATGAAACAATGCTCATTATGAAGTGTAATTGAAGACCCCTAGAGGGAGGGGCGCCTAGAGACCTCATTGTGTTGGTATCCGGCATCCTGCCCAATAAAATTCCCCTCTGAACGAAAGCAGTTTTATCATTAATTCATACTGCAGGGGAGCTAGCTAGCTGCCAGCTGCTGAGCTCATACTGCTCCTGGAAAAGCCCAAAGCTTTTTCTCCTGAGAAACAACTCCAATTTCTAATGATTAAAACATATTATAAGTCCTTCACTCTTGTTGTTTAAGAGCATCTTTGAACATGGACTGTTTTGAAAATACATCCATTCATTAAAAGCAAACAACATTTATGAACATTTTTACTCTTAAATTGAGATTGAGTAAAACAAATATTGAGCGTGGTTGATTTTTTTTTTTTTAAAAGGAGAAATGTTGCTGTTTACAGCTGTTCCCGGATGAACTGGGAAGGTATGTGGAGAAGGCACTCACAACCGACACGTGAACCAGTGGTCAGTCAGGCCAGGTGTTCAACAGGCCATCTTTGTAGGTAAATATTCAGTGAGATTTTTAAAGCTGCATCGGAGATATGGATGCCCAAATCCTCCAATCAGTTTTGAAAATCTCAACACCATACCTGACATGTGTCTAGGCCTGGTAACTGCACACAAAAGTTTAGCACCAGGATTGCATGCACTTTTTTATAGGCAGATCTAAGGGCTTTTAAAAAAAAAAATCTGGTCCTGGAGGAGGTCCTGGTGGCCTGTGTGAGATGAGTTGCATGTATCAGTCCAGTTTCTGACAGACAAGTGTTCATCTCACAGGTACAGACTCACAACTGACATCGTTAGCAGCCGCTGCAGTGAACTGAGAGGCAGAGTGGTCATGGAAGCCACTAGAAGCACCCCCATCAGCTCAGGGAAAAGTGTGCAATAGTAAAATTACAGTTTGTACAGTACAGCTGTAGCGATATGTAAGTATGGAATACCTACTAATACCATAGTTTTGAGATGAAACTTCTATATGATATAGTATAACTAGTTTTTAGTAGAATGACACATTCATTTTAAAGTATAACACAGCTATGACTATTAGATCAAAAATAATGGGTCAAATCCTGCTGTTCTTAGAGAGAACATAGGCAAAATTGCCATTGAGATGAGTTTTGTCTGAATAGTGTCTGAGTCAGGACTGGAGGTTTTGACCCATAGATTTTAAATACAGTACACAATTTTGCATTTGTTATCCTTTACTAAACTTATAAGTTTACATTGTGCCATGTGCCAAAAATAAATATCTGAAGAGTAAATGCCCCAGCCCAGGTTTACAGGGTTTTTTTCCCTTGTGATTTTGATGCTTGTGAACATAAGCAACTATGGGATCAAATCCTGATGCCCTTGATTGTAGACCAAAGAGCCAGGAGTTCTTCATACTTGTTGTCATCGTAAGGGAAGTTTAAACAGAAATTACTTGCTTTTTAATTTAAAATTAATTCTCAGCAGCTCCTAGCAATGTGTGGGAAACCATCTGGATCGAGGCTAGAGGAAAGCATATTTTAAAGGCACAAGTTTAATAAGACTAACAACGTGACTTGTACCATTCTTCCCTGTCTGTCTAGTTCTGAGGCTTGCGAGGCTGAGTTGACCCTCAAACTAAGCTTTCGCCTTTGGTGCAGAGATGTACCATATGGCTACCTCTGCTCAGATTATAATATGTGTTTTAGTCATATCGTTGCTCATGGTAATACAAAGTACATGATACAAAATCTAGATTGGTGGGTAAAAGCAACACAGCTAGGGCCATGTATAGCCCTCAACCTTCTCACCCAGCTCCCCTTGCCCTAGTCTGCTACAGAACAAGAGTTGTATCTGACCCTTCATGATTAAACATACTCTGTTGTTGGAGTCCAGCTCTTCCTACATGTGTCCAGGAAATGCTGATGAGACCTAAACCTGCAGAACATGAATTCTAAATGGTGCAGAGATGCCACCTCAGGCTGTTTCTGTGCATGCCTGTGGCCCAGGGTTAGCTTTTCTAGTGTGGCATAATACAGCTAGCTGGTGGAATGCTGAGAGTGAGGTAGGCTTGGCTAATTGGAGCACTCCTGGGAGGATGTGAATTGCGCAGTTTCCATAATGAGCAGAGAGAAAAGAAAGTTTACAGCTCCTAATGTAATGACGTCAGGACAAGATTAATAGCAGAACTGCTGTGTCTCTGTCTATCAGACGCTTCATAATGAAAGGCACCGAGTTTCATTACTGATATTTTGCTGGTAACTGGTGCTGAGAGAGTCAGTAGGGCATAACTCCCTCCCTGAGCCTCTTCAAACTTTTTCATCTCCAAGGCCCAAACATATAACATACATATGAACACACACCGACACATTGTAAGGTGAAATTCAGTTATGTTCAGCTCCTGAACCAGTGTGGAAATGGAATCATAGGAACGTGTGCTAGTCCATGGATATTTCCCTCTTCCCTTTCTGCTTTATATCAGGTCAGTTCAGAGAAGTTAACAAAGAATCAGTGGGACTTGGGGCTATGCAGACATGCTGGATTTGTAAATATGCTAATTTTTTCATGTCTAGAGACCTGGGAACAGAAACTGGACATATTCGCCATGAAAATAAGTTCGGTCTCAGTCCACTCCCTAGTGACTGTGTCTGTCCACATAATTAGAGCACCACCCCATTTAAAAAAATTCAGCCCCTGTGGCAGTTGTAGTACAGGAATGGAATAGCAGGGAGTACTGCAGCTGTGGACTGAGGACTGTCCCATATGCAGGACTGTGTTGGGAAAACTTAGCTGTAACTAGTGTTATAGGACCAAAACCTGAAGCTGATGATTTTGTCATCGATTTCAATGGCATCAGGATTTGATCCCATAGTTAACTGCGATTAATCGACAGCCCTATCGCTATCCTATAGAGTGACAGCAGGGCCTGCGAGGCCTGGAGGGGAGTTCTTGTGTTGTCCATGACGAGAATGTGATCGCCTGCTGATGCACTAACTCTGGCTCTCATGTTGGCCCATCTTGTGTTAACTGCTCTGACTCATTGACAGCCAATGAGAGGAGCCAAGAGGAAAGTTAGTACACTGGACTGGGACTCAGAAGGTCTCTGTTCAGTTCCCAGTTCTGCCACAGACTTCCTGTGTGACCCTGAGCATGTCACTTAGGTTCTCATTTCCTCAGCTGTAAAATGGGGAATGGAATAAGCTCTTCCCACATAGGCTGGTTTTTTTTTGCTAAGGTATATACAGTATCTAGCTACATGAGACCCTGATCTCAGCTGCAGCCTAGCAGAGCTATAGGCTCTGCTATATACACAACAACAGAGGATGCAGAACACTGGCTTGTGGTGCCAGTGACACCCTTGTTTTGAATCTGGGCAGCCTGTATCATATCCTGCACTTACAGGAGCATGGTACGTGGAGGCTAGTTGACACCCCCTTGTTTGGGTTGTGGATCAGGGTTTACTTCAGTAACTGAGCAGTTTCTGAACCATTTCTGCCTCACTAGTGGGGGATTAGGTCCTTAAGTGGATTTTTAACCTGGCACAGTCTGTGGATAACTGGAGGAGATGCTATCCTCTATGGAGTGACTAAATCATGCCCTGTCAGAGGATGAACGCAGTGAACTGAAAAAACTCCATTATAGTTCTTGTTCTCTCTCTGTGGGCTGAGCTGCTAGTGGCCGCTACCACCATAGGGGCTCTATTTGCTTCTGCAAAATTTAAGTTTTAGTTTCTTTAAATTAACTTTCTAGCACTAACGGCTATGGAGCAAAGTTACCTAGTGCGAACTAGATACCAAATCTGCAGACAGATACACACACCTCTGCAATTCCTCCCATTCATTTCAATGGGATGTTAACTTGACAGCCAGTTAATGCCAAGATCATTAACAATTTCACTGCCAAACATTTTAGTGGAAACATCCAGCTATTCTGGGATTGTGGGCAGAGCCTGAGTAGAGTACCACACGATTTGTACTGGTATTCTGTGAGATATAGCACAGAATCCTTACAGCAGCCATCTTTAGCACATGTGCTCTGTAGCAAGACAGCACATAAAAGGAAGCGTTTGCTGCTGGCCCACAGCTGATGCATTCTTAGTTATATGGGTGCCTTTAAGTTCCAAACCTGACACCATTTTTTATGGGCCACACTTCCTTCTCCAAAGTTTGGGAGGTATCTGGATCTGAGGTTTTGGCGTAGCCCCATCTCTGATATGGATATACGGTGAGAGACACAGACAATGGGCTATTTCTTGCTACACAGAGTTTTCTAAGGTCTCACTGCTCTCCTTCTAAATGAAACATGAACTATGCATATGTGCACTAGCAAAAGGGCACATTCCACTGTGCCCAGAGTGAGCCGTTGTGACATTAAGCCGAGGTTACAGGCACTATGGAGAAGCCAACTGATGTGTGAATCCATTATGGTTGTTACCAATTCAAATGAACTACTTTTTACCACTGTCACAATGGACCAAGCGAAGAATTCAGCTCTGGTAAACTGCCTGCATGTGATTCTCTCTGTATCTAGAGCAATAGAATAATAACCCACACAGATATATAGCAGGCTAATCTGCTTTAGGTATTACTACATTTTCCATGTTGAGCTATCAAAGACAGGTAGAGTACAAGGGGGCTGGGAGGGCTCTCTCTAATCTTCCGAGCACTGTGCTCATTTCTAGCACTGCGCCACTACTAGGGTCATTGTGCAAGTTGGTGCTATAAATTGAAATTGGTTCAACTGAGCTCTTGGCGCCTATTTTCTCCCCTTCAGATGCTGTTCTAGAAGTCAAGCCGGCTTACACAGCATCAGCTATTTGGTATGTAGTAGCTATAAGCTGCATCTCATTTTTCTCTCTGTGCATTGCACCTTAAAATTTCTGAGAACACTAACTTTTGGCAACAACAGCAGCCATTTTGTTCTCAAAGTTACTGCTCTTAAGAGTAGGTACTGTACCTTTAAGAGCAGAGCACATGCTAGGGAGAAGGAATTGGAAGCAGCCCAGAGTCAGCTTCACCAGATACACAGCTAGAGAACCTGGCTCTCCTTTGTCCTAAAACAGAGTTATATAATCCTGATAAAGTCTTACTTCTAAGAGTCCAGACTGTGCTTCCTTCTTAGGAATACACAAGACAACACATGGTACCAGAGTGAGGTAGACGTGAGGACTGGGAAAAGAGGACTGTAGCAAAGGAATCATCTAGCACAGCGGTTCTCAAACTGTGGGTCAGGACCCCAAAGTGGGTTGCGGCCCTGTTTTAATGGGGTCGCCAGCTCCGGGGCTGGAGCACCCATAGGGAAAAATTAGTGGGTGCTCTGTACCCACTGGCAGCCAAGCTGCTCTCCCCTTCCTATCTCCTCCTCCCTCCCTCCCGAGCGCGCCGTGTCCCCGCTCCTCTGCCTACCTCCCAGCGTTTCCCGCCCAGCCACTGCCAAACAGCTGTTTGGCAGTGTTAGCAGGGGGGAGGAGCGGAACGTGGTGCGCTCAGGGGAAGAGGCAGGGCCGGGGCGGGAATTTGGGGAAGGAGTTGGAATATTGGCGGGGGGGGGGGGAAGAGAGAGACTTTGGGGAAGGGGCGGGGCCTCATGGAAGGGGGGGAGGGGGAGCAGGGCCGGGGCAGAGGAGGGGGTCTTTAATAGCATGCAACTAAGTCAGGCAGAGAGCAAAAGTTATGACACAATTTTGCAGAAATTTGAAGAGTATTGCATACTTTAAAAGAGTAAAGCATTTGGAAGATACAAGTTTCACCTTAGAATACAACAGGAAGGAGAGTCCTTTGAAGAATTCCTAATAGAACTAAAACTATTGGAAGATATGGAACTTGCTTTGGATAAAGCAATAAGACTGTGGCAGGCTGCGGAAATCGCTCTTAACAAAATAAAAATAATAGAACGAAAACAGGACACTGCCACTCTGGATAGAGTGCCAAGAGAAAAAAAACTGGTAAGCAGCCAGTAAATCAGCATAGAACAAAACCACCGAGAAGCATGGGGGGAAAAAAACAAAAACAAAGCACAAGATTTTGCAAGGGACAGCTTCAAGGACGTCACAAGATGCGGACATGAACACTGACCTCAGCAATTCCCAGCTTTTGGTAAGTGCTGCAATATTTGTAAGAAATACAGCATTTGGCCAAAGGCTGCAACCAGGATCAACAACTGCAGAAGAGGAAGCAAAGCCTGCATGCTGATTCAGTAATCCAGGAAGAGAGCACAGACAGCAGCACAGAAGAGGAGTTCTCTTTGGGAGCTGTAGCTCAAGGGGAAGGAACTGATGAATGGACAACTTCTTTAGAGACTAATGGGACTCTTATAATGTACAAACTGGACATTGGTGCTCAGGAAACTGTTGTTTCAGATATTAGAATTAAAAGGCTGACACAAAAATCAGGGAACATGGTGAGCAAACAGGTTAAATTGAAAGCTTATAGTAAGGAACTCATTCCTACCAGAGGTACATGTGTATTAGAAATGAAGGCAAAAGATCAAATAGATAAACACAGTAACAGACGGAATGAAGCACCTATATTGGTTTTTAAAATATGCCACGCCCTTGGGCTGATACAAAGAGTGCACATGGTAGAGGAGATAACGGACGCATTGTCCGGAGCATTTGATAAAACTAGTAGAAATAGAGGTGGAGTCAGACATAGTGCATGTCAGACTGATTAAAAAAAAAAAAAGAATTGTCCAGTCTCAGAAAGGAAGTGGAATGAATTTGCTGAGGCTACAGCTAATGATGAGACTTTACAGAGGGTAATTAAGGCTATTACCACAGTACATTATATACCAAGTCCATATTTCCATTTCAAAGCAGAACGGTCTGTCATTGATGGCATATTGTTTAGAGGAAACACAATAGAAGTGCCTAAGATGTTACAAGTGGACATGCTCACAAGAATACACGAAGAACAGCTGGGCATGGAGAAATGTAAATAGAGTCCGAGAGATACTGCACTGGCCACAATGAACAATGAGAGAGAGAAAACTGATAAAATGTCAAACCTGTAAAAAATACCAAAAGATTGAGAAAAGAGCCTGTGTTGATAATGAACAATTAAGGGCATGATCTAAAGTTGGTGTGGATTTATTTACATATGCAGGTAAAAACTATATTTTGATTTTGGATTATGATTCTCTCAATCCAGAGGTTGTTTTATTAGAAAAATACTACATCCAAACATGTAATAATGCACATGAAATCCATATTTTCCAGCCATGGAATCCCTGAAATTATCATGTCTGGTAATGGTCTGTAGTTTGATGGACATGATTTAAAAAAAAATTGCTAGAGAATGTGGAGTTAAACATGTATCCTCAATCCAACGGTTTTGTAGAGAATAGTGTAAAAATGTTCAATGACTTTTGAAAAAAGCCAGTGACTCAGGTACAGATATATATTTGGCTATACTGAATTATAGGGCAGCATCAGTGAATCATGGATTGTCACCTACAGAGATTGTTTAGCAGGAAGTTGAGAACAAAACACACTAACTTAAATAGTGACCTTAGTGGCACTACAGACTTAGATGTGTATAAACAACATGACAGGTGTAAACACAAAGTGCATCACGGCAGAGGGCCCAGTGTGTTAGAGCCTTTGAAGCTCAGAGATGCTTTGTGGATTCATGATGGTACTTGCTGGGCTCAGAGGGCAGTAGTGACTCCTGAGGTCACCGCACAATCTCATGAAGTACGGACTCCCGCAGGACATGTGTTTTGAAGGAGCAGGAGACATCTGCAGCATCTTCTTGAAGAAGAGGGGGATAAGGAGGCAGATACTTCACTGGCAGCTACAGGACAAAGCACTGAGGAAACCACTGAAGATCATTCAGATCAGCAAGTGGAGCAGTCTGCTGATTCAGCGAGTGCAAGGACTGAAGGGATGCCTTGTAGATCTAACAGACCACACAGAGCCCCTGAAAGACTAATTGAACACTGCTAACAAAGTTGGTTGTGTTACGGTGTTTGTAGAGAAACAGTTGGTATGTAAGTTAAATTGTTTAGAATTGATTTGCTGGAAAGGGGAGATGTTAGGAGTAGGTAAAGTCTCAAAGCTTCATAACTACCAGCTAAATGACTCCTTTCCCTCTTTAAATGGGCTCATTCTCTAGAGCTGCTATTCCTGTAGTGTCTTCCCAGGGCTGCTCTTGCAAAACAGAGGGGTAGCCGTGTTAGTGCCACCAGACTCATTGTTCTTGCAAAACAAGCACCCTGATAACTACCTAAAAGGGAGAAGGGGACCATCTATATCTCCACAAGAATTATCAGAAAGAAAAAAATCTGTGACAAGGATGCATCATACATAGATGAGTGACAAAGTCAGAAAAATGCTGGAAGAGGAGATGAATTGAAATCTGCTTGCCCTGTGTGGTGCCGTGTTCACAGAGGTGTCTGGTCTCCTGCATGCACACAGCAATGCAGTACGTGAGGGTTAACGTGGCCTTGGGAAACCCAAGTCAATTTGTCCACCACTGGTTGGAGAGCTACTGGAAGGATGGTTAGACAGGATCGTTTGAGGCATATCTGTGGATAAGGAGAGCAATCCATCATTCTCTCTCTCCCTCATCTCTCTGCTCCTCCTTTTCTCTTCTGCCTTCATGCACACATCTATCTAGTAGTGGGGGTGGCAAGCTCCACAGTTATGGCAATCTAAACGGCAAGTGGGCTGGCCCACAATTGTCCAATGAGCGTTAATTCCAAGAATAAAATCAAATTATTTTAAGAAAGCAAACAGTCCATAGCAAAGGAAGCAGAAAGCTCTGCTGCTGATATATCATTATAAGACTATGATGCAAACCAAAGTGCCTGCATACAGCTTACATCAACAGGGACATTTAATAGCATATACTGTGCATAGAAAGCTTTTAAGGCAGCAGCTGACAGCAGCTGGGAGAGACTGAACTGTCAGCTCCAGAGTAATAAATGTGAGCACTCAAAAAAACAAACTCCAAGCACAAAATCACTTTATTCTCTTTTCTCATCATCTTCTCTCCCCACCCCCTTTCTCCTGCTTCTTAGGATCCCAGGCAAAAAACTAAATGGCCATTCTGCGTCCTGATCAGTATGATGACCAAGAGTTTTACGAGGTTAAAACTTGACACACCACATAGGAAAAGTGTATGCTCATGTGCATTGCCCTAAGGTGCTCTCCAGCAGTGCACACCCCTCAAGTAGCAGCCAGGAAGTAGGTATTGGGTACAAGAGAGGAGGTGGGGGCCACAGAGAAACTGATCTGCTCTGCATGCTCGCTATACAAAAAAGTACATTGTGCACAGGGCCGGCTCCAGGCACCAGCTGAACAAGCAGGTGCTTGGGGCGGCCACTCGGGNGCAGTGCTAGGAGAGTGTATCTGACAGCAGCCCCAGAAGCTTTAACTTACATATTTGAAAGTAGGACCCATTTGCAGAAACTGCATTAGGGAAATCAAGTGACTTGCCCACCGTCACCCCAGAGTTGTGTGGCAAGTCTGGGAACAGGATCTCCCGAGTCCCTGTCCTTCCACCATAAAAGCATCCTCTCTCTAAAACTTAGGAGCACTGATTGAATTTAAACATGCCAGTGTAGGGCTGAAAGGCAAGAGCAAAGGGTTTTTTTTCCCAGAGAACTCCAAACAAGTTCACAAGCAAAATGTAACATATCCCTCAGAATACAGCAGTTTGCTAAGCCCCTTAAGTGTCTGATATGCCTGCCTTTGGCTGCTCATCAGCCAACCACATCCAACTCTTGAGCACGGTTTCTGAGCTCTCCCCTTCTCTGTGCTGCAGAGGTTCAAGGCAACAACACTGTTCCAAAGATGTCTCAGTGTCAGTATCTCTGGTGGCAAGACTGCAGAATGCACAGTTGACTGCACAGGCAAGATCAGCTGTCTCTAGCTCTCTCCTTCAGGGACTGCTGGAAGTGTTCAGGTGAGTGGATGAAAAGAGTCTCCGCCCCAGTCCCAAACAGCTGATAGATGACTGAGTGCTGGGGGGAGGGACGAGAGCAGCTGTTCAGAGCCGATGACACTTGCACATCTCCAAGGGGTCACCATTTCAATGAGCATTATTAGCCTTTTTCAATAACAGATGTAAGTTCATTTTACAGGGTACTTTCCCTTTTCATTCTCAAGGTATGCTACCTGTAACATGACCCTCTCCTTATCAGGAGTCCATAATTCCTATGATTCATGGGTTTGTTTTGTGGCAGGAATTCATGGTTGTATCCTACACATTTTCCACATTCTTTTGGGACTCTTGAGACCCCAAAGCCTTCCCCCTTTCCTGACACACCTTTATTCTTTGATGCAATGGAAGTGATGCAGTGGTTAAGTAATGGAATAAATTGCCTAGGGAGGTTGTGGAATCTCCATCATTGGGGATTTTTAAGAGCAGGTTGGACAAACACCTGTCAGGGATGGTCTAGATAATACTTGGTCCTGCCTTGAGTGCAGGGGACTGGACTAGATGACCTCTCGAGGTCCCTTCCAGTTCTATGATTCTATGAATCCCTCTGAAGGCTACTGGGCAGCTGGTTTCTCTAGGATTTTATTCTCATAGCAGCATTGCTCACAGGCTTCATGCTATTTCCCCAAAGCCCTTTCTTTTTTGTGTGATCCCCTAATTGTTGTCTTAAAGCAAAAGTTAAACAGGACTACCTGATAGGCCCTCACTAGCCCATTCGCTATTCCAAATACCTCCACCTCATCTCCCCTCTCCTTTCTAAACACAGTTCTGTTCCTTTTGTAACTTGAGTGTTTTTAATCTAGCCTCACATTTTTGGTTGCCCTTTTGTGCAGTATACCAAGTGGAGATGTGCTATTAACTCTCATGTAATGGCATGTTGGTAGTCTCCATATTGCCTTTTTGATCACTGCTGTCACTACACATTGTAAAGATGAATAAAGTCAGTGTTTACAGCCTCACTTCTACGAGCTTTTGCATGAGCACAGGCCCAGTGACAGCTGTAGAGATGCTGTAAAGCCAGGGGTGCTGCACTGATAGGCACCTGTACCTTTCACAGAGGTAAATCCCCATAGCACTCCTTTTTTCTTGAGGAGATCAAAACAGATGCCCACTGTTAACTTCCTTTATATTTAGATATGGGCCCAAGCCAGACATTCAGAGCCAAAGTTCCTCAAAGGCTCAGGGTACGCAGGCTTTGGTTCTGGCTCATCCCTACTTTCTATGAACAACAAGGGAATGGCCCAAAAGATTTAAGCCTCCCCTTTCTATGAAATCATGATCATGCTAACAATGGAGACACAGCTGTTCATAACCTCTAAACTGACTTAATATGCAAGGAATAAGGAGATAAACATACCCAGACTTTTAAAGACACACATCCCACAAACACATGTACAATGTGCCCAATACACCAACTTAACACAATATGCAGACACCCAGCACAGAGCTACATTCAGCACACACACATTTACTTTAACCTTGGGCCACTTTCAAACTGAAGGAAGATTTAAAGTTTCTAATTTTTCCCTTCCCTTGATGAAGGATTTTCACTTCCTCAACCCCCCTGGGAGGCGCAGTCACAGCAGCAGCAGCCGTGCACTGTAAATCTTTGAAACTAATAATTATTAAACACATAAATCTATTTAATGCACAGAACCCCAAACACGCTGAGTGGATAATGTGCTTTAAAAAAAAAAAAAAAAAAGGGTTGATGCTATCAAACTGCTGAAGTGCAGAGCACACCTGCTGCACAGTGCTGGTGGGGAAAGCAGGCAGCACATTCTCTTGCCCCTCTTGCTGGAAGCCTGGCTGCAATAGGTGGCGTGAATAAACTCCACATGCCATAGAGATGGGGTGAATATGCAGGAATGAGAGTGCAATGGTACTGCAAGCAGCTCAAAGCAGGGATCTGTCCTTTAACGTAGATGGATGAACTCAAACACTTGGAATGTTAACAATTGCAACACCACGCAGTTTTGCCAAAGCAACTCCTCTGTGACCTGAAAGAAGCTCCTGCGCTGTAGAAGCTGGGCTGGTACATAGCTGTCTTACGGTTCTTCAGAAAAAGGACTGCAACACCTGCTGCTATCCCAGTCCCGAGGAGTTGCTTTTGAGAGAACCTTAGCAACACCTAGTATGCTAGTCCTGACCCCCAATTCCAGCTCTGCCAGTGAACACTGTTTGACCTGCAATTCCATTCTGGGGCTCCTAAACAGCTCTACCAACGCACTTCAATCCTTGCCAGCCACGAGCTCATTATTACCGTTCGAGGCTCTTCCAATGCACCTTACTCTTGATATTCCTATCCTGGACTTTTCCTAAGCAGAGGCTTCCAATCACAACAAACTATATTCTGTTCTTCATGAGGTGGACAAGCCTGCACTAGGGAGAAACTGGGCTGAAACCACCACATTCGTTTCACTTATGATTTAATCCAGATTTGAATCAGGGACTCCAAGGGTGAGTGGCAAGTGCGTTCACCCAGTGGCACCCCTCACCCCGGGCATGCTTTTTTCCCCTCTTTCCCAGGAGAGGAAGCCAATGAAAATACATCCGAGTTCATTTCCCCAATCTCTGCTGCCTCTTGTCAGCTTTCTGACTGAGGAACTGCTGCAGACTGTCAGGAAATCAATACATAACAAAAGGACCTTGCCGAGCTAGAATTATATTTCAGTAAGGAGGCTGATTTGCTAGAGATTTTGTGTGTGTGTGCATGTGTGTTTCTCTATATATATCTCAGGAGGGTTGAGTAACTTTTTATTTGAATTCAGATAACTCCTTGGGCCGTTGCATGATGCCAGTAACTTGACTGGGAATTGTGTGTGTCCAGTGGTGGGAGAACTGGACCCCTTGATTTCTCTTACTGGCCACAGCTCTTATGACTCTTCTCCTTCTCTGTCCTAAGTTCCAGCAAATCACTCCATGAAGTGGGAAGGAGGATAGTTTTGTGGTTAAGGCATTGGATTGGGACTCATGGGACCAGGGTTTGAGTCCTGGCTCTGCCATAGGCTGCCTACATAACCTCTGTGTTTTAAATCTGGACCAGTGGATTTAGGTGCTGAAGAGCAATCTCTTCTCAGCCACACAGTACCCAGTACACTCTCCTCCCTGAATCTGAGAGTTGTTAAGCATTCTGCATGCCCAGAGGAGAGTCACTTAGGGCCCGCTACTCCATCATGGCTGGCTGGCAGCCAGAAAGAAGAGGGCGCTGCCTCCTTGCAAAGGAATGGAATAGGTGCTAGATATAACTACCGGGTCTGGCCCCACAGTTGCAGGATATAACTGCAGGGTCTGGCCCCACAGCACTCTCTTTTCCTGCTGATTAACAACTGTAGCACTTCATGCCAGCAGAGAGTTTCCATGCTGGGCACAGCCCAACGTTCTGGCTTCCTGCAGAGACAACAGGGGAAGAGGACAGGCAGCATTCAGCAGCCGCAAGAGAATTAAAATCCCACTCAGCATTGACTTGAAGCAAAGCGAAAGGGTAATGAGCCTTTGCAGGTTGCATCTTCCATTACGTTTCTCTCTCCCATGGCCTGTGGCTCCCGCGAGCCCACTGATTTTGAACATTAATACCTACAGTAGCCTTTTGCAGGAGGATGTGGTGGAAGCATTTGCAACTCATCTGTCTTAGCTGGCACTTATCTGGCCTCCCTTAGGGAGGTCCACCTTTAAGCAAAGAAGCTTCCCTTATGGAGCCTGATGTGAAGCAGCAGTTTTAGATTGAAAGAGGAGCTATTCACTTGGAAGGCAGCACTTCTGTAGATCTCTTTTTCCACACGCCCCCCCCCCCCCCCCCCCCCCCCCCCCCCCCCCNGACCTGCCCATTCCAATGGGAGCTTTGCCATTGACTTCAATGGGAGCAGTATGGGGCTGCATGACCCAAGCTTGGAGAAGGGGAGAGAAATGGAGAACGGGAGAGCTGGCACTGCCAGTTGGAGTGTTTTTCCCGTGCCTGGGTCCGTACTTAAGCTAACCTATGCCCCCATGTCTGCACTGCTATTTTTAGTAGGGTGACCAGACGTCCCGACATTTCATCGGGACCGTCCCGACATTTCGGTGTCTGTCCCAATATCCGCCGGCAGCACTGTGGTTTGTTGTTGTTTTTTTGCTCAGCCGGCACCCCTCCCCATGTGTCCCGATATTTTCTTCCCCTCATCTGGTCACCCTAATTTTTAGCTATGTTAACACAAGTAAAGCTAGCATGGGTATGTCTAGCTGTGCTGAAATCACACCTCAGATTGCAACAAAGACACCTACTGTCTACTTTCTATCACACCTATGTGGTGCCATGTATGTCAGGACTAGCCTGAACACACCCACATTAAGTTATGTTGTGTTTTTGAAGCTGGGAGTCAAGTATGGTGGCACAGGGCATTCCTTCCCAATTGTGTATTTCAAATCAGGTAGGGAAAGTTTCCTGCTGCTTGCTCCTCTCCTGGCATCATATAAATGTAGGGCTGGAAGGGACCTTGAGAGGGCATCTAGTCCAGCTCCCTCTGCTGAGGCAGGACCAAGTATTCCTAGACCATCCCTGACAGAGGTTTGTCTAACCTGTTCTTTAAAACCTTCAAATGACAGGGATTTCACAAACTCCCTTGGTAGCCTATTCCAATGCTTAACTATCCCTATAATTAGTTTTTCCTAATATCTAAACTAAATATCCCTTGCTGCAGATTAAGCCAATTACATCTGGTCTTACCTCCAGTGGACATGGAGAACAATTGATCCCTGCCCTTTTAACAACAGCAGTCTTCAAATATGTTAAGGACTATAATAAGGGCCTCCCTCAATCTGCTTTTCTCAAAACGAAACAGTCCCAGTTTTTTAAATCTTTCCTTATAGGTCAGGTTTTCTAAAGCTTTTATTATTTTTGTTGTTTTCCTCTGTCCACATCTTTCTTAAAGTATGGCACCCAGAACTGGACAGAGTATTCTAGCTGAGGCCTCACCAGTGCCAAGCAGAATGGAACAATTACCTCCTGTATCTTACACAGAACACTCCTAGTAATACACTCCAGAATGATATTAGCCTTTTTTGCAACTGCATCACATTGTTGACACATGGTGTAATTTGTGATCCAGTATAAGACTCGGATCCTTTTCAGAAGGTACATTTGATTTTTCCTTCCCAAGTATAGTACTTGGCACTTGTCTTTACTGAATTTAAACATGTTGATTTCTCCAATTTGTCAAGGTCATTTTTAATTATAACCTTATCCTCCAAAAGTGCTTGCAACTCCTCCCAGTTTGGCATCTCATGCAAATTTTATAAGCATACTCTCCACTTCATTATCCAATTCATTAATGAAAATATTAACTAGTACCAAACCAAGGACAGACCCCAGCAAGACCCCAATAGATACACCCGTCCCCCCCAGTTTGATAGCGAACCATTGATAAGTACTCTTTACAGTCTTTCCAACCAGTTTTGTACCTCCCTTACAGTAATTTAATTTAGACCACATTTCCCTAGATTGCTTATGAGAATGTCATGTGGGACTGTATCAAAAGCCTTAGTAAAATCAAGAGATATCACATCATCTGCTTCCCTAGTAACCCTGTCCAGGAAGGCTATTGGGTTGGTTAGGCATTATTTGTCCTGGACTAATCCTTGTTGGCTACTTTGGATAACCAAATAATCCTGTAGGTGCTTTCAAATTGATTGTTTAATCATTTGTTCAAGTATCTTTCCAGGTATCAAAGTTAGGCTGACTGGTCTCTAATTCCCCGGGGGTCCTCTTTGTTCCCCTTTTTAAAGGCTTGTACTATGTTTGTCTGTCTCCAGCCCTCTGGGACATCCCCCATCACTTCTCAGAGATAACCGCTAATTTTTCCAAGACCATTTCAGGTAGTTACTTAAGTACCCTAGGGTGCAAATTGAATACATCTAACTTATTTAAATATTTCTAACCTGTTCTTTCCCTGCTTTGGCTTGCGTTCCTTTTCCTTTTTCATTCATATTACTTGTGTTAAGTATCTGATCACAATTTACCTTTTCAGTGAAGACTGAAGCAAAGTAGGCATTAAACATCTCAGCCTTCTTGATCCTGTCTATTATTAGTTCTCCTTCCCCATTAAGTAGAGAGCCTCCACTTCATCTTTTCTTACACCTAATGTATTTCTAGAACCTTTTCTTATGACCCTTTACGTCCCTTGCTAGGTGTAACTCATTTTGTGCCTTTAGTCTTTCTGATTTTGTCTCTACATGCTTTGCTATTCTTCTGCAGTCCTCCTTAGCAATTTGTCCAGGTTTCCACTTTTTGTGGAATTCATTTTTGATTTTCAGGTCACTAAAGAGCTCCTGATGGAACCATGTTGGCTTTTTACTATTTTTCCCTATCTTTCCTTCATATCAGGACAGTTTGCTGTTGCACCTTTAATATAGTCTCCTTGAGAAACTGCAGGCTCTCCTGAACTCCTTTATCCTTTGCATTTTCTTCCCATGGGACCTTAAAGTGTGTTAAAGTCTGCTTTTTGAAGTCCATTGTGCTTATTCTGCTGCTCTCACTCCTTCCTTTCCTTAGAATCATTAAATCTATCATTTCATGATCACTGTCACCCAAATTGCCTTCCACTTTCAGATTCAGAAACTTGTCCTGCATGTTAGTCAGAAATAAGTCTAATATGGTTGTCCCCATGGTCACTTCCTCCACTTTCTGAAACAAAAAGTTGTCCCCAATACATTGCACGAACTTGTTGGACATTTTGTGTTTTGCTATATTACCTTTCCGAAAGACATCTGGGTAGCTGTGCCCCATTACCACCAGATCTTGTGTTTTAGATACCTCTGTTATTTGTTCTAGAAAGCCTCATCCACCTCTTTGTCCTAATTTGGTGATATATAGTAGACTCCTACCAGGATATCTCTGTTCAGCCCTTTTATCTACACCCTGAGACTTTCAACTGCTCTGCCTTTCACCTCCTCCTGAATCACAGTAGGCATGTGTGTATACTCAAGGTATAAAGCAACCTCTCCTCCCTTCTTCTCCTGCCTCTCCTTCCCGAACAAGCTATCCCTCTCTCTCCCAACATTCTAATCATGAGTTTTATACTGTGATGCCAATTAAGTCATAATTTACTTATGGACTAATACTTCCAGTTCTTCCTGCTTATTCCCCATACTCCTTGCATTTGTATATAGACATTTAAGGCCTGATCTACACCTGAAATTTAGATCGACCTAGCTACGTTGCTCAGGAGTGTGAAAAATTCACACCATTGAGACACATAGTTAAGCCCAACTAAGCCAGCATAGACACCTCACTACCGCCTCTCGGAGAAGTGGTTTTACTATAGTGATGAAAAAACCACTTCTGTCACTGTAACAAGTGTCTACACCAGGGGTAAGCAACCTATGGCATGTGCGCCGAAGGCGGCACGCAAGCTGATTTTCAGTGGCACTCACACTGCCCGGGTCCTGGCCACCGGTCCGGGGGGCTCTGCATTTTAATTTAATTTTAAATGAAGCTTCTTAAGCATTTTAAAAACCTTATTTACTTTACATACAACAATAGTTTAGTTATATATTATAGACTTATAGAAAGAGACCTTCTAAAAATGTTAAAATGTATGACTGGCATGTGAAACCTTAAATTAGAGTGAATAAATTAAGACTCGGCACAACACTTCTGAAAGGTTGCCGACCCCTGGTCTACACTCTGGCACTACAGCGGCACAGCTGCACCTCTGCAGCTGTGCCATTGTAGCATCTGTACCATAGACATACCCTAAGATGTTGAGCAGATTCCCCCACTGTTTTCCCTCTTGCTGCCCTTATCATCCTACTGTAATTTTCCATTTGGAGATGAAAATGACCATCTCCAGGGCAACCGACTGGGTTACCACAGAGAGAGGATTGCAATTCCAGCATAGGAACAGATGCATGCAGTTCTGGATGCAGAGCCAAATTTGCATCTAGAGCCCATCTCTTGTCTTGGGAATGAAAAGACCAAGGAAATAACAGAGGAAAGAGAGATGTCAATAATATAAGCAGGACTGGCTCCTGCTAGAAAGTTTCACAAAAGGCTTCAGCAGATCTTGAAGTAGACTGCACCAGAGCATCCCATTCAAATTTGGGAAATGAAAACTCGGAAATTTGGGGAAATGTTTTAAACTTTAGTTTAAAAAAAAAAATCCTCAAGTCTGTCTGTCCCCCCTCCCCCTTCCTCTCTCCTTCCCTCCATTTCCCTCCTCACTGCAACAGAATACGACCCAATTAAGTTTAAAAGTTTCATATATTTTTGAATACTTGCACTGGAGAAGTTCTAGGTGGCTCTGAATCATACTTTACTGACACTCCCATCTTTAATGGAAACATGCTGACTGCAACTGGCTCCACTTTGAACTGGCAGATCAAATGCTTTGAGTGACAGGTTGAGAAAATGAAACTGAATCATCTCCATATTTTGTTGGAGGATGTTTTTTTTCCCCGAGAAAATATGAAAGTGAAATGTGGTGGACAGGTCCAAGGAGACTGAATTTAATCTTCTTTTGAAGTTGTTGGTGGATGGCAAGAATAAATGTGAAATGGATTTTTGGACAGCTCTCGTTTCATTCTGCCAAGCTCATGGAATTTGCTGAAACAAGACCACCAGCTGTTTTGCTTGTATTATTTTTGCAGTAGGATCCAATACATTCCTTTCCCCTCTAAAAGCTACGGACTCCATTCCATACTAAAGGATGGGCCTGAACCAAAACTCCAGATCCAAATATGCCTGCACTTTGGATGTGTTGAAAATCTGAGTTCAAATTTTGCAGCTGGCCCTGGCCTTTATAAATGAGCCAAACCAAAACTGATTCCGACACTGCAATCTTTAGGATGTCCCAAATTCAGATCCTGGTCAGATTAGTAGCTTAAACCCATCTATAAACTAAAAACATTAGCTTAATCAAGAGCCTCATGTCTAATGATGGGCAAGGTAAGAAATATGTCTGATTATAAGAAAACATCTTTGCCCAAAATTGGAATAAAAACTTTTTGGAGTTTCAAAAGAGTCCAGACAACTCTTCCCTTCCCACTTATTTTTCATTTTTGTGCCCATCTATATTTCCTGGTTCAGGTCAAAGTTAGGTCTAATGGTACTTTCTGTCCACTCTTGCAGACCCAAAGGTGCTGGATATGTACCTGAACCTGGGTTCTTAGGCTAATTTAAAATCAAGCATTTGAACCTTTGAGGGTCACCCATCTCTACTTGTATCCTGCCATGGGTGAGAGATAGGGTGGGCAAAGAAGAATAAAATGCAGGGGATGGGAAAATGGACCTGGACAGAAAGGAAGCAGAGGAAAGATTAGAAGACAGGACACACAGTCTGGTTACCATTCTCACATTGCTGGAGAGATAATCACTGAACAGGCTCTATGGTGTGTATACCTTCAAATGCAGAGTTTGGAGACATTGGTGTGAAATCACATGGGAAAATGATAATCATGTTCCCGGTGCACAAGTCTTTCCATTTGAAGTGAGACTTAACTTGTACTCAAGATCTGGGCACAACTATCAACACGAGAGAGGTGACTCTCAGAGATGAAACAGATGGTAGAGAATGTACAGAGAATTTCAAAAGACGATCCATCCTGTAAGTCCACAGATCATACAAGGTACTTGGACAAGCAAGTCAGTAAAGCTCACCAGTTTGATCAGAAATGCTTCACTTTACATCTCTAATGCAGGGGACAAGGATAGCCTGGTGAGTAAAACACAGCATTGGGACCTAGGTAATCTGGGTTTAATTTCCACCTCTGCCACAACCTTCCTGTGTGACCTTGAGCAAGTCACTTAACCTGTTTATCAGTTAAATGGGAATAATACTTCCCTGCCTGAGAAGGGGGTGTTGAGAGGCTCAATTCATTAACATATGGAAAAGTGCATTGAGAGCCTCATACAGAAGGCTGCCATAGAAATGCAAAGTAAGCACTTTTACTTGATGCCTTGCCATGCTGCCACCTAGTGGCAAAATAGTACAAGCAGCAACTGAGTAAATATGACTGACTAACATTTTCAGACACTTTGTGAGACCTGTGGTCTGCTTGCAGGCATCTGATTGCTTGAAGGCACCTTGAATTTGAGCTAACGCTGCTCTTCAGGAAATCCCTTTCTCCACCTGCGGCTGCTGCACATTCCAATGAGCGCACAGAGCCAGGAATGCAAGAGAACCACTGTTATTTACTATTCATACATAAGTCATTGTTATTACCTTAGACTCTGTCCCCTCCGTGCATCCTAGTCAGTAAAACTTCCCCTGCTGTGTCACATATGCATTAAATATCCATCCCTGTGATCCACGCATGATTGATCTCCCCATACCGCATTACAGTCATGATTAACCTTCTCCCGCTACGTCACAAATTCAATACACCCCCTTTACTTCCTTCACTCAGACAAAATGAATCTCCTTAGTATTGTCAATAATAATTTTCTTTATATCCTGCATAACAACATGAGGCAACCTGACGGAGCACTCAGGCAATAATTCAATCTTAGCTTCCCACCAACGTTCATTAAACTGAATATAACTTCGCTGGAGCTGCCACTAAATTATACTCTCATATCCTTATGGGGATTGTATATTATTCCCCAGGGAATGGTTGCAATGCCACTGAAGATGAAATAATTTGTTTTTAAAACCCAAATATTGTATCCTATAGCGCATTATTCCTTCATCTCACTACTCATTTTGCATATTAGTAATTAGCAGACATTCCCGACTGTATCATTTTGTGGCTGATAACACTGTTCTGTGGGAGATAAGGTGCAATAGGAGATAAGGTACAATACGTTTTTAGACCAGGAGGAAGCTGGCTGACAGCCTGCAACTGAAGTGAACAAGGTGAGGTCTTCATTAGAGGCAGGCAAGCCCAGAAAATTCAGGTTTGGGTGTTAACCACAAAGCTTGACAAAGGGGGGGGGGAGAATAAAAAAAATCAAACCTCCACATTTCCTCCCTGTGCTCTGGGACAAGTCTCCCCATCCCTGCATCTTGAGAGCAGGGCTCTCTGGGGCCAGCAACCCAGCTGGATGGTGTGTTTGTGTTGCATGATCCCCATTCAAATGCCATAGCATCACAACACTGTTCCTGTCAACCTGAGCTCCAAATGTCTGGTTTTGGGATAGGCTCTGATTTTACCCAGCCCTAGTTATAACACGAGACTCCTCAGAGTCTCCAGGCCGGTTTCTGGTAGTGACTTTGGCAGCTTTTAGGCAGGACTGCTACATGAGAAATAAGAGTTTGCAACACTTTGTGAACTCTGGGAAGAATATTAGAGACCTGTAGAATCGATCTTTAAAGCGACCAAATGAATCAAAATAAGATCAATATAGGGGCTGATCCTGCCTGGTGCCGAGCACCCTCAACTCCCAGTGGCTTGTAGGGGAGTGACCCCCCTATATATAGCACAGCTCTGCCCCACTATACATCAACAGTTCCCCAAACAATGTCACTTTCAGCAAGATGGCTGCCACCCAGAGGGCAGCTGAGAAGAATCATCCCTAAGAACAGTGTCAGACCCAGTTCACAGAAAGCTTCCCACCTCACAGCCTTTGGGAAACCTCCCCTGAGCAGAAAGAGGATGCTCAGGAAAAAAAAAAATCTGTTATAGCCTGTGAAGTCCATGTCTGCCTCTGCTAGGGGCTGAACAGCAGCCAGCCAGCCAGGCTCCTGCTTCCTCTGTTTTTCATGGGCTGTTTGTTCCTGTGATGCTTGGGGGACTGATCCCAATGCGCCTCCTCCCCCCCGCCCCCCCTCCAATCACTCTCCTGCTCTTTACACACTGCCCGTTGTTAAACTTTATCCTGCTGGATACCATGTGTTTGATATTAATTACAAGTCCGAGCCCCATGAAAGTGATTGAAATTTAATGAGATGCAGGGATGGAACCACTGAGCCAATGGCATTCATTAAGGGTTGCCATGGAGACCTGTTTGCCAGGCTTGACCCACATTAAGTGCCACTGGTCACCTCCCAAAGAGGCAAATAAATAAATAAATAAGCATAGCCAATTCCTGAAAGAGGCTGAGCACCAGACACTCTCCTTGGCGTCACTGGGCATGGCTGATGCTCAGCAATGTTCCGGTTTCAGCCTGTGGGCCTTTCAAGGTATTGGGATCTAACAGGAAGCAGGACAAGCTTGAAATGGCTCCTAAAGCTAGGGAGAGATGCACCTTCTGAAAGGTGGCCAGCAAAATCCTCGCCCTTCCCTTAAATCCCGATGGGGTGAGGGTGGTGGCCACGTGCTGTGGAAGATCACCTTCTCCCGCTCTCTCATTCAGAGCACATTTGGTGCCCTGTTTCTGGAGCGCTGCCCGTCCTCTGGGCTAGTCCAGCTGGGACAGTGGGGCCAGAGAACAGGGGTGGGGGAGGGGTTTTATAGCCTAGCACAGAACAAGCTGAGCAGTGCAGCACTGAGACAGGAAGCTGCAGTCAGACCCCAGGGTGGCCTTGTGGTTAAGGCATCGGTTCAAGGCCTGGGTCCAGTGCCTGGCTCTGCACAGACTCTGGATGACCTAGTTTCTCTGTGCCTCGGTTCCTCATACATAAAATGGGACGTTAATATTCCTTTTCCGCACCCTTGCCTATTGAGATGGGCAGGGACTGTCTCTCACTGTGCCTTTGTCCAGTGCCTAGCACAACGCGGCCCCAATCTCAGTTAGTTCTATGTGCTCTCTTAACATAAATACTAAGACTAGGACGAGTCATGGGAGGCTGTCCCCAGAGCTATGAGCCAGCTCCTCCTACCAGGGCAATCCTGTCCACATGTTTCCAGACATCAATATTCTGTAAGGATGTCCTGTACAGGACACCTCCCAATATTAACTGGCCTGAGATCATACTGCAAGTCAGTGGCAAAGCTGTGATAGAACCTGGCTTAGTCGAACCATTAGGCCACATTCTTCAAATATACAAAACAAAACTTTACGTTCCAAATTTTGGAAAAAACCTTCCAAGAAAATGGAGTTTTAAGACTGATTTTCAGGACAATAGTGAAAAGAGAAAGGTTGGGAGGAGCGGGGAGGGGAGAAATCATAATTTATAAGAAAAGCTAACCCAAGACTACAAGAATTATCACCATGAAGCACAACTCAGAAAATGGAGAGCGATAGCAACAAATGTATCTATGTTCATCTGGTTCCTCTAACCTATCCACAGCCCTGGAGAAAGATCCCCATTGCCAGAAATGGATGAAGTCTTATCCTTAAAGCCTACAATGGTTCAGATAATTTGATGACATGAAAACTCAGAGCACACAGAAAAAAAATGGGGGTGGGGAAATGTCAACTGGATAAAGGTGTGATCTCTGTGAAAAGGGTCATGTTAGAGCTCGGTGAGCCATTTACATGACCAAAATAAATACAATCCATTTAGGGCTATCTTGTCTCACCCTCTGAAATCCCGTGCATGGGTGTATAAACCTTAGAAAAGGGACCAAGTTATTAGTACTTGCATCTTATTTAACTTGGCCAACTGCAAGTCCAGCCTTGTTCTAACATGCTCCCTTTTTGCAAAGGTCACATCTTTATACTGTTGATTTCCCCCCACCCTACATTTCCAATATTTTTGTACTTCTCAAATGCTTTTTGATCAGATATTGCTCCTCTCTGTTTTCTTTAGAAAGAGAAAGTGGTGAGAAGGAAAAGAGAATCTGAACCCGCTGCCTCCTACACCAAAGTCAGCAAACCTTATCCTTCTGCCCCAGGCTGCCTAGGGTCTTTGGTTAAAATGAAAGCGCAAGAATTTCCAATGTGTTTAATTAGCCACCGCAGGGAGCCTGGTACAGCCCTGCAAATATAATAGCAACATATTGAAACTGGCAAAGGAAAACTAGCTAAACGTTTTGTGAAAGGGACACAGAGTTCAAACCCTCTTCTGTATGGATACAGAATTTCATGGAAATCAGCCCTCAGCAAGCAAGGCCTTGTTCCCAGATAGCCTGAAACCAAAGCCTTGGATCCAGCCATCCCCCAAACTTTCAGGGAGTTCAGGCCTAGGTCTAATAGTTCTACACCATAACTAGCATACTGAAGTGTGTAATAATAAGTGTGTGTAATAATAATAATAATAATAATAATAATAATAATAATAATAATAAGAGTAATGCGGATTACTTCCCTCTTCAAAGGCTTCAAAGCCTCTTTACAAATACCATGAGCATAGTATCTGAGCTCCTTTCTTGCTGTTAGGACAGCCTTGATATTACTAGTGGGGAAACTGAGTCGGGGGAGAGATTCCATCCCCTGCATTTGCTTTTATATGCCATTCTGGCAGATACAGAAGCCATTAATGCACTGCAATTGGCTGGGAAAGTATAGCACAGCTCCACTTCCTGCAGCACAAGCCATTGGATACGCCCCAGATGGCCTAGCGATGCACATGAGTGAGTGCAACAACGCCAGTGAGGACATGCTCACTCTGGTATGGCTGTGCAGTGCGGCTGCTCACACCGAGGCGAAGCTAACCCCAGCGCTTAGCCCCAGACTGGGCCAATCACCCAGACTCACTCTGCAGTGAAGACATGCCCTAGAAGTAAGCTAATCTGTGCGGGGACTGTATGTAAAAATCACACACAAACATGCAGACCTTCGTCCAGGTGAGGTGACCAGATAGCAAGTGTGAAAAAACAGGACGCTTTTTTGGGGGTGGGGGGAGGGAGGATATAGTTACATATCAAAGACAAAGGAGCCCCTAATATCGAGATTCCTGGTCACCCTAGGGCCCAGGGAGCAAGCTCTCCACAAAGTTCTGCAGAGGCGAGTCACGCCCTCTGCTGGCAGTAGGTTAAGCATGGGCCTATGAGCAGCATCAGACAAAATCTGGGTCCTAGTCAGTAACACTTGAGTGCCTTAGCTGGGCTCCAGCCATTGAAACAAGGCGAAGTACAGTTAAACGCACACTCTGTCCATAGCAAACTGGCTCTTCCTTGGGGATTCATTCATTTATACACATGGCCATGTTTTACGGAAGAGCAGATCTGCCTCTTTCTGTGGCATTTACTCCATCACCACCTTTTCAGCATGCTGGAATTCTAACCTTTGATCTAGTTAGTTTCTTCACCACACGCCGTAGTATCCAGTGTAAAAAGTTGCCAGGCACTTCTATAGATGTTTCATTTGGCCTGTGTGAAATCTGTTCCTTTAAGAAGGCCTGAGCTCCACTGCTGATGGAGGGCAAAATTCTGATCCAAGTGACACCCATGCAACCCCATTGAAGTCAAAGGGAGCTTTGTGGCTAGTAAAGTAGGGATTTAATCTCAGTAAAGTGCTTTGAGCTCTCTGGATGAGAAGTCCCGCAGAATCCCCAGCTATTGTAATTACTGTGATTAGCACTGAGAGCCCGCAGACCACGAGAGGGATTTGAACTAGATATGCGAGCCCATCACACAACCCTCTACCCCCGTCTCCTCCGGTGCAGGTACGTTTGGACACGCTAAATTCAGCGTGGCAAAGGGGAAAATGCTCTCTTTTCCAACAGGTGCCTGAGAGCCAAAAGTATCCCAGATCTCTGTGGGTGAATGTGCCAGTTGGCTTTTAACCGCAGTATCAGGTTCTTGCAGTCTCTGCAACACCAGGCATTGACCTGGGAGGAGGAAGCAGGGAAAAAGGCACTGGAAAAGTCAGAGAGAGAAAAGCAGCATACAATGAGCCACCTCAGGCTGCTGAACAGCCCTTTGGGGGCCATCTGGTCCCAAGAGCAGCACCAGCCACCACTCCCATTTCTGGCAGAGGGGCTGGCCTCATCCCCTGGCTGGCCTCATCCCCTGGCTGCTGGGAAGGGGAAAGTGCCATCTGGGCCTGTGGATAGGAGAGGAGATACACCAAATAGGGCAGGCAGATGAGAGAGAAAGATGGGCAGGCAGAGAAAAAACAAACCCCCTCCCCAGTAAATTTGGAGGGCTGCTCCTTCCCAGTTCCCCTGGCCTAGCCTCCAGAGGCATTCCCCATCACCACATCTCAGCTGTGTTCTTTTACAGCTCCCCGGGCACTTCCCTGCTGCAGCTGCCTGCAGAGGGGCAGGAATTCAGCTCAAGCCAACTAGAACAGAAGCACCAAGAAGAAAAACCCAGCCGCAGAGCCCCCTCCCCCCAATTCATCACTGTCAGGCTGCAGTAATTAAGTATTTGCATCCCTGATTCCACACACAGCCATTCCCTACCTCCTCCCCTCTGTGAATTAACAGCCCACCTTTATTTACATTTCAACATGCCTGCCAGATATTTGTTTGTGAGCAGAGGCTGCAGAGGAAGGGGTGATGGTTTCTACTCCTGGTATGATATAGAAAGTTCTCCCCCCAAGGCTGCCAGCCGTGTTTCCTCCCCCCACAGCCTCCCTTCCCGCCCCCTGCAGTGCAGCTGGGTGTTGTTATTGTGGGTTTGTTCTGTTTGTTTGCATTATTAACACTTTTATCTCCTTCCTCTGCAAGCCCTAGTGGAGGCGTCTCCATTTAGTATGCAGGCCTGGTTGGCCAGTTGCCATAGCAATGCATTGGAGTCTTCATAATGCCACACAAAGCAAGATCAAGAAGACTGGATTGTAATAAAGCAAAAAAATGCATCCCTCCCCGTCCACACCCTCCCCACCCCCACTTCCCAAGAGCGTAGCTTTCTCTGGGCTTGCATTAAAGATGGAGCACAACCTCAGCCAATCAGGCTGCCAAAAACACTAACTACCCAGAAAACAATCATTATTCATTCCCAAGCATGGCAGTGTGTATACAAACTGCCTTTGCACCCAAACCACCAGGCAGACGTTTATACATAGTATGCAATTCCTCTCTGTCCATAATACTTACCCAGCGCCCATTTATAGACATGACTTGCCCCTCCTCCCCCACCCATTTATATATTGGGCTCCCTCCCTACCCACGTGCAGACACTGCTCCCTCTGCCCCTTCTCCAAAATACCTGTTGCGGATGTATTTACACACCAAACACACCTGGAGCATATTTATATGCACAACCCCCACTTCCCTTACGCCAAGTACCAGGTGCACATTTATATACATAGCTTCCCTCAACCCCAAAGGAGCAAGTGACTAAACAGAAATTTCAGAGGCTGGCAAGAGTTCTCATTAGCTGGGGGCTGGACCCTTCTCCTCCCTTTATTTCCCAATGGCAATATACTTGGTTGCATTGTCTGAAGCTAAGGATGAAAATGGCAGAGAGAGTACACTTAAAGTTTGCGGACGATACCAAGCTGGCAGGGGTTGCAAGTGCTTTGGAGGATAGAATTAAAATTCAAAATGATCTGGACAAACTGGAGAAATGGTCTGAAGGATGACATTCAATAAGGACAAATGCAAAGCACTCCACTTTAGGAAGGAACAATCAGTTGCACACATACAACATGGGAAATGACTGCCTGGGAAGGAATACTGTTGCAAAAAAAAAAAAAAAAAAAACATCATTCTGGGATGTATTAGCAGGAGTGTTGTAAGCAGGACACAAGAAGTAATTCTTCCACTCTACTCCATGCTGATTAGTACTCCAGTTGAGGCCTGTGTCCAGTTCTGGGCACATTTCAGGAAAGATGTGGACAAATTGGAGAAAGTCCAGAGAAGAGCAACAAAAATGATTAAAGGTCTAGAAAACATGACTTATGAGGGAAGATTGAAAAAACTGGGTTTGTTCAATCTGGAGAAGTGAAGACTGAGAGGGGACATGATAACAGCTTTCAAATACATAATACGTTGTTACAAGGAGGAGGGAGAAAAATTATTCTCCTTAACCTCTGAGGATAGGACAAGAAGCAATGGGCTTAAACTGCAGCAAGGGTGGTTTAGGTTGGACATTAGGAAAAACTTCCTATCAGAGTGGTTCAGCACTGGAATAAATTGCTCAGGGAGGGTGTGGAATCTCCATCATTGGAGATTTTTAAGAGCAGGTTAGACAAACACCTGTCAGGGATGGCCTAGATCTAAGTTCCCTGTAAGCTGCGCGGCCACACAGGCGCTCAGGGAACACGCCCGGGGAACCTGCCGCGGCCAGGAGAGGGGCACCCATCCCGCGGTCCCAACCTACCCTGGCCCGAACCCAGCCCGGCCAGGCCCGGACCCAGCTGTGGCCAAGGCGCCCCTCCCCTGGCCCGAACCCAGCCCCGGCCCGGACCTGCCGGGGAAGGGGCACCTATCCTGCGGCCCCAGCCCCAGAGCTGCCACGGCGGGAAGAGGGCCCTCTACCCCCCAGCCCAGGTGCTGCTGGCCCCACCCCAGAGCCCACACCCCCAGCACCCAACTCTCTGCCCCAGCCCTGAGCCCCTCAACCCCGGCCCCACCCCAGAGCCTGCACCCCCAGCCGGAGCCCTCACCCCCACCTGCACCCCAACCCTCTGCCTCAGCCCTGAGCCCACACTCTGAACTCCTCAGCCCCACCCTCACCACATGAATTTTGCTATGTGCACCAATAATGAAGGTGATGTGTCACACATCACATCCATATTGGTGCACATAAAATTCAATCCGCACATGGGTGGGAAAAATTAGAGGGAACACTGGTCTAGATAATACTTAGTCCTGCCATGAGTGCAGGGGACTGGACTAGACGACCTCCTGAGGTCCCTTCCAGTCCTACGATTCTATGGCCCACAAGTATAAACCAAAGAAACCACCATGCCTGGTGAGGGAACAGAGATGAATGAACCTCTACCACAAAGGAGCTGTGTGGCTGAGCAGCCTGGCCGCCAAGCACCACACTATCCTAGAGGATTTCACTTCCAAAGCAGGGACCAGAAGTGCATGGGCTGAGAGGACAACCAGGCTGATATTAGACCAATCCATCTGCAGACTAAGCGTAAGGGTCCCGTTGGTGCAATGATGAGAATGTCAGCAATGCAGTCTGTGCACATGCCAAGATATATTTGGCAAACAGGCGAGACTCATGCGCTGTGGGCTGACAGGTTGTGAAAGCTAAGGGTGGGCAAATACCCTAGCCAGACCATGCTCTATGGATGACACTGCTTCTATTCTATTGCTCATCTTTAGTTAGGGGTGCAAAGTTGGCAGCAAAGAACGCCAACGAAAGGTTAGGAAGAACTCCACTGTAATATCCTAACAAGGTGTGAGACACTCTTAATATGCGTCATAGGAGAGGGCCACCTCTTTATCCCCACCCCACTAACTCCTCCAGAGATGGGAGTGGCTTTCATCCCCTGAGCTAAGAGCTGCCAGCTGTTACTACTACAAACCTTCTGTTCTTGCAGGGGGGGAAATGTAGCAAGTGTAAGGTGTGATGTGAATACTTCCTAAAAACCTCTTTACTGAGATACAAGTTCTTCCCCTTTTCTGCTCCCCGCCTCCCCATTGCACCAGATCTCAATGAGAGATGCACATGCATTGCTACTCACTGACATTTCTGGAGGTTGCAGTCATGTTGTACTTTCCTGCCAGAAGAATACCCTTCAGATAAACTGAGCACTAAGATTGTAAGAGCCCTTTTATTCATTTTAAATGATATTCCCAGGTCTAAAAGTACTTTATTAAACTGGAGCAAAAGCTGCAAATATCAGTGACTCACTGAAGAGGAAATAAACCTGAACTGAGATTTGTAGTTTTCTCAATGTAAAGCAAAACTTCAAAAATAAAAAAGCCCAAACATTAAAGTGTATGGAAATATGCAGTTACCGTCATCTAATAACTTTAACTCTGCCCACCCCACATTGACAGTATACCCTAGGTACTTGTCAGACCTTCCTTGTCATCTGATGAATGATTTTTGATAACAGAAGTTTTTCAAAAGACAGCTGCAGATATGTTCAATCCCTCTGGTTTCTCAGGGCCCAGATCTCCTCTCACTCACATTGTTGTAAATCTGGAGCAACTCTGCTGTCAGTGAAGTTACACCAATGAGAGGAGAATCAAGCCAAAACTGCTTTGAGAACAGGAACCGACTCCTTTGCCAGGAGGTGGATCCCAGCCCTGCTCCATCTAGGAGAATTTTCATATATTTCTTCTCTTCCTTCCTCCCCAGTTTTCTCCAGGTTTAGACATGTACATTTTCCTGTAAAAATGTTAAAGGAGCAAATAATTGTTTTATTCACATTGTCTAATCAGTCTGCACAAATGAATAGATGGAGGGAACAGCCCCAATGGCTGGCATGTTGCTAAAGGGGAGATTTAATTTATCAGAAGCTCCTCACTCGGTTGTAAGCCCTGCTCAGCATATTAAACTGGTGTCTTACATCTTCTTCCAGTGCAAGAAATATTCATTTCCCACATCATAAAGACCCATCCATGAATAATAATATTAATAATTAAGCACCTGACTCGAGGGCTATACTTTGAGCATCATAACACTCTAATCACTTGCTTATCCCATGATAGTTACACTCCTCCAGCTTATTTCTATGTGCCTTATTGGTTAACTATTTAAGGGAAGCAATTTATTTATCGTATCCTGTCGGGAATCCTAAAGGGACCAAGGTTTTGAGACCCCAAGTCTGACCATTCTCAAACAGGTGGAGAGAGCACTCCAGACCTGAAGTGCCCCCTTTAAAACACAATACGCTACTTGTGCATCCTTGAGAAAGCAGGAGAAAGGAATCCACTCACTGCTTTGTTGGTAGGGGAGCACAAAACCAGTACTTTGCACTCCCTGCATGGGGTTTGGTGGCAGCGGTGTATTCTTACAGACAGTGGTGGCAAGGCTCTGCTGACATCAGTCAATCTTGCTGGCAAGGCAGGGCAGCGTGTATATGGTAGTTACTCATGTTGTGACTAAACAGAAAGAGCCATGTTAATTTCAGCTCCATTCAAAACACAAGGCTGGGTTGCTAAGGCAGGGGGGAAACGGGCAAAGGCAAAACCCACACCAGACAATCTCTGCCACATGGAAATAGGCAGAGATAGGTAAGATCACACCACCCCCACCTGCCACTGGGCACAGGATCACCCGAAAGGAACACTTGTAAAGAGATTGTGTCCAAATGTTACACCACTTCCTTCCCTAAAAGTTATGGCCCCAGTGCTGCCACCCTTCCCGCACCAGCTGTTCCATAGATTTTAGTGAGACTGCTCTTAGATCAAGGTATGGCTCAATACGAGTAAGAGTGGCAAAATCTAGCCCTATTACTGTTGCATATGTTCCTCTAATACAGAATTATTGATCAGCCGTTCTGCAGCAAGGACTACAATGGCATTAAAATCCTAGCTACTCAGGAATCCATCCTCCCTATTCCCCACAACATCCCTGAGAGTTGCAGTCCTGCACACACACACACACACACACACACACACACACACGACCCTGCTAGGTAAGCTTTGGCTGTTCCTAGATTTCCTACTGTGTGTTGTCCCACAAGGACTCTCTTAAAATGTATCAGGCAGCATATATAAATGAGCCTTGGGAAAAAGAGCTTCACTGAAAACAGGCAGATGCAAAAGAAGTCAGGAAAGCCATGAATAAGAGGAAAGCTACAACACAGAGGACAGAGCAAAATGGGTAAAATCTGGTGTTTCAAGAGCAGACTTTATCTAAAATTTAGTGTCAGCAAAGAGGATTTAAGAAAACAACATGAAAGCATCCCCCGGCCTGGAGGAAGCTGGCGCCTATACTTGTGTGAATAAGTTGAATAAGCCACCCCTCTGAGCAATGTAAGTTACACCAACCTAAGCACCAGTGTGGACAGCACTATGTCAGCGGGAGAGCGTCTCTCCTGCTGACATAGCTACCACCTCTCGGGGAGGCAGTTTTATTATGCCAATGGGAGAGCTCTCTCCTGCAGGCAAAGAGCATCTTCACCAGACGCTAGCGTTTCTAGTGTAGACCAGCCCTATGGCTTTTACAAGTGTTAAAAACAAAAATAAATCAAAACAACATCCCCACCCCTGTCAGTTATACCACTTTAAGGTGTATGTAAATGTAAACCAGACCTAGGTCAAATTATTTAAAAAAAATTAATATCCACTGACAATCACTATTTTAACAGCTCATTTGTTCATTACTCAAGCTTATCTGATGCATGGTTTATGCAAACATACTTTAGCATCTGGAATAATTGCAATCTCTTTGCTATGACTGTTGTAATTCATTATCCATGCTGTGTGACTGGTCACCTAAATCACAATGTATTGTTATTGCTCCCTGACTGGATGACACTCAAAACCAAAACCAGCCTTCAAAACGGCTGCCAAACCCTTCTACCATGAACACTTTTACAGACACTCCCATAAACAAGGGTCAGCAGCACTCTCTCCCCCCTCCCCCCCGGCCCACAATAGCTGTGAACAGAACTGTGCGGGTAGCAGTATTTGGGGAAAGCGAATGGGGATCTGATATACCATGGTGATGAGTGAAGTATAAATACCTTTGTCTGTATAATCTAATGTAAACTATGAAGAAGCTGAACATGCCACTGAATATCCATGAACGCTGTTTCTCAGTATTTGCCCATCTCTATCTGGGCTATGGCGGGCCCCTTACCTCTAATTATCTCAGGCTTCTACTCGCTTTCAGGCCAGCCACAAAGAGGATGGCACCTTTATAAACTGATCATCATACAAGCAAGTCTGTCACATTCCATCCAGGAGAAGGCAAACTAAACATACCCATGAGGCCAGTGCATTACAGCCTGGAGAGCCCAGGGACTAGAAACCTAGAGCGATACTGGAGAGGTATATCCACTGCTTTACTTATAGTCATCTCACTGTGACCCTGGACACACCCTCTGCCCATCTGTGTGGCTTTCACCTTGTACTTTGAGTGCAAGCTCTTTGAGGTAGGGACCATCTCTTTACGTACAGTGTCTACAGTGGGGCTGGAGTCTCCAGGTGCTACAACAATACCTATTACGAGTCTGGAGCAAAGTAACAGCACATAACTCCATCTACTACTGTACTTCTACAGGAGATTTATCAGCCTCCCTAGCACACTGCAAAGCCCATCTTTTCTGTGGGCTTCTGGACCAGAGGTAAATTGATGGGTTGAGGGCTTAAAGGACTAATGGGCTTGCAACTGGTGCTGTGCCGTTATTATGGGACAGTCGAGGAAGAAAATTACTTGAACTGTAATTTAAATGTGGTATTGAATGCTGTGGTTTAAAATAATGGGACGTGTGATGCCACAAGTAGGCACTAGAAATTTTAACAGGAATAAACAAGAGCAGCTGGGGAATAGCTGATTGATACACATCTCTGGACTTCCAAACTGTGTCAGTCTTATTCTTTTAACTTTATTCTCATGTTAATGTCTTTTATAACTAGAACAGCCTACCACTCAACATAGGCAAAGCTACCTCATTCTGTTCCCTCCAGGGTTGGTCCTACTTTCAAATGGGACTCTAAATGCATTTTTGTGGAACTCCATATTTATTATCTGCTAGTAACTTGAGGTCAAGTTGTGCTCAGTTCAAATATAAAGGGATGTTTTTTCAATCAGTCAGTGAGGCAAACTCAATCCTGGGCTCAGAGTTATGCTAGGTTCTTTCCTTCTTATGGATCCTCTCCAGCAATAAAGATTCTACAGGCCAAGTTATGTCACTAATGCCATCTCCTGTCTTCAATGGGGGCACACAGATCTAACTGAATGGAACTTGGTAAACCCAGGGCCAGCGCAACCTATTAGGCGACCTAGGGCACTAAGATTTGGGGGGCGCCGGCACCCCGGTCGTCAGCGCATTTCGGGGGAGGGACCAAAATGCGCTGACGCTCCTGGCGGGGGGGCGCGGGGAGGGCCGCCCACAGTAAGGGGGGGGGGCGCACAGGGGAACCGCTCCCTGCCTCAGATCACCTTCGCCCCGCCTCCTCCGCTGACCACGCCGGCGCCGCTGTAGTGCTCCTCCCCTCCCAGGCGGGCAGCGCTGGTGGGGGGAGGGTGGCAGCGGGGGCGGGGGGGGGGGGGGCGCAAGGTGGAAGTTTCGCCTAGGGCGCGAAACTTCCTTGCACCGGCCCTGGGTAAACCAATACAAAATAAGGGGTCTCTTGTGCCAGGAACTCTACAACAACCATGTCATTACAAAAAGGCAGTCCCTGCCCTGAAGAGTTTACAATCTCAGTTAATGACAAGACACAACAGGTGGATGGAACAAAGGAGGGGGAAAGGGAGAAGACAGCATGCTGAATAAACTGATCATGTTTTGCACAGTAAGCAGCAACCTCAGTTTCCAACACCCCATCTGAATGCAGACGGGGAGTAGAAGAGACCATTTCCACACAGCCCCTTTTCGCAGTAGAACCTATTCTTTATTTGTATTTATGGTACAGTAATGCTGAGAGGCTCCAGCTAAGACAAGGGCAAGACTGTTAGATACTGTACAAACATATCATGCCGTTCCTGCCCCAGAGAGCTTGCAATCTAAACAGACAAGACAGGGAGGGAAAATGGGAACAAGAGAGTTGAAGTAACTTGCACAAGGTCACACAACAGGTCAGTGGCAGAACTGAGAACAGAACACAAGCCTTGAGTCCCAGTCCAGTGCTCTACCCACTAGACCATGCTGCCTCTCAACCGCTCTTTAACTCCTATTTGTCCCAGGAGGTATTCCAGATTTAGTGACTATCCCTCACCACTCTCTGTCCTGTATTTCTGTGTGTCATCCTATACTGTCTCAGTTTATGTCTGTAGTATATGGGAAGGGAGTAGTTATTTGCCTCCTGCCATGCAGTGTTAGACAAACAACAGGTAACCATTAACGCTATCCTGAATCACTTTTTGATACCTGGTTATCTCTGTAAGCAGCAAGTTCCACAGAAGAGCCTGAAGCTGATGCAACCCTAAAATCCAAAGAGCAAGAGGCTCAAAGAGAGCATTTGTCCTGGACGGGTCAGATAAATAGTGCCCAGTAGCCAGTCAAATAGACTCCAGTATCTACATTATTTATGGTGATCATTAGTAAGTCAATGGCTGTTAGGCATTTTCCCAGCAGGCTTTCCCAGTTCTATGTATACTGCATATAATCTCAGATAGGAACTGGAGTGGTGGGGCTGAGGATTGGGAAAATGCATTGTAGTTGGTGGGGGTGGGGAGACACTGTGCATGCAGGAAACCTGAAAAAGCACCTGCCCACAGATGCGCTTGATTATAGCCAGTGTCAGGAGTTCCTCATTGTTAGGGTGACCAGATAGCAACTGAAAAAACAGGACAGGGGGCGGGGGGGGGGGGGGGAATAGGCGCCTATATAAGAAAAAGTCCCCAAAAACGGGACATCTGGTCACCCTACTCATTGTCATGATCTCTAAATTCTTCTGTGCATTAAGCCCTAATGAATTTAGGTCCCTGCTATGTCTTGTGCCTTTATACACTGCCGCAGTGGAGCTGATCTGAGAGCGATCCCTAGATCTGCACAGTGCCTGAGAAAGCAGAGGAGCACTATACCATACTCTGACCTGACAGGGCAACAAAGCCAGCTTCCATCTGACCACAGGGGGTGAGAGTTCCAGAGCAGGGGCCCTCCCCATTCTGCAGATGGAGAAACCAGAGGGGCCCAGGAGAGGTTCCGTGATTTACTCAAAGCAGCACAGCCAGCCAGGATTAGAAGTAAGGAGTTTGCTGGCTCCCGGCAGCCCTGCACTCAGCCCCCAGACCACCCTGCCCCACCCCCACAACCCTCCAAGCTGTGATGCCAGAATCAAAGCTGTAGTGCGGGCAAGGAGAGAGTTAAAGATGGGAGGATTTGGATCTAAGATGCTTTCGCACTTGGCTCCCCAGAGGTAGCTACACAGAGACCCCTAGCTGCTGCTTTCCCGAGCTAATCTGTGCCTGGCATGTCTGCGCTTTAAGTGACAGCAAACGCACAGCGACTTGGTCCCTGTAAAATAACTGCGAGCCAGGACTGGAGCGGCTGCCCCAATGCACTGCAACTTTTGCAAGGAGACAGGGGAGAGCCCTGAGAACAAGGGAGTTTATCAGAGATCCCTGGACCTGCCTAGAGCCTCTCAATGAGAGCGGCCCAACGCCTTGTCCATAACTGCTCCTGGCATACTGCTGTTTAAAGGCAGCCAGCCAGCCAGGGGCTGGGAGTACATGGCTACATGGCAGCAGTGCTGGTGCTACCCCATGGGGGACCCTAAGTCAGGGTACTGCCTTTGAAATGAAAAAACCAACACACCCACCCTCCCCGCACAAGCCCGCCACAACCCCAACCCCCAACCACAAGGCAGCTCTGCAATCCCCCTCTTCGACAGCCAATTATACTATCTGGAGAGAGAACACATGTAGATGAGATTGATACCATTGCAGGTCTCCTCATGTGGGTGACTCAAGCCCTCTCCCACACGCACACGTGTGCGATGCGCTTGCGTGTTGTTGGGCAGGCAACTGCTGTATTTTCAACTGTTTTGATCGGTTATCACTTAAACTGCAGAAGTGGGAACACTGCAGTATCATTAGCTGGACACAAACACTTAACATTAGCTATCCTAGTGCATTGTGATAATAATGCAAATCTTTAGACCCACATTAAAAAAACCCAGCAGATTAAGTTATTTCTCTGGCAACTCCATACAAAAATCAGCCAGGGCGGTCAAACACCGGCCAGGTGGTAACCCTAGCTCTAAGCAGGAATATTTTGTCCCCCTCCCCCATACATACTAATAATTGAGCTTCTCCAGGCCCTAAACCATTGCTTCTCTGCTTATGCCTAGTGCCGGCTCTGCATGGCAGGCACCTTCCCTAAGGCGGCTGGATTTGCAGGAATTTCCCACCCTCGGCGTGGCCCAGCCTGACTCTTTCCAGCCCCTGTCTGCCCCAGCCTGGCGCTTCACGGGTTAAGAGGAGGCAAAGCTATTAGAGACTCCCCAGTGGCTGCGGTGCGCTCACGTGGGGCCGAGAGCCCCGTGTTGTTGCCTGTTCTCTGACCCCAGGCATGTAAACACAGCCGCATTCTGGCAAGGCGCTGAATGCCCCTGATTATGGAGCAGTTCTGGGCCCGCTGCCAGCCGGGAAGACCCTGGCGAATGCTTCCCTTGGCAGGCTGCCCAGCCCTGCACCAACAGGCAGGCAGGCAGGCTGCGAGACAGAAGCACCCGCAGCCCCGCGTGGGGTTTTCCCCCCTGCTCCCTTTCCAGTTCCTGTTAGCAGCAGGAGCAGAAACAGATGCACGAGCAGCCCTGGCTTTTGCACCATGACAAAGGAGAGCAGAAGGCAGAGCTGAAAAAGCACTGAAAAGCACTGAAAAGCACAGAGCCCCTGGCCTAGAGTGTCATACCCACTAGGTCATTCTAGCAATGCTTGAACAATTTTTATACTTGGGGTGCTGCGAGCCACTGAACCAAACTGTAAACCCTGTATATAATGGAATCCACTTCAAGCCAGGGGGTGCGGCAGCCTCCCCCCCCCCCCCCCCCCCCCCCCCCCCCCCCCCCCCCCCCCNCATTCCTGCGTGATCCGAAGGCATCGCTGGGAAAGCTGCTGCTGCTGCTGGGCAAAATAAATTTTAGAACAAAATAACTCTCCCTCCTTTACTTTAAGGAATAACCATCAAAATCAGCAATTTGCCACACATGTTTGCAAAAGACTGGCTCTCTCCTGCCCTTCAGGACTATTTTGTCTTTTTAGCAGATGTGAATTTAAGGAGAGTAATATCATTCAAATAACCCCCTCGCGTTTATAAACAGGTTAGGCAGTGAGCGCCACTGGGAGATTCCCTGACATGCTGCAAACCAATATAACCCGCATTACATCTTGCAGAATGCAGCACTGCATTGCTGTAGCAGTCTGCTCCCAGTGAAGTCAATTGGAGCTTTTTCAGGGACCTCAGTGGAAATGAGATCAAGCACTATATATCCATAGATGTTACATGCTCCCTGCTACAGCACATCAATAGTGTATAACCAGCACCATACACAGTACGTTTCATGCAGTCTTTTCACAACATTCTGCAGAATGCATCACACTCCTGGTATACACAACAGTATAGACTAACTGCAATGCATTCTCATAGCAGTAATATATTGCACTGGGCTACAGCATGTCAATATAATCTGCATCTCATAGGCTATGGTTGAGATTTTCAAACCAGGGTAGGAGATTTAAACACTTCTTCCACATCTCAGCACCATATTGCAGAATGCAGCCTCTTGCTATACAAATCCACCTACTGTAATTACAAATAGATTCTTTGCAATATCATGCTCTATATCAGGGGTAGGCAACCTATGGCACGGGTGCCGAAGGCGGCACGCGAGCTGATGTTCAGTGGCACTCACACTGCCCAGGTCCTGGCCACCTGTCCGGGAGTCTCTGCATTTTAATTTAATTTTAAATGAAGCTTCTTAAACATTTTAAAAACCGTATTTACTTTCAGGGCCGGCTCCAGGCACCAGCTTAACAAGCAGGTGCTTGGGGCGGCCACTCGGGAGAGGGGCGGCATGTCCAGGTATTCGGTGGCAATTCGGCGGAGGGTCCCTCACTTCCGCTTGGAGCGAAGGACCTCCCGCCGAATTGCCGCCGCAGATTGCGATCGCGGCTTTTTTTTGGTTTTTGGCTGCCTGGGGCGGCAAAAACCCTGGAGCCGGCGCTGTTTACTTTACATACAACAATAGTTTAGTTATATATTATAGACTTATAGAAAGAGACCTTCTAAAAACGTTAAAATGTATTACTGGCATGTGAAACCTTAAACTAGAGTGAATAAATTAAGACTCGGCACACCACTTCTGAAAGGTTGCTGACCCCTGCTCTATATATAACAAAAAAGAAGAAGGTCAAATACTACTAGGGTGACCAGATGTCCCGATTTTATAGGGACAGTCCCGATTTTTGGGTCTTTTACTTATATAGGCTCCTATTACCCCCCCCCCCACCCCCATCCCGATTTCTCACACTTGCTGTCTGGTCACCCTAAATACTACCCTCAGTCACAACAGTGGAAATCCAGAGTAACTCAACTGAAATCAGTTGGTTTACTTCAGCTTTACAATGGTGTAACAACTGACCAGAGTCTGGCCCATAATCTGTGTCCCATGTGCTGTCTCCATGCAGTGTCCTGCAGCATATTGCAATCCTGCTCATCTACAGATCAGTATAATCTACACTATGCTGTGCTGTGTTACAGCACATTAATATAACAATCCACACCAAAGTATGGTGACAGTAGTTAGTAATTAGGTAGCAGACTCTATGCACTGTACTACAAAGCAAAATAAAATGCATCAATATGGTATCTTTAGATTCTCTCCACAGTATACTGCAGGAGCTAGCAATGATCTACTGTAGCTGTACAAATCAGTATCATCTCTAGTTTCAACACATTCTCCTTGCACTATACTCCCTGCTCTGTGGTGCTGCAAGCCATAACAGCACCTGCCTCCCAATACACAATGGGCCTGATTCTACCATCACCTTCACAGGTCTGAGACTCACTGGGCCAAATTCTCACCTCACTTGCACCAGTTTTACATCAGAGCAACTACACAGGCACCACTGGGGCAATTCTGGATTTATACCAGTGTCAGTAAGAGCAAAATCACGCCAATTGACATCTGTGGAAGTTGAATTAACAGAACAGAAGTCGGTCCCCCCCATGTCTGTCTGTCTCTCTCTGTCATATGAATTTTCTGCAGCATGGTCTGCTGGGGTTTCCAAAATGTTTTTCAAATGTATATAGGCCTTGTCTACACAGGAAAGGTTTTCCAGAATAACTTTAGGGATTTTTTTGTTTGTTTGTTTTGATAAACTACCCTGTGTACACCCACAAAAGTTCTTTTCTCAAATTATCTGGCGTTTAATCCTGCACTAATTTATCTGCTTTGGAGGTGAAATAATTCTGTTCTGGAAAGAGTTTTTTCAGTGTAAGGTTTGCATGGACACATTTGTATTTTGGATTAGCTATTCCACTCTGGCAGTCGTCCCACTGCTGCCCCACACTACATTGCTTCACATTGGGGTCGGATCTGTTTACCTATGTTGCCTTCTAGTGCTCTAAGCACATCTTGACCGGATGTCACCTCCTCATTTAAATGCTGGCATGCCGCCAGGTATGTCATTTGAAATTCCAGCTGGTGGTGAATTCACACCCATTATAACAGCTATGCCCTGTCCTTCCGTGTGGACTCATCATGAGGTCCCCGCTTCGTGCCTCTTCCCAGAGGGGAAAATGTGCAAGCCCATTAAAAAGAAAAAACCAAAAAAACAAAAACAGTCGCCACACACAGCTGGCAGAACAAATGAAGGAGAAGGGGTCCTCCCAGCACAAAGACCAGTGTCGCTTCAAAGCAAAGGAGCGCCACAGAACTATGAGAAAGCAAGGGACAAGAACAGGACCTCTGCTAACGCTCCCACTACATGCCCATATTACAAGGAGCAGGACTGGATTTTTGCAAAGGAGGACACCACCAAACCCAAGCACGAGGTTCTGGCCAGTTTGGACCTGACTGTGGAAAGCAACCCAGCAACCACAGACCCCGACCAGGAGGGGATTCCCTCAGACTACCAATATTACTTCAGCACACCCAACCCTGACCCAGAGATTCAGGCACTAGAAATGCCCTCCGAAACCCAGGCAGAGAGACACTCTGAAGCAGCTGTGGAAGCAGCTCTCCTAGTAAGCATCCTGGCCCAGATTTTTAAAGCTATGTAGGTGCTGCTGAGTTCAGCATCGCAATGCCTCACTGATTTAGGAGTCTAAACCTCATTTTCAAAAGGGGTTTAGGCACTTGGGGAAATGAGATGTAGACTCCTAAATCAGTTAGGCATTGCGACACTGAGCTTAGCAACGCCTAAGTAGCTTTAAAAAGCTGGGCCAACGTGCTTGTAGAAAAATGACTCACCAGTCGGCACACCCCCAGGCGGCTGAGCACGGCATTGAAGGTCCTTCACCCTCAGGGGCTTCCTTCTGACAGCAGTTCAGGCCCTGTGTGGTCTGGTTTTCCCACGGGCTTGAGGTCACTTACAATCTCACCCCTTTCAGGGTATCGACGTCTCAAATAAAGCAGCGTCCAACCCAATACTGCTCACGCATACTACATCTTCCACACCCCCTGGACTCCTCAGCAAGCCTCTCTTCTTTCAGAGTAGCAGGTTCCCAGGTTTCTTCCCAGCGTCCCCAACAGGGCTCAAAACCGACACACAACTGAAGCCACTTCTGCCCATCTGGGCTCGAGTTTGTAGTCCCTCTGGGTTTTCCCAAAGCTCCCAGAACACTGACCCACAGGGATACCTTCCTGGGGCCTTGCTCCTGTTTCAGAGACCACCACAGGGCTGGCCCCACTCTGTGGTTCTTTTCACAGGGAAAGGGCATTTTAGACCCCTTGTTTTCTCCTACGTCTCCACCCTGCCGGTCTCCACTCTTTTCTTTATGAAGCAGCCCCACCCCACAGCAGGGTCTGATAAGGAATTGAGTCCGACACCTCTCCAGGTACAAACAACATGGGCTAATTGAGCTTACAGGCTCCCATTAACTCCTTGTCAACCAATGTGAGGTTTATAGACCCCATCACAGTGCAGTATTACATACCACTGTATAGAGAGAATTATACAACTTTGTTCTAGGTTCACAAGCATCCAGCGTTGTCATATAGCACTTCCACATTCTCAGCGCACGCTCTGCTGTCATTCTTCAGCTACTCAAGGTATAGTTAAACAGCTCCTTTCTCCAGTCCAAGTGTCCAGTAAAAGGCTTCAGAAGCCAGTGAAGCAGAGAGTAATCTAGGTCTCCCAGAATGACAGGAGGAATCACACCACCATTAATGTCCATAGTGTCCTGGGAGCAAAACTTCCCTTTTGTCATCGCAGTAAACAGGACTGAGTTTCAAAGACCCTGGTAGCATGGACCTTTCCAGTCCACCCCACTTTAATATACATGAACAGACTGTGGTAACTGAACAGGCCTTGCAGCACCATGGAGAAATACCCCTTTCTGTTGATGAATTATGAGGCCTGGGGCGAGGGGCAAAAAATATATATTTGGCCCACTCCTGGCCACAGGACAGTTCTCAAACTCCAACTGTGCAAACCCATCAATAACCTCATGCAGGCTGCCAAGCTTTATGACCTGTAGAGCAGCACCCTCTCAATAGCCATGCATATCTCCACGAGAAAAGCCCTGACAGCTGACCTACCAACACCAAACTGGTTAGCTACTGTCTAGTAGCAATCGGGGGTGGCAAGCTTCTAGATGAGAATAGCCACACACACCTCCGTGCGGAGGGGAACTCTGATGTTGGTGTTCCACTGCTGCAGCTCCAAGGTGAGCTCTGCACAGATTGCTAGGAAAGTAGCTGTCATTATCCTGAAGTTTTCCTATCACTGCTGGTCATCCCAGGTCTGGGTCACTACCCTTTCCCACCAGTCACTACTAGTTGGCCGAGCCCAGAAGTGGCACTCCACTGAGTGAAGCGGCTCCAGGAAAATGTCCGGCAGAAGTAACTGCTCGATTTCATCATTTTCTTCTACCTGCATTTCCACAGAATTGCCATGTCTGTCTCCCAACCCATCCAAAGCCATCCAGCTGCATGAACATCAGTACACAGTGCATCATCCTGTTCCTATTGTACGAATGACTGTCACAATCATGGTGCTCAGAAGTCTTCTCTCCATGTTGCCTGAGAGAAATTCAAATTAGTCTCTCACTTGCAAAAAAACCAAAACAAATAGATAAATTATGGGATGACCGGAAAGGAATAAAAAGAGTTTGTTTAGTTTGACCCCAAATCCCAGAAGGTTCCAGTAAGCATCCCCCAATGCACAACGAGAAAAAAAAATCTGAGAATGCATAGAGCCTAACAGTGGAATATTGGACCATGGAATATCTGCTCAGCATGCTGTGCGGTTATTTTCAAAAAGTGCAGAGCTGTGTGGACACAATGATTCACAAGGGAAGTAGCTTAAGCAAGCATAAACAGAGCAGTGTGGATGCACACTTTCACTATAGTTAATCTGCTTTAGTTATAGTGGAAAAAGTATATTCCAAAAAAATCTTTCCTGTGTAGACAAGGCCTTGGGCTCAGTGTTCAGTGGACAAAATGGAAGAAACATGTCAATCAAAGACTCAGAAAAGAAATGCTATGCATGTTTGAATAAAGATGTTAAGAACATAAGAATGACCATGCTGGGTCAGGCCAATGGTCCATCTAGCCCAGTATCCTATCTTCAGATAGTGACTGATGCCAGATGCCTCAGAGGGAATGAGCAGAACATGTCAATTATTGAGGGATCCATCCCCTGTCGTCAAGTCCCAGCTTCTGGCAGTCAGAGGCTTAGGGACATCCAGAGCAGGGGGTTGCATCCCTGAACATCTTGGCTAAGTTTTTCATTAGGTGTCTGTGGTTTTGATTGCGTCCAAGTAGGCCAATGGCATGTGCCCAAACAGACCATATTCTAAGGCTAGTTTTAAAGTCATGGTTCAAACAACACGTGCTATCAGAACTTGGTGCTAACATCACCGTGAATGTCTCACACTTGGACATAGTTTATCCTTTTTGTATTAGTCTAGCCAAAAATGACCCTGATTTCAGGTGTTTTTTAATGAACTGTACGATGTTAGATGGATTAATTTTAAGGAGGTAGGTGGGCAAAACTAAGACAATGGTCTATTTCCATCCTGGAACATTACTAGATTAAAAGTTTATAAATCACTGGAACGTTCCCTCTATTGGAATTAGCAGACAATGCCATTTTGTAAAGGAAAAAAGGCTGAACTCAGCAACTCTGACATAGTTTCTGTACGCATCCTGTAGTACACTGGCTAGCATGTGTATGCGCCGCTGCCCTCCCTGTTTTAGATGGAAGGACAGATCTGATCAAATGCATGTGATTATAATGCCCTCTTGTGTCTACAGACCACACAGGATACAAGTTATAATACTACTGGGCCAAATTCATTCCCAGAACTCCATTCACTCCAGCTGAGTCATATCAAGGGTGAATTACCCCATTTGGGTTGAAGGAGATCCTCATTTAGCACCAGTGAAGCCTGGGCTTTGGGAGCAGAAAAGCCTGCATTCCATCAGCAATGCCACATGGGCGTGATTTAGCTGGCGGGCATGTTTTTCTTTGTAGCTGCACACTCATTACACTCCCATTCTGGGAGAGGTAAATCACTGAGGCGCTTATACATTTATTAGGAAGCATGAAAAATTAACTGTAAACTCAGACAAGAGTTCAGAAAAATCACTTCCATTTAAAATACAATTAACAACCTCCTCCTCCTGTTCTAAATCACGGTGGGTTAGGAGCTGGCCCCTGCTGATATCAGTGAGAGCACACACTGACCCACTGAGTCATGGGCTGGAATGATATAAATTTCAATCATTAGCACAAGACCTGGTACCATCGGAGACATTTTCTCTGAGGTTCCATGAGCAGATCTGATGATGCCTACAAGCTATGGGGTATTTGTGTTTCCCTTTCTCTGTGTTAAAATTCCCCTAGTATAGGTGTGAGAAACACCACAGCAGCCAAACTATGGAATAACCTGGCCACAGGGGAAGTTCCTTCCTAACCCTGTCAGTTAGAGTTTAGTTTATGCCCTCAAGCATGAGGGGTTATAGCCTTTAAGGTTTCTTTTTTAGCCTTTTCAGTGCAACTGTGGATGTTCTCATTATCCATATTAATATAGACACTTATGGGAGTTAGGCACCAAACTGACATTAACTGGGAGTTAGGAGCCTAGCTGCCTACTGTGTCTTTGAAAATTCCACACCTCGCCCTAGTTCTTTTTTTAATCCTACTAAGCTCCTGGCCTCAGTGAGAGCTTGTATCAATGAGTTCCACAGGCTAATTAAGCATAAATTCAACAAACCATTTCCTTTAACCAGCTTTCACATGCTACATTTCAATTTCATTGAACATTCCCTTCCTCTTATGTTAAGAATAAGAGGAGTGCCTGATTGACCTTCTCCATATTGTTCATTACTTTGTATACCTCTAGCATGTCCTTTTATTATTATTCTCCTCTCTAAACTAAACACGTACAGTCTTTTTACTCCATCTTCACATGGAAGCCCTCCTGTATGTCTAATAATTTTTATCACCTGTCTCTGAACCCGTTCTACTTTTGCAGTATCTTTCTTGAGACAGGATGATCCAAAATGAACACACTACTCCAGGTGTGGGCATATCATTCACCCATTTGTACAGTATCATCACATTATGTAAAGAAATGTATAGATTTTGACCCAAAGCAGTGCTGCCTGCCCAAGACTGCTGATAGAGACTCAATCAATAGAGGGTGGACTTCCCCATTCAGCTCAATAGGATGTTAAGGCTGCACCTTAATGATGGCAACACAAATGTCAGCCTTTTGAACTTGTTCTCATAGTGATCATTAGTAGAAGCATTAAGCTATTTTGCTATCGTAGGCAGAGCTGAAGTACCACCACTTTTGTTTTTCCAGGCTGAGCTCTGACTTCAGTTACACCAGGGATTAATTTGGCCCATGACCCTGGAGAAATTCTATTTCACTTCCACTAGCCTATGATGCAGAGGCATATTGGTGCTAACTGGCAGAGGGTTCACTGTTCTTTACAAGCAACTCCTGTCTCAGACTTGATAAACTCACTATGCCTAATACACCACTTTCAAGGTATTTATCCCTAAAGTGTAGCATGCGAGGTCTCTACTTGTAACTTATTGATACTCAACAATAATCATTGATAGATGTATGTATGGGTAATATTTAAGGAATAATGTAACTATATTGAAAGTTATGCCCTTACGGTCTTGGAGTGAAGATAGTCACCATGGAATAATGTGTCTTGGTGATGGCCCATTCAAGCTGAAGGGAGTTGTCATCCTGCCCTGGCTAGCCAATTATGTAATCTATTGCTCAACTGTCTACCTTTGGACCAACCCAGAAAAGTCAATGGAAAACCATCACAGACAAACTATAAACATCAAAACCACATGGTAGTGAAAAGGACAACATGACAGCGAGGGGTGTGTCCTTTCTGTGAATAAAGACAAAACACTGATTCAGTATAGCACAGGGTAGAGAAAGACACTCTGAATCCATTCACTGAGGAGGTACCTTTATGAGCAGGGGTGCTTCACGGAAGACTGCGTCCTGGCTCCTTCGGGCAAGCAAATGCTGCAGAAGACTGAACTTTGGAGTGAGAATCTACTCTATTAGATAGGATGGGTAGCTATTAATAAGTGTAGGCCCTAGTTTGCATTTTATGAGTTTGTTTTATAGGTAACCATGTGTTTCCATCACACACACACACTTGTTTCTGTTTGTATCTCTGTTCTTTCTTAAATAAATTTCCTTTTGTTTTACTATCATGGAACTCAAGTGCTGTGTGAGATACTCTATGGTAAAACTGGTAAACTGGGTAAACTTTGGGAGCGAAGGATCTGGGATTTCTGTGGGTATCCAATGATCAGGGACTGGATACCACAGGGGGACACTTTAAAGAGACTCAGGGACTGGGGTGCATCTATTGTCAACCTGCAAGGCAAAGGCATGGCTGGAGTAGCCTAGAGGAGAGTGCTTCAGTGACTTATAGGCTGTGTTGTGTTAGGGAGCCAACACCCAGCTGGCACAGGCAAGACTCCTTCACACTGGAGGCAGGTGGCAGCAAGGTGACACACAACCCTGGGTGCCCCAAGAAGCATCATATAGTCCCATGTTGTATGAATACATCTGACTTTTTTTCTTTTTTTTTGGACAGGATTGTTTGAACATTTAAAGACGAAAGCCTCAATAATATGTAATTAGACACTTTAAAAATAGAAGAAATGTAACATTTAAAGTCATTACAGCCTATAATTATATGATAAAACAGAGAGCAAATAACTATTACATTTAATGTCCTCAATAAATTCAACCTCTCTGCTTTTGCTGAGCTGTGTAAGGGCCTGCCCTTTCAGGCCCTGATTCAGCAAAGTACTTAGCATAAGTGTAATTTTAGACACATGAGTAGAGATGGTTGAAAAATACCAGTTGTTGTTTGAATGTTTTTTGTTGTTGTTTTCTTTCATAAATTTCCTCTGGAAATATTTTGATTTTCCAACAAAAATAAACAAATAAATAAAACTGAAGAAAAATTGTTTTTTCAAAAATTGAAAATTCCACCCCAAAATCATTTTTGTTTTCCTTTTCTCATTAAAGAAAAACCACAGAAAAGTTCAACCAAGTTCAAATTCAGTGCAGAAGTAATTTTTTCAATTAAAAAAATATTGTAACCATCTCTTCATGGCTTAATCTGCAGCAAGAGAGATTTAGATTAGATATGAGGAAAATCTTTCCAACTCTAAGGCTACGTCTACACTACCCGCCGGATCGGCGGGTAGCGATCGAATTATCGGGGATCGATTTATCGCGTGTAGTGTAGACGCGATAAATCGATCCCCAATCGCTCTCCCGGCGGCTGCTGAACTCCAGCAGTGCGAAAGGCGGAAGCAAAGTCGACGGGGGAGCCGCGGCTGTCGATCCAGCGCCGCGAAGACGCGAAGTAAGTAATTTTAATTCGATCTAAGTTACGTCGACTTCAGCTACGCTATTCTCGTAGCTGAAGTTGCGTATCTTAGATCGATCCCCCCCCCTAGTGTGGACCAGGCCTAAGGGTAGTTAAGATCTGGACTAGTCTTCCAAGGGAGGTTGTGCAATTCCCATCACCTGAGGTTTTTAAGAAGAGATTGGGCAAACATCTATCAGAGATGGTCTAGGGGTATACCTGGTCCTGCCTCCGCACAGGGCGCGGACTTGATGACCTCCCAAGGTCCCTTTCTAGACCAACATTTCCATGATTCTACATGAGTTCTTCCATTGAATCCAATCGGAAAACCCACATGTTTAAAAAGTTACACACATACTTCAATACTTTGCTGAATTGGGGACTAAATCAGTAGCTAAGTCCCTGATATTGTATGTGTTGGCAGTCTCCGCTGAAACATGCCACGAGTACCTGATTAATGCTGACTTTGCAGACCTGGCCTCTGTGCTGTGTCCCAGCTACTGCCCACCTCCAATTCCTTTGTGCTTGACCTCATCCCCGTTGCAGCTTGGGGGTTTGCACTCCGCAGTGGTGAGTCCTGCAAGCTACTATTGCATGTTAGATGTCACACAGATGAACAGGAGACAAGGCAGGGGCAGCACACCAGGCCCCAGCACAGCTCTGAATAATTTACGTGTGCCTGGAATGATGGGCAAAACAGCCCTTGCCTAATAGTTAAGTAATATCTTAAAGAGGAGATAATAATGAGAAGTGCAAGAGGAAACAGACAGCATGACCTGTCTCCCCTGGCATAAGCATTGGGATTCTCTCTCCATTAGGGGCTCCAAAAACAATATGCCCTGCATTTATCGAGTGATCACACTGTAGTCATTTAAGCCAGGTTTATTATAGAATTCTCTGCCACCCCCTTTCCCAGGATTCACAGCTACAGAGCTGTTTGGATTCGGTGCAGCCCCAAGCAGCAAAATAGGATTAAACGACTCCCTCCCTAAAACAAGGGCAGAAATACAGAAAATTTATACAAAATTAATCCAGGCTGGTGACAACCTGAAGATGGCGAGGGGAGTGGGGAAGGGGAGACATTTATTCATTTTCATGACAATAGCCATGGAGAAAGAGATGCTCTCCTGGCTCTCCCTGGGGATTTGAATTGAATTCCCAGGGCTGCCAATCAGATCAGGACTTTAACAGCATTTATTCAGCAGGGAGACTGTCTGGAGCCAGCATGTCAGCATCTGGATGCTGCCCTGAGTTTGGACCAGCAGAGCAGCCAGGAGTCACAAATTTGCCCATTTTGCCAGCTCTCATACAATGTGGGATCTTGTGCACGCACACACGTACACACAGACAGTTTCCTGTTACGCCAGTGTAAATCCAGAGTAACTACATGAAGCCAGTGTACACCCATCGCTTTTGGGTATATGGATCCAGAGCATTGTTACAGGCCTATCTCCCACAAGGCAGGACTTAGATTCTGCCTCACTATAGGTGCAGTTTGATCAAGTTAATCAGAAGGGGATCCCACTGTAACTCTTGTATGTACTGTTTTGTGGGAAGGAAATCCCAGTGTAAACACAGGAATAGGCTCAAGACTATTCTATCATCAGATTCCAGAAACAACCTAATCCTAAGGGGTCCGATTTCTGCAGTTCAACCCATTGACACAGACCATTAAACTGAAGTTCATGTGATTGTTGAGCCATTGCTACCAAAGTAAATTCTAATTACAGGCTGCAGATAAATGGACCCGACCAGAGCGTACAGACTCACAGAGACAACCTGTGCCTGCCGATTGCGTGGGGGGCAGAGTGAGGGCAGCCAGCTTCAGCAGCGTTACTGAGCATGCTCAGTACAAGCCAAGCAGCAAATCTGGGGTGGGGGACATGACTCCCGCATGCCCCCCCCCATACGTCGCTTCTGCAGATTCATAGGGCCAAATCCTGCTCTCAGATACACATGTGCAGCTCCCATTGACTTCAATGGGAGTTCCATGTACACACCTAGGAGCAGAATTTAGCCCACAGATACTAGAGGTGGCAAAGTCCATCACCTCCAATAGGCTAGTGGGCCCTTCCCCTAAATAAACTAACTCCTGGGTATTTATCACTATGAACAAAGTTTAAGCAGCTTCTACAGAAGCCTATGGGACCACAATCTGCCATGACGGTCTTTCCCTCACTGGCAGTTAGATCTTTCCCTGGCTGCAGTTTCATTGTTTCCATTGTTATTAAGCGCTCACCCTGAGAGAGCCTGGTAGAAAGGATGCCAAGCAGCCCGGTGTTCTTTCCTGGAATGTTTATGACAGTAGCAATTTTAGATGTAGGGTGTATGCAGGATGGAGCATGGCCAAGGAACTGGAATGAATTGTTCAGATTTGTACTATGGGGACCTTGCCAGTGATCTCAGCAGCCAGGAACAGAAGATTCCTGATTTCACTGGCAGCTATAGATCCTGTGGGAAAGGGAAAATTCAGACCACAGGTCCTGGCATTAGCTTCAGATTATAAAACGTTTATTTTGACAGAGTGAAGCAAAATCCCAGGAGACAAATGTCAGTCTAGAACTAAAAATAAATAAATCTGTATTCTTGAGCTCCAGCATACCGTGATCTACATGGGCATGCATGGGTCTGCAAAGGGATTTCTGGTACCTGATGTCCCATTCCAGGATATTTTCATTGAACTAGGAGGTACCAAGGGGATGTCACACAGCAAAGAAGAGTTTAGCTCAAGTGAGTCTGCTCATGGGTATAGGTTTCAGAGTGGTAGCCGTGTTAGTTTGCAAATTAATTCTAGTTCTGCAGTTTCTTGTTGGAGTCTGTTTTTGACGTTTTTTTGTTGAATAATTGCGACTTTTAGGTCTGTAATTGAGTGACCAGGGAGGTTGAAGTGTTCTCCGATGGAGAACATAGGGCCTAATCACATCAGCCACACTATCAGAGGCTCGTTCACCTGCACATCTACCAATGTGATATATGCCATCATGTGCCAGCAATGCCCCTCTGCCATGTACATTGGCCAAACTGGACAGTCTCTACGCAAAAGAATAAATGGACACAAATCAGACGTCAAGAATTATAACATTCAAAAACCAGTAGGAGAACACTTCAACCTCCCTGGTCACTCAATTACAGACCTAAAAGTCGCAATTATTCAACAAAAAAACTTCAAAAACAGACTCCAACGAGAAACTGCAGAACTAGAATTAATTTGCAAACTGGACACCATTAAATTAGGCTTGAATAAAGACTGGGAGTGGATGAGTCATTACACAAACTAAAAACTATTTCCTCATGTTAATTTCCCCCCTACTGTTACTCACACCTTCTTGTCAACTGTTTGAAATGGGCCATCCTGATTATCACTACAAAAGTTTTTTTTTTCCTCCTGATGATAATAGTCCACCTTAATCAATTAGTCTCATTAGAGTTGGTATGGCAACACCCAGTATATATATCTTCCTACTGTATTTTCCACTGCATGCATCTGATGAAGTGGGCTTTAGCCCATGAAAGCTTATGCTCAAATAAATTTGTTAGTCTCTAAGGTGCCACAAGTACTCCTCGTTCTTTTTGCTCATGGGTAGTTAGGAAGAGTCCATCTGCATGGGTCCAATTGCAGAGGCAGGGCAATAGTATTAGCAATGTCACAGAATGATGAATTTTAACCCTCTTCTTTTAGTACACTAGTCATTTTCCTGTGTTATGCTGGAATGATTTTGATGCCATGTACAAATAGGTACATGGTATCCACTGGAAGTTCCTGAGCCTTGCTTTCAAAAAAGATTGTTCTACATAGAAAGTAAAATAAGGTTCCTGAGAAAAGCATCCTGGGTAAGGATATACCAACAATTGTCAGAAAGGCAGAGCATACCTTAGGAGAACCAACAGTCTGATCCAAACTGAGAATTCTGTATTATCATTTTTCGCCCATTTAAGGTCCTATTTTCACTTCAGTTTCCATAGCAACCTATTGTCCTAAATCTGCAGCACTTATAGCCTTTTAGTGTCATGGGTTCTTTCTTTACAGCTCTAATTACACCCTCATCCACAAGGGGAAATGGCTGGAATGCCATTCCCACCACAGAAACATGCAGGAAGTGCTGCTCTGTAGACAGAGAGGATATAAAACTGAATCATAAACCTTCAGACTTCATCCTTTTTCAACAATTCCCCTGTGTCACAGCTGCATGTTTTATGGTTGGGTTTTTGAACATGGGCCATGGCAGACGTGTGCATGTAACTTTAAGAGGGGGAAAAAGTTTAGGGTTTGGGTTAAGTTTTTTCTCTCTGTGTCTTTTTATGGTCTATTCCAAATACAGAAGACTAAAGAAACTGGAAAAATACTTTAAAAGAATGACTCTGATGCCAAGTGGATATTTGATCCATACTAGTGCTGTCGAGGCATGATGTCCTGCGTGCCCTAGAAAGCACAGCTCTGGGATGAAACTCATACGCTCTGTGTTCACTGAACCCACCCTACAAGTCTGCATACATTTTCTTTTCAGCATTGGAAGGGTTAAGGTTCCCACCTATGCATTTCATTTAAATTCAATAAGACTCTTTCAGTTTGTTAATATGAAACACATAGGGACCTTTGTCTTCCTACCCGCCTGTAAAATGCCTGTTGCACTTTACAGATTATTAATAATAATATATTTCTGGCACTGTCATCCCTTGCTATAGTTCTTCAAAGCAATGACAGTAAAAACATAGTGGCAAGCAGCCCTGTGGCAAAGAGGCAAAGGAACAGTGATTGAACAACAACTTCATAAACGTTTTACAGAACCATTTGCTCAAACATCTGAGGAAGTATGTCAGGGTTAGTGCAGATAATTAGAAGCCAGTACTCCTGGGGTCTATTTCTGGCCCTGCTACTGACTTGCTGTGTGAACCTGGGCAAGTTGCTTAAAAATTAAATTTTAAAAAATGAAAATGGAGATCAATAAAATAAAATTGGACTGTGCCCTTCTTTGCTTCTTTATTATGGATAAAGAAGGCTGAAAGTTTTGCTGAAATTTTGCTTTCTGGATACAAAAGTTGTACTTGTAACTATAGAGAAAGAGTTAAAGCAGTACAACGTCTCTAGTGTTCACACAGTTATATTGGTAAAAAGGTGCTTTAAACTGGTATAGCTATTCCCTTAGGGAAAGGGGAGTAAGTTATAGGACAAGTACCTGGTATAACTGCATCCACCCTAGGGGCTGTATGGGGTTAACAATATTGGTACAGAGTCACACCCCTAAACTGACAGTTATACCAGTACAAAAAACTGGGTGTAGATCAGATTATAGAAGTATCAGAACTATCAAGTCTTGTCTTTCCAGTATTTGCTGAAGGACTTCCTGGAGAACCAGAGTGGGAACTTTCTCGACCCAGAAGGGTGAGGCTGTTGAATCTTTCCTCTCAAGCCTTCATCAGGAATTTAATACTCAGGTGTTAACAAAACCAAAGATTTTTAAGTGCCTGACTAAAAAGTTCCTGAATTCTGGGCCTGATTCTCCTCATTTACTTCAGCATAAGTCAGGAGTAGCACCTTGGACGTCAACAGAGTTACAAGGTGAAACTGGTGTGAGTGAGTAGACGATTTTTGGATCCACTCTTCTGGTTTCAGAATCACATTTTCCAGGTTTACCATTTTATTTTCCCCCTCCCCTCTGTTGCTAGGTGAAACATTCACACAAGCAGCAACTGGGAGGACTGACTAAAGCCTTGATCCTGGAAAGGCTTATATACCCGAGTACCTTAACTCCTATGAGATTCCCATTAAGTTCAATGGGACTACAGCTCAGCCCCTACGGACTGATTATACTGGGAAAACACTGAAACTGACTACACAAAGCATTGTCACATGCTCAAAGTACACTGAAGAAGATGATAGGGGAAATATTTTTCTCTCTTTAGTTTGAGTGTTCTTAGGTACAAAATTTACAGAAGGAAGAGTGATAAAGTTCATGATTCACGTTAACTTTAAAATATTCCCTTTCTTATGCAAAGTCCTCTTGGTACATCCTGATTCTGTGAAGTAATCTCCAGCACATAAATTACTGTGCAGATATAGGATTTCGGCCAGGTCTATGTTACTTATCCTGCACAAAGGGTATCTAGTAAAATTAGAATGGGAGGCCCACAAACCCAGAGCTTGTCTAGTAGACACCTTCTCTAGCCGCAGTTTGAACTGGGCAGGCAAAAGTTCAGTCTGGCACAGGTCTGGGAGATGCCTTGACCCTGGGCTGAAGAAATGGAGTTTTGCCTTCTAAATCTTTTTATATTTAGGAGCTGCTCCAACTATTAGCGTGTCTGGTTAATCCTGTGATCTGGCTCTCTGGGGCCTTCCAAGAAGGGTCTGGAAAGAAAAGAACAACCAGGGCCCCTCTAAATCTGGGGTAATATCGCATTACAATTGCAGCGCTGCTCCACAGCTCAGCAGTGACCAGGAAGAGCCCTCACCCACCAAATGCACATAATACAAAATTTTAATTAAAATGATTGAGAAACAGTAAGCAAATGAAAAAAAAGCAAATGCATTGGTAGAAAATGCCTTGTGGGTGCAGGAATTACTGTCAGTGAGTCTAAGAAGATCATAGTTATGAGATTTCCTGAAGGTTTTGACCAAGGTTTTCAAAAATGATTAGTGATTTTGGGTGCCTCAGTATTTAGATGTCCAGTTTAGTCTTTGACAACCAGCCCCCAAATCCAAATTAATGTTAATATTGGGGCACTAGTAATGAAGAAGGTAACTTTTATTTAGATTATAAAATCTTTGGGGCAGGGACTGCCTTTTCATTCTGTGTGTATACAGTGCCTAGCACAATTGGGCGGGGCCCCAATCCCCAGTTGGTGCTTCTCGGCCCTAACTAACTGCAATACAAATAGGAAACAACAATGGCAACAACTTAAAAATTATAACATCCTAGCCCCACACCTGATCCTCAGAGCAAGTCTGGCAAAGGCATCACCATGAATAGTCACTTGGATTTTAGGAGACGTTCTGTTATGAACTGGGTGAAACTTTGTTATGGGTTGAATTAAAACTTCATTGAGATTGAGTATGAATGCACCCTTCAATTAATGTAAATCTCAGGATGAGTTAATGAGAAGCCCCCACTGAAGACAAAAGAGGATTGTGAACCCGCCCAGGAGTTTGGACTGCATGGGCAAAGGGCTTTTGCTGAGTATTGTTTGGGGGGCAGAGGTGTGAGCAGAACACACAGAAACTGAGAACATGCAGAAATGGAGAACAGACAAGGGCAGAGAGAGAAGCAGAGGCAAAAAACAAAAAAAGGCAAGAAATCCCAGACTAGCCTGTGAGCACTGTTACCCTGGAAAAAACTAGGGAGAGAGCTTTTGGGTCTGGCATGGCATTGGCTAAAGAGGTTTGGGGCTGCAAGCCAAGAAACTGCTCCTCTTGGTTCTTGGTTCCTTCTGCATTTGAGAAGCAAAACTTTGTACTGTACATTTCTTGTAAATAAACAAGATTGCATCAAATAAAATACCAGACTCCATCAACTTCTACTTCCAACTGGAACATAACCAGGGCTCCAAAATTTGACTAGCTGCTCGGGTCAAAAAGGGGCAACAATTCTCTTTGACCTTGCTTGTGACCCTTGCAAGTTCACTTTCTGCAAACATTCAAATGATTGAGGTCTACTAGTATGATCTGTTGTGGAAAGCACATCTCAAAGCCATCTGCGTGAGTATTCACAGAAACCAAATACTAAATTAAAATTCCAGAATGTTGTTTGTGTGCTCATCCTGTCAGCGAACACCAGCATGTGACTTGCCTGGCCAATCAACACAGCTTGAATAGCAGTTATTGGCTATAAGGAATTGCTCACAATCAATCCATAATGTTAAAAATATTGCATGGAAACTAGCTACTTTTGAATAATGAATATAGTCAAGGAGAACACAATCAGCTCCCAGATAGCTTCCTGCTCATGGAGTTATCGCTTGTCACGAGCTACACTGGTCAGGTAAATTAGCTCTTGTGAATTTTTCCACATCGCTAGAACCGCTGCCCACTGCTTTCCATCACCAACGGGCTGCCATGATTTACAGTCATTTTTCTGACCATAACTGGGCTTTCGAGTCCAACAGAAGAAAGTGTTAGCCCCACCAGCCATAGCTCTTTGTCCTCGAGACCCGTGTACATCTGGCTGCAGTTCTCTACTGACCTTACCCTCATCAACCTGTCACCCACCCCAAGTGCCTGCAGATGTTTCCCAGCTGCATGAGAGAGTGCAGTTATGACTTTCAGTTTTGCTGCTAATGACCCTTGGAAGGTTTCCCTTGAAGGAAAATAGTTCAGACCTGCTCCACCTAAATGCTAATGTGAAGGATGGGGCATAATTTATGTCCCTCTTTCACAGCCCTGCCCTTCCACATGAAATGAGAGGAACTCCCACATGTGATGAGCAGGATGTGGGATCCAAATCACTGCTTGGGCACGGACAGTTTCTGCAAAGTGAAAATATTTCCAGTGTACACCTTGGGACGATGAGATGAGCGGTCACCAAACTGCTTGTTTCCATATGCACTGGAGTGCATGCCAAGGTACAAGCATCCCAGACAGTAAACTGCACGTCAAGATCATCAGACCAGGGACATGGTGTTGGCTTGCAATCATTCTGGAGTAACGCAGCAATGAATTCATTATCTTGATGGTGAGGAAATCAAGAGTGCCACAGCCAATAGTAGCTGGGAGATGGTACTTCACATACAATCGAACTATTATAGAGCATGGATATTAGTCCCATCACCTCTAATATCACTGTAGAAATTTATCCATCCAATATAAACCTAATTTTCAAGTCACTGGCACAGACTCTCAGGGTCTGCCTACACTAGAAACGCTACAGCGGCACAGCTGCAGCTCTGCCACTGTAGAGCTGTAGCGTAGACATTTACTGCAACAATGGAAGGGTTTGCTATAGTAAATCCACCTGTCCAAGAGGCGATAGCTAGGTCAACAGAAGAAAGCTTCTGTTGACCTAGTGGTGTCTACACCGGGGCTTAGGTTGGCTTAATTACATTGCATAGAGTGTGAAATTTTTCACAGTCCTGAGCAATGTAGTTAAGCCGACCTAACTTTGTAGTGTAGACCAGCCCTCAGTTAAACTAAGTCACATGCAGAGCTAGGAACAGAACCCAAAACTTGGGATTTGCAGCATCATGTTCTAAGCACACCACCATATTCCCCCCTATTGGGTGAACCTGCTGGGTCCAGAGAGAAACGTGCATTATGAAGAGGTGAAAACAGGTGCTTTATTGGGAATTTATTAGACACTGAATCACCCAGGATTGTCCTCTGGCTGGGCCACTGGTCAGATCCTATAAGGATTTGATGCTCCAAAACAGTTTGATCAGGAAACTTGTACCACACTAAGGACTAAGAGAAAAACGCAGGGAGGGGAAATGAAAGGAAGGAATGAGAAGGCAAAACAGACAAGGGATGAGAAAGCAACAGGATGGAGGAGATGGAATGGCAAGTAGGTGCCCTCCCTTGTCCCTCATTGCCAAGGGCGACCCTCTTACCATCCTCAGGGGCTGGTGAGCAGCCTCTTCCTCACCATGCCAGTGATGGCAGGTTAATTCCAGAATTAGCAAAACCAAGGAAGATTCCCACCAGTCTCCCTAGTCACCATTTCAGACTATGGCAGCATCCTGGAGAGAGATGCTCTTCTCTGCACCACTGGGAGCCCTGGGCCTCACATGGCTTCACCTCACATTCATTTCCCACATCCACAAAGCCCCGATAATCCCATCTATTTACCCCCACTCACAAAGACATTGCTCCCCTGGACAGGCGCTGAACTTGCTTAGCTTTGTTTGCTACATCAGCAAATACAAACCTTCAAAGAATCAGCCAGCAACTAAGTGCCTTCCGGGGTGGGGGAATGGTTTATGCCCAGTGCAAATCTAAACAGAGAGAAGTCCCCATATAACAGCATCCCATATAACGGAGTCCTGTACATGAGAATTCTCTACGGAACCAGAATTAAAGAACCAAGGAAAAGAAGCAGGGGTAAAAAAAAAAAGCTGGGGCAGGAGTGCCCTGACTTTTCAAACACAACAAAAGCCATTGATATTCAAGGTCTGTTGAAGAAGCCCAGAGCTCACAAAGATATTCTTAATGCAGCCTTCACCATAATCACATAATCCAATAATCCACAGTTAAATCAAAATGCCTTTGTCCCTAAAAATATACAATATATAGTGTTAATGTATATAATAATGTATATGTGGTACCCTAGGGAGGCAGAAAGTTTTGTTTTGTTTTTAAATCTTTCCAGCTGGCCATCTAGGTATTTGTAAAACACCCACCCCTGCAGTAACATCACAACCACTCAAGAGATTTCTTTAAATGGTTCTGACCTGACACCTTATCTTTCGGCTGCCTCCATGCTCCAGTGTGTGGATCCGGTTACACGAGGCAAGAACAATGTTCTAGGACGAAAGAGGGAGAAAAAAAAGTTTCTTCAAAGGTAACTGAGTGCTCCCCTCCCTGTAGGCCTGACTGCTGAAGGCATCCTGCATGGATGACTTTGAAGTGCTAGTTTACTTTTTAGGTCAGGATTAGGATTACAGGCAGAACTAAAACTCACACGCCCTTAGAGAAGCAAAAGTATTTAATAGAGAAGTGCTGGGCTGATGATACCTGCACCCCATCCTCTTTATCCCCACAGTGTACTATGTCATCCTAACTCACTGCAGGTGTGACATTAGTCCCAGGAGTACTTCATCAAGAGGGTATCTGAGCTAGCAATTAGAGATGAACCCCACCAGAACTCCAGATCTGATCCGGCACACATGGCCTTTGGGAAAGCTCTGATCCAAATCCAAACTTGACAGTTCAGTCCTGTAATGGGACAAACTGGATCCCTGCATCTGAACAACCCTGTATTCAGGGAAAATGCAGACTCTACATTTGTGGTGTGGGCCCTAGAAATGTCACAGCCTCAGCTTGTGCCAACAACAATTGCTAGCCCAGTGCATCCATCTTCATAATATGTGCAAAATGAAGGCACTCGCACATTGTGCGGGGACGGTTAAGGAAGCCCAGGGAAAAGCTGGCTTTTAGTGACCTTTGGTTGGGGGAGTTTGGCTCTGTGCACTAACTGCAATATAAAGAGGGGGAATGGCTGCAGTGGAAACAGTCAAAGAGGTAACATAATGCCCAACCCCCCATGTGGAATAAAGCCAGAGGGGATCAATGACTCCTTTAAATTCCCTGCCTTATGCAACATGAAATCACTGTCTGTTGATGCAAAACACCAAGCAACTTGCTCTGGTTATTCAAGAAAATCCATCTCCTTGATATGTAACATATATATACAGCTGAGCGGCATGCATGTACACAGTGTTTACCTGGATTGTAAAGCATGGTTCCAAAATGGGGAGACAGCAGAAATGGGGAGGAAATTATGAATTGCTGTACATGATTTTTTACATTGCGTGTTATCAGTTATTTATGTAGCAAGAGTCTCACAGAGTTAATTCATGAGGTGTGTGCTTTTGATCGCAAAGAGCTCCTCTCGCATCTTGCTGCTTCCAGTTCACTATTCAGCTTCCAGAGCTGATTTTCTACCCCGCACGGTAAACTGATGCTGTAGATAATAATGACTATTCAGCATCAGCTGCCTTTTTGACATGCCAGATTCAGGTCGTGAATTGAAATCTGGAAAAAAATCAGAATTTGGGAAGATTAAAGAGGGATCCTCTGGTGATAGGAATTGTGGAGCTGGGATTTAAAACTCCCTCTGTTGTGTGGAAGGCGGCTTCTCAGCCAGTTGACTCCAAACCAAGAGGCTCCGTGGTAGAAACATTTAACTGAATTGTCCCAGTGTCACAAATAGCTTAATGAAAGTATTGTGCTTATTGCTCGCTTGGGTGAGGTGATGGTTTAGATTCAAACCCTAGAGGCTGTGAACTTTAGGGAAGAAGAAATGGGAGGAAGGAAACAGAGCGTGTGGGTTTAAGTGGTACAGTGGGTTAGTGGAAGGTTTAAGTAACAAATGACAGGAGTTGAGCAAGCTTTACATAACTTCCTTGTGGCTGTTTGTCACACCAGAGCTTCAGGGAGGCGGACAGCCTATGTCTAGGAGAAACTCAAGGCTGGAATATTAGGGGGATGTAGCCAGGACTGAGCCATGTGCAGAACTAGCATGGGGACAAATAGGGATGCTGCTGGCGAGGCATGAGATGCAGCAACAGAACTGCTCCATGGCTGGAACTGCTGGGATGCTGCAGGTCGGAATGGATGTGCTTTGGCAAAGCTGGACGTGTGGGCCCAGGACTGAACAAAAAGGGGTGCTGCATTTCTGTACTGAGGTGTCCCAGAGGAACAGTGGTAAGGGGCGAGTTGGAGACAGTTCTTGCTGCATGCCCTGCCTGACACTTGCCCATGGCATTTAGCCCTTTCTAGACATGTTTAAATAAAGGACTACTCCCCTCTCCCTACCCCACCCATCCAAGCTGTGTCCAAGGTTCACTCCTTCCTTCCCTACATCTCTATGACCCAGCCTTTCCTTTCTACCCCTGCAGCTAAAACTCTTGTCCAGGCCCTCATTATGCCCTCTGATTACCACAACTTACTGCTCTTCAGCCTCCCCAACACCCACATCTCCCTTTTGTGGTCTATACAAAACTCTGCTGCCAATAGAACACAACACAAACACACACTTTGAATGGCTCCATACTGGCACCTCCTCCCCCACTGCACCAAGTTCTTGTCACCACCTTCCAAACCCTACACAACTCCACTCTGCTCATCCAGTCTTGCCTCCTTCGCCTCTGCTGCTGATCTGTCTCAGCCGTCCGTTTGTCAGCTCTTCTCCCATGTAGCTCTCCTGCCACAGTGCCCGCACGCCCTTCCCATGCTCATCTGCAAGACTGCTGCTCTCTCCACATTCAAGTCCCACCTCCCCAGAGACCAACCGCTGTGCAATATCTATGGGAAATCAGGTGGCTGACAATAGCAAGTGCAAGGGGCGATTGTGAATAGTTTAGATGCACACTGTTGAAACACAACAACCATTGTGACAGCACTGCCACCGCCTGTGATTTTTATCACAAGCCTTGCAATATTTAGGGGTTTTCATAGAGCCCCAGCTTCTGGAGGCATGGGATTAAGTGAAAATTTCAGCTTTCTTAAAAAAAAAAAATCAAAAAAAAAAAATCAAGAAATGAAGTTTCTATCCCTTGTTTGGGGGGAAAAGCTTGAAAATGTGGCCTAAGAACAGCCTAAAGGGCTCAGAGACAAAACAGCCACTAAAAAGAATCCCAAATTTGTTACTGATTTTTAAAAAAGCTGAGCTTTAATCCAATCTCATGATTTTTGAATATGTGGTGCTGGTGACACTGTTGTGGTGATGTAACTCTATTGCCTCCTCAACCTCTCTGGGTTTGTGTTGTACCCTTTCCCCCGTCTGTCTGTCTGTCTCCTGGGGGTAGCAACATACTCAGTGCATTGTGGTCACTACTGGGAATGAATAACACTAATGAGAGGAAGATGAGATCAGCTCTAACACGAGGGACTGGCTGCATATGAACCATCATTGCATGGGCGGCAGGAGGCAGAGCCCCAACAGTCAGCCTGGACTGCCTACTGCAATAGAAAGAGACCCCCTCAAGGAATGGGCTCGCAGCTGGTGCTGGCCATCAGGTAATGAGGGAGAGGAGATAGGGCTGTAGGAGCGTGTGGGGGTCCCGCACTTCCCCTTTCACTCCTGACTGGACCCCAGAGCTGGGGAAATGGAGGGAAAACAACCCTCCCTCAGCTATTTGGAATCTTCCAGCATTTCCAGAAATGGGCTTGGGGGAGGGCAAAGGGGAGTGTAAGAACATGCCAGCTCCTCAGGAAAGAGGGAGAAACCCAGAGGGAGACCTGGGAGGAGGTAAGGACACTCACCGGCCGGAAGGGAAGGGAGATGCAGCAAGTTCTACAAAATGGCCACCTCAGGCATAGAGCACTGTGGCTCTGCCCTATTTAAAGAACCAGCCCCAGAAAGGAATGCTGGGAAAAGAGAAGGTTCTATAAGAAGGCAACCCTATGGTGGGGGAGGGGCTAGGCTGTCACAGAGGAAGAGGCTCTTTCTGGGGATTGTAGACCAATGTTATATCACAGGGTGGGCAGTTTCCCAAACTGATTCACCCACCTCTCATTTCAAATAGGTGTAAGGGGAGGAAAGGAAGGTCTTGCCGCTAATGCACAGGACTGAGCCAGGAGTTCTGAGCCTGGCTCTGCTGTGTGAAACTTAAACCTCAGTGTCTGCTTCCCCATCTAGGGACTGTGATCATGACAGTTTCTTGCCTCACAGAGATGCAGAGAGATTTAGCTAACTAGGGTCAGATTTTCATATGCTCAGCCCTTACATTGGAGACCAGCACTGAATGCCTGGGGCTCTTTTGAAAATCTAGCTCTTAGAGTTTGTAAAGTGCTTTGCAATCCTGGGCTCCTCCAGCTGCTACAGAATGGCAGAATAACCTCAATTTCCTGTGCACATCTCTAGGCAACAGGACTATGTCATATAGGGGTGTGTATGTGGACTGCATATAGGGAGACATTATCCAAAGTGACTCCTTTCTCTGGGTCCCCCTGTGCTCTGCCTACTAGATTACAAACTCCGCAGCACAGGGCCTGCCTGCACAGCACCTAGCACTTCAAACACAAGCAGAGGAGTGAGTATGAAAGAGAGCACAGGGGGTGTGCCATGCACACTTACGCCCCCTACCCCCACTGCAGTCGTCAAGGAACTCCCTGCTGGAACTGCTTAATGCAGGTTAATGTGGCCCTTGGTTGGAGAATGCAGGGATCTCTGCAGCGCTGTATACCTCCTGCCAAGAAGGGAGAGGAGATAAAAGGCAAACGAAGGGGCAGGAAACGGAATGAGAAATTAAGTTCTGCTTCATCCCCCCAGCAGTCTGGGAAGCAAAATAAACCACAGGGTGACAAGGACACTCCCTGTACTACAAACTCTCAGCAAATTAGGCTCCTTAGGCCCATGCCCCTCTCGATCCCTCCCCTCAGCCCTGGTAAGCAGGGAACAAGATTTCCTGAGCCGTCCCATGGAGGCTGAATGCTGTAGGAGGGAGTAACAAAGCCTGGGAAGGCTCCTCCAATGCACAGAGAAGGTAATCACAGGTAATAATGAAGAGAGGAAGTGTTTCCTGTCAATAATACCAATAGAGGCCTTTCATAGGATCTCTTCAGATTCACTCCACTGCTGTGCTAGGGTTTCTCTGGAGCTGACAAAGAGCAGTGTGGTCTGAAAGAATAAGCACCAGGCTGAGAATCAAGAGGCTGTCAGCTTGAACATGACATCTACCACCGACTTGCTGTCTGACCTTGGATGAAAACTTAATCGCTCAGCCTCAGTTTTCCCCATCTGCAAAATGGGTATAATAATGCTTACTCATCCACATCTCAGAGTGTTAGGGTTAACTTATTAGTGCAATAATTATATTATTATTCTCTGTGGAAGCGGCAAATGACAAACCATTATGTGATCAGAAGGGTGAGATGAGCATGACCTCAGAGAGACAGAAATATAGATTTCTTTGCAGTTTTGCAAGATAAAGGCAAGAGTAAATACCCCAGCTCACAGGGGCAAGTTCATCAGTGTTCACCAGAAGTAAAGATTCCTAGGGAGAAAACATCAAGCTCACCTCCACGATTTGTTATACACGTGCAAAGTTCACAAACCAACCCTGAGTCAGGACGAGAAACAGAAGGTCATGCAGAAATTTTGTACTATTTTTACAAAATGCATTAAATTTTGCAACATGCTTAATTGTCAAAGCAGAATTTTGACTGAGGGGAAAGAATTTCAATTAGCTGCAAAAACTGCAGACATATGTGCACTCATGTTCAGTTTTGCATAGTTCTAATCCCTGTGGACCTGTAAAGACGCTTTTAAATTCCTACACCCATTTGAACTTGTTCCAGTACGTGACATCTTACAATTAAGTGTCCAATTCAGTGGTTCTCAACCCATTCACCATTGTGGGCTGTATATGCAGCTCTCTATGTGTTATATGGGCCACACAATATATATACTACCTGTATGGCCCTGAGGCTGTCACATGGGCCACAGCTGTGTGTTGACTGGGCTGCAAGCAGTGGGTTGAGAACCACTGGTTTAACTCTATTGTCTGTGTAAGCTTCTTGGGGCAGGGAATGCCTTCCAAATGCTTGCACAGTCCCTAAGACACTGTCAGAATTTATAAAGGAACTCAAACCAACTTCCACTGAAGTCAATGGAATGAGTGACTCCCATTAACTTAAATGGGAGTTAGATCAGGCTCTCAATTATCAACTCCATCTCTCCCTCCCCATCCTTATCATGGCTACAAGTTCTAAACTGATAGGAAAAAGGACATGTGACTCATACACACCTAAAGCCAGAGAAGGGAGGAGATGAAGCTGTCTGCACTCATCCATCCAGGGTACCATTGTATTGGACCTGCCTTAACCCCACAAAAGCTGTGACCTTTGGTTAAATACGGGTGGTTGCTTCCAGAGATATTCCAATTCAGGTTTATGTTCTGCTGTTGAACCAAGGAGTCTGGGAAACCTGAATCTTTCTGAAGGGCATATTTCCATGATGGTCCTCTCTTGCTCCAGCAGGCATAGAAGAGCATCTGACTATTTCTTGTCAGGGCACAGTTTAGCAGCCTGGAATCTTTCACACTCAGATTCAGGTTTTTAGTAACCATCTGGCTTGCTTGTAGAATTAGGGCTGCCAAGTTCCACTTCCATTTATAAACCACCTCATTGTGGGCTCAAGTCTGAGGAGCTGAGAGCTGTCAACTCATCTTCCATTGACCCTCAGCCCCACTCAGCAGCTTGCAGGATCAAGCCCTGTGTGCCTAAGTAGTGCTTTTATGGAGGGAACATTCGTCCCCATCCTGAGCCTCCAACCCATTCCCAGGCATAACAGAGGAGCAGCCTTCACTGATGGTTTCATGTAGACCCTGTGTTATTTCTCATTGGATTTGTATTTTGTAAAGCTCATAGCTGCATCAAGGCTATCAGATTTATTAACTTCACGGTCTAGTGCTTTCCCAGAGTCAGGAATGCAAGGTGACCAGCAGACTTGCTGAAACAATAAACCAGTCACATTAATACAGTTATCCTATGCTAATTTATTTCCACAACACGTGGGTAGGAGCTTTTACAAAAAAACACCGATGAGGTTCATCACTCTTGAAAGTTTAACAGTGCAAAAGTCCCGGGTGCCAATATTTTGTTTTAGTATTTATGTTTTAAGACTAAACAGTGGAGTATTTACCTTGGATCATCACTGGGTTTTGACATCTTGAGTGGAATATATTTTCATGGGACTTGACTTAAGTGTTTAAAATAAGGCTAGAGTTTATTTGGAAACTGAAAAGCTATATTACACACACACACACACACACACACACACACATGCACGCACATCCAGCAGGGGTTGGATTATTTCATTGAAGGTCTGTATGGGACTATGCCTCCGAACCTCTTGGAAATTGTAGGTAGTGCAGGAATGCTGATGCCCTCTCATTAAGGATTTTTGCCCGGAAAGTGCATTACAGCCATGCCCCATGATCTGCACTGGATACCAATTGATATCTATCTCCCTGCATGATACCATGATAGTTGTGATTATTTGAGTGACTTGAACTAACAGTCCCTTGATTTAAATAGGGAGGGGAGGTTCCAGGGTGTTCTCTGTGAATTCTCTGAATTCACTTTCCCTTTGGCTTGCCAGAGTCTGAATTCAGTGACTGACCTTTAGGGCATGTTGTAAGACTCGCCTGTTATTCTGGGATTTTGCTACAGGACTGAGTTACTGGGAGGTGGGATGAAGTTTTTTCTGGACTTGGGAAATTTTTTAGGTGGTATGTCTTTTGTAAAGATTTTCATGATTGCTTGTGGTCTTCATTTTTGCAATTTGCCAGCCCTAGAGAATTCAGGGGGGCAATTGGACCAATGTGTGGAAGAAAATACCAAGAAGTAATGTTAGTGGATTTTATACCTGTGCGAACCTTGCCCCAAATCTGGTGACGTGAAATGAGTGTCATGGTCATAGGAAGATAGGAATTGCCATAGTGGATCAGACCCAAGATCATGGTCAGAACCAGGTACTTCAGAAAAAGGGTCAAAAAACCATGCAGGAGGCAGTCATGCAATAATTCCTAACCTAACCCCCTTTTGGTAAAGATTGTCTTATGCCACGTAGCTTGAGGGTTTATATCCCTTCTAAAACTCTCGTTTTTTAAAAAATATTTCCTGTTGTAGCTGGATAGTCTTGTTATCTATAACAATATCTAATCCTTCCTTTGAATCCTGCTCAGCTCTTGGCCTCAATCATATCCTGTGAGAATGAGATCCACAGGTGAATTGTGCATTGTATGAAAAGTATTTATCTGTTTAGAATTTGACACCTTTCAGTGGCCCCTTTTTCTTTAATTATGAGATGGGGGAATAGTAGTTCCTGATCTACATTTTCTAGACCATTCCTTATTTTGTATCCTTTTATGAGGGTCCCTCTTCGTATTAGTCTCCACTTTAAGGTAAATGGTCCCAATCATTTCAGTGACTCTTCATATGAGTTTTTTTTCCATGTTCCTGTTATTCTCGTTCCTTGTCTCTATCAGTTTCAGGCCATACAGCTCCTAGCAGTAGGGCAGTGACTGCAATAATAGTGCATTGCGCATCCCCCGATGAAAGACTGAGCTATCTGGACTCTTCCAAAACCAGCACCAGAGATGTTTATCATACAAAGCCTGTGCAAAGTTTCCTATTATCTCAGAAGCCACTTCCCGTGCTATGTGCTCTCTCACTGAGAATCCCTGCTGTCTCTCTCTCTCTCTCTACCTTAGAGCTACATCCAGCACCCATCACTGCTGTGTCTCTAAGCTATAATTGGCACAGTTATGAAATCCTTGAGCAGAGACGGTGGGGGTGCAACAAGATGAGGGCCAAACCCAAGGCACTTCCCCTGCAATACCTCTGGAACGGAGGGGAAGGGAGCCGAATAAAGAAGCCACAAGCACCCTAAAGGGCTCTGCTCAGCTTTGTCTGCTCCAGAATTAATGGGCCAAGGAGGTCTCTATGAATGTTAAGTGTAGCTCCTCCTCCTCCTCTCTTGCCCTTCCCTGTCTCACAGACAGTACAGAGCAGGAGGGAGAAAGGGAAAGACATCTCTCAGGTTCACAGACAGCTAAGCCAGCTTTACCCAGTGTCTGGAAGCAGACAGGCCCCTCCACTGACTGTACACTTCAATGATGCTGCAGACTCAGAGATTTATCTTGCTTTGAACGCAAACTCACAGCTACCACAAACTTATTGGCTATCCCTGATGGACAAACAACGTTGCTGCAAAGCCAGCAGCCATTGCAAACATAGATTTCAGAGTCATATGGTGACTGACTTTTAGTAAGAGGCCTGGTTTAGTGTTTCTAGGGCTCCTTTGGACAGACTGTCCCTTACCCAGAGAGTCCTGGAGGCAGCCCCAACAGTGCTGCCTAGTAGGTGAAATGTCATTTCAGCAAGCTCAGTTGGAGCTGTTCCACCAGTTGTCATGTCCTGAATCTGACTATGTTCTGCTTGGTTGGGGATGGAGAACCTCAAGCATGAGAACTGACACTTCAGCACACTAGTGCCTTCAGCCACTTCACTCTCTACCTGAGGTAGTTCTAAGCCCCCTATAGTTGTGGTAGGAAAGCAAACTAGGCAAACCCACTTGGGCGGCTAGAGATCTAAACAAGGAGCCATTACCCTGTTCACTGGCATCCTTTTACTCTGCTATTGTCATGACAACACATACCAGTGTATGGCACCTATGTGCACCAAGCAAACCTCTAGCAGACACGAGAAAGATACAGACTCTGGAAAGCTGCCCTAAGGTAGTCGTGGTCTGATTATCACTGTAATCTTATGGCTACTCTGGCACATCCCTCCAGCCATCTGTACCTAACCATAACTTGAGCCACACGTGGGATAGGAACCTGGCACTCAAGGATCCACAAGAGTAGTAAATCTGCCATTGAGACAAAGAGGGCGCTGCTTCATTCAGTTAAATCAGGATTTGGCATAGTCTTCTAACCATCTCTGTACCTCTTTCACAGCTGTGAATTTAGTATCATAGAGCTTCCATCTTCCAGAGGAAGGTTCCCTGCTGGTGGCAAGTGCCCCAGAGAGGATGTATGAGAATAAAACACCACCCCTTTGCACAGGGCCGGCGCAACTCATTAGGTGACCTAGGCGGTTGCCTAGGGCGCTACTATTTGGGGGGCGCCGGCGCCCCGGTCGTCAGCGGAATTTTGGGGGCGGGACCTTCCGCCGCCACTGTCGGGGGCGGCATTTCGGGGGCGGGACCTTCCGCCACCTAGGGCGCCGAAAAAGCTGGCAGCGCTCCTGCCTTTGCATTAGTGTGCTGCCTTTCATCCAAGGAACAGAGACCAGGCTGGAAGACGAGAGATGGATTCTGTCGCCAGCTCTGGCACTGACTTGCTGTGTGACCTAGGGCCAGTTTCTGAAACCCTCTGTGTCTCAGTTTCCCAGCTGTAAAATGGGGATAAAGTTACTAGCCAACCCTTGTTCACAAAGCACTTTATAAGGGACAAAAAACACCATGTCAGTGATAGCTGTTAATTACTGTTATTTCATATGAGAGAACTAGACATACAGTAACACCCACAATGCCCTGTAAGATGCTAGTGGGGAGGGATTATCACCCTCCTTTTACAGACAGGGAAACAAAGAGACTTGCCCCCAGTACCTCAGCGAATCCATGGCAGAGCAGGGTGAGAACCCAGTTCTCCTGAATCCGAGTGCCCTGCTGCAGCCTCTAGCCCACAGCCACCAGTGTATAGTGCCTCTTCCAGCAGGGGCTCTGAAGCAGCAGGGGACATCCGCACTTCACTGAAGGCTCAGCAGAAGGCTGAGGGCCTCTTTGAAAAGGGTTCTTAACTAGTGATCAGCTAAGGCGGGTTACCTGCGCTGGTCCCTGGGACACAGGTGGAATGGGGTATTGCTGGAGGGGATGCACTAGGCTAGAACGGGTTCTTATTTGGAGAAACACTGGAGTCACGTACGAGGAGAAGAAGCCCCTGCAAAGGCCATTCCTCTTCACTTGATCTTTCTCCTTCCCTATCCACTGTCCATTTCCCTTTCCAGCCAGTATTCCTGCATGCCTGTTTGTTGGCTGTGCGCTTGCTGAATTATTTACCAGCCTTGCTGAATTGAGAAGTGGCAAAGGCAGGCGTGTGAATCCCACCTGAGACTGTGCCAGAGAGAAGGAGCAGTGAGGGGGTGGGTGGGGGAAGGGTTTGCTACACAGGGCTTAATTAAGTGCACAAACCCCTTCCAGGCAAAGCCTTGTGAAGAGATCGCTCCTTTGTCACCATGGGATCTGGGCAGAGGCAAGCCAAGTGCTCAGCTGAGCATCAGAGCACTCGCTCTCTGCTGATGTTATTCTGAGCCCAGCGCAGGCCCCACAGTTGGGAGATGCCTTCATCTCTCACAAGTGTCATGTCGACAAACTGGGACACGGCAGGGCTGTCACGCTGCAACTTCCCTCTGCCTTGTCAGCTCCTCGCCCTTTCCTAGTTTTCAGTTATTGTTGTTTTGCTGCGTGGGGTTAATGAGGATGTTGTACATTATTAGAGACTGAATTGGCCTCATGTTAATTGTTGCATGTCCCAGTGTGCCTCAGTTAGTAGGAGCATGTAAAAGGACAGGGGCTCCAATGTCACCCAGCAAGAGGGGGTGCAGGGAGTACGTGCTGTAAGGAAATCCTCCTTTACCCACATGCTCATTGAGCAAGAACTTTGGAAATATTCATAACCATTAGAAGTTCAAACACTGAACATAGTAAACTTTAGCCCTTACATGTCACGTTGCATCCATGCTCTTTACAAAAGGGGGTAACTATCACTATCCACAATATTACAGATGGGGAAACTGAGGCACAGAGCGGCTATGTGACTTGCCCAAGGTCACGCATTGACGTGAGTCAGGAAGAGGACCCCTTGTCTCCTGACTCCTCATCTGGTGCCTAACTCACGAGAGCACCCTGCTGATTGGCTATCTTTCCAAGCCAAAATTTTTGACAGCAATATCCGAGCATCACTGTCACACTTGAGTATATTAATGTAGCTGGTCTAAAGGCCACAGATCTATCCAAGATTCTGCCACCAGGTCACACTCATCAGGTATCCTGCACATTGTGAAAAATGGGCACACAATTCACAAGAGTCATGAAAACTAGACAGCTTTGTGATGGGTTAGATCCAGATTTTAGATAAACAGGGAGCACAGTCTGGGTCACTTTCTGAACTTGTGTCCCTTTTTCCTGCTATGAACTATATGGCATAGGTGGTAAATCATCCACTATTTATTGTTTGCACAGCACTGTAACCATCCACAGGACTTTACAAGAGGTGGGATACAACAAAAACAAAACCTCACCCACATCTCTGCTCCCAAGAGCTTACATTCAAAAGTCACAGACAAGTCCAGAACAGAGAGCTGTGTGGGGACTTGGGGAAGGAACAGCCTTTCCTGTTCTTGTGGGTTCTGATCCAATGCCCCCTGAAACTTCTATTGACTTTAGTGGGCACTGAATCAAGGCTGAGAGTAAGAGATTACACTGAAAGCACAGAGCGCTTTGCCACTCATCAGCAGGCTGGCTCATAGGGTGTTGCTGAGAAGAACTGGTTCTATAGTCTGCTGCTGTTACCCTCTGCCTCATGTTTAGGTAGACACACGGATAGCAAGTTGTGCGGGGGGCTCATAATGCAGGCATTTTGGAAATGCCTATATCAAACAACGACATGGCGCTGGCTCCTTATTATGCTGGTTTGGGCATGAGGGCTGTTGTTGGGGACACAGTGGGAGAAAATGGGTTCTGAGATGAGAGGAAGGAGAAAAGGGAGCGCAAGGTTATCTTGGGGAATCCTTATCAATGCAGCCCTGCCAGGAAGCCAAGCCATCAGCTAGTGTTTGCAAACCTCTTGGAAGCTGGACTCCACTCTGCAAACGCTAAGGATGGTCATGGCTCACTTTCCTAACAGTCCTCTTAGCATGTTGCATGTTTCTATTAAGAGAATCCTAGAAGTTATGCAGGTAAGGGAAGTGAAATAACAGAGAAATGACCTGTACGTACAGAGCAGCTGCGAGAACAGGCCACTCTCCAGGAATGAGAAAGGGCAAACAACAACAGCTAAAAACATTTACGCAGCTAGAAAAGAAGACACAGCAACAAGCAGCAGCCAGCTACCAAATGGGCATTTTTGGGTTGCAACTGCTTGCCTTTGCCAAATGTAAAGGGCCAGAACCCAGAAAGGCATGCTAGGGGTGGGAGGGGGGGAATTCCTACAGTGGGGAGAGCTGGTAGGAACCAGGTAGTTACAAAGCAAAGTGCTCCTGGGGAAGGTGCTGCTCCTGCATTGTATAAACCATCTTTGTGCCACAGTGGTGTGATCAGTTAGAGGTGGTGCTCTCAGCGATGGTTGGTTGAAAAAGGGGCTGGCTGATTTCTTAGTGGATCACAGAACTAGTTCATCAAGTGTGGCAGCAGTAACTAAGACCTGATGCTTCACAGGAAGATGACCTCTCATAATGCACCTGGCAAAGCTGCATGGATGCAATGCCCTTCCTTCCTATCCTCTGCTACTTGCTATTCCGTATTTACTGTAAAGACTAGAGAAGGCTGCTAGGTTCAGCAGATAATCTTGTCAGTATAAATTCTAAAACAGCCTCAAGATATGGCACATCAACCAGCTGCAAGCCTCTCTGCACCGACTCTCAAGCCTTCTAATATAGAGAGCTTCAGTTGCTGGCAAGGATCCGCGAGAACAAGGTGGTTTTGCTCTCATAGCAGGAGCATCTTTCTCAGGAACGTGAGCATGGCTATCTGCCAGCAGGAAGCTAGACCTCTCCACGGAAAGGACGTCCCTCAATCTTACAGACCCGTCTGGGTGCTCGAGACACACGTGAGTTTTCTGAGACTGCAGCTATTATGCTAGAAGGCTGCAAAGAGCCAGGGCCAACTTTAGAATGGGTGCAACCTCAATGGAGTCAGACCTGCTCACTGCCGGTCTGAGTTTGCTCCCCAGTGTTTTCCTGGGGACTGGAGGTGGTGAATCTGATCTCTGGTCAGGAAGGGGAGGCTCTGTCCAGTTTCACTTCTCTCTAAAGTATCCCTGTAAGGCAATTTGATTATGTACATCCATACTCAGTTAGACCACCCGCTCATATAGGGTTGATACCTCTTTATCTCCTTACAGATTCTGCAGAATATGTGTGACACTCTGCTGGCCTCTTCTTCTAATTGGTAAGGGCCCCATTCTGTGACCTATACTTGTGTACATTGCTGTCTAGTAGCCTCATTGAAATGAATGGAACTAGTCACAGAAGAAGCTACACTCAGCATGAGTAGAGGGGCAGAATAGGCCCTAACTCCATAACTTTTTCTTTCCAACGGGAACAAAACTCCCCCTTAATCTGAGGAGCTGTAGCAAAGAGAAGATATTAATAGGAGTGTTAGAAAATTGATTAACAGTAAAGTGGGGCCCAAAACTGCACATTTGGATCAGGGGGTTGGGTTCAAGACTAGGCCCACCTTTTGTTAATAGGAAAGTCACATGGCACCTCATTGCTGCATTTCACAGTAGGGTTGTACAAACCCTTTCCTGGTTTTTCCTCCTGGCTTCATATTCCCTGAATCTCAGCATGAGATTTTGTTTCAACCGCATGCAGGCCCTGCGAGCAAACCACAGCCACGATCAGCCTGGTTTCAAGTCCAATGTTCACATGGCTTCCCCCCCAAATCATAAATCCCACCCTGTCACCTGGAATTTAGCCCAAACACGGCCAAACCTCAGCCTGCGTTCATGGGAAACTTGACCTAGGTTCACTGAAAGGTTTGTAAATCCAGCCGGCCTTCTGGGTTTGTAACAAAACCCCAAACTAGGCAAAACCTTGTTGGTTTTAGGGTGCTTTACAAGGCTTGAATATGGCTCTGGTTAATAGGCCCATGGTGTCACCTAGTGGTGACAGACTGCACTGGCTTGTGTAAGCACACATGCCACATGTATGCTGCCCCCTACACACCCTGCATAAATCGTGACTGGGCTGTAATTGCACTTTAGTCAATAAATCTCTCCACCGGTGCATGAATTATTCGAGAGATGGCACAGTTTTCCAGTCTCCGTGAAAATCATTCAGTGCTCACTAATAAAGTCAGGGCAGACTCTGCTTTCCCTGTCATTTTCATGAAATTGGCATACACGGGCTCCTGGGGAAAGAGCTAACTACAGTAGCTTTGAAGGAAAGCAGCCTGCATCGAGCTCAATCTGAAATCCGTTTTAAAGGGTCAACATCAGCTTTAAAGTCACAACTTTACTTCTATTGTTACAAGTGACACCTAAAAGCCCTATAACAGAGATATTAGAGGAAAAACTGATCTTTTTGTTTGCACTCTGTACTTTGATGGCTTCCCCGGTGCAGTCAACCAGATATGCCAGTTTTCAAAGGCGGTTGCTGATTTTTGGAGGACTTTGGGCCTGATTTTCATAAGCACTGAAAGTCACAGTTCCAATTGACTTCAAATGGAGCTCAGCTCTTCTGAAAATCAAGGTGTCCCAGGTTGGGCATTTCTGAACACACTAGCCTTAGTCACTTTCCCCTGTGGTTGGTATGGGTCTCCCACACAGCAAAAGGGGAAAGAAAAATGCAGTGAAAGACAGAAAAACATGATTGGAAAGCCACCACATTGGCAGAGGGGCTGGGAACCAGGGGGAGAACCTGAAAGGTCAGCTTGGCATTTGAATCTGACTAGGATTTCAGGGACCTGGTGTCCCTTTAAGGTGTCATCATGGTGCTCTCTTAGTTGTTTCTTTTCTGATTCTAACAAATTTATTTGGGCATAAGCTTTCGTGGGCTATAACCCACTTCATCAGATGCATGGAGTGAAAAATTCAGTAGGCCGGTATAAATATACAGCACATGAAAAGATGGTAGTTGCCTTACCAAGTGGGTAGGAGGGCACTTTAATCTCCCTGGATACTCAATAACAGACTTAAAAGTGGCCATTCTTCAAAAAAAAGCAAAAAAAACCTTCAGCAACAGACTTCAAAAAGAAACTGCAGAACTGAAATTAATGTGCAAACTTGACACCATTAAATTAGGCCTGAATAAAGACTGGGAGTGGCTGGGTCACTGCAAAAAGTATTTTTCCCTCTGTTGATATTCACCCCTTCTTGTCAACTGTTAGGACTGGGTCACATCCACCTTAATTGAATTGGCCTCGTTAGCACTGACCCCCCCCCCCCCCCCCCCCCCCACTTGGTAAGGCAACTCCCATCTTTTCATGTGCTGTCTATTTATACCTGCCTACTGAATTTTCCACTCCATGCATCTGATGAAGTGGGTTATAGCCCACAAAATCTTATGCCCAAATAAATTTATTAGTCTCCAAGGTGCCACAAGGACTCCCGTGTTGTTTTTGCTGATACAGACTAACACGGCTACCCCTCTGAAACTGTCTTCCTATCTGGGGCTTAACCTTCCCTTCTAATCCAGTCTGATTTTCTTCACAGTCATATCTGCCTGCTAAGGGGCAGACTACCCTTTGCATGCTCCCACACACTTTCTGCAATGAACCTCTCCTTGTAGCTCTTAGCTGTCTAACTAGACACAACTGGCAGGTTATGATAGTACTTGCCTCCCCTTTATCAATCATTGTCACGGTGTAGGGCTTGATGATGAAAACAGAGACAGGCCCAAGGCACAAAATTCTGATTTAGATCCAAACTTGCCCAAAGCTTTTGGGGGTGGGCATGCAGGGGTGGGAGTAGGGTCTGCCTAACTCCAAGGTTGTTGTTGGGGCCCATCCCTAGATGAAGGTATTAAACATGATAATAGCACAGATCAGGTGTCATGTTCGTGTCAGGCAATTCCAAACATCTGATCTCAACCATACTATATAAAATTGGAGAGGGGAGACTTAACCCCTTCATGCCTGGATTTGAAGTAGTCCTGTGCCTTTAATATACTCTTTATACATGGGGAAATCTCCCAGCATTGAGTCTGTGAGCTCTTCAGAGCTTGGTTCATTCAAAGGGTTTCCATCTCTCCTGTGACCTAGAGAGTTGTTTTCTCCCCCATCTTATCGCCTTTGCTCTATTTACTCCAGGCTGTTCTGGATTTCATAAGCCGATCTCACCCCTTCCACAGAAGGGTCACCACACACAGGATATAGCATTGAGAAGATGCCTTCTCAGCTGAGAATGGTAGCAGTTTTATTACAGGGAGCAGGATTAAAGAAAGCAAATATCTCCCAAGTAACTACAGAATGTATTAGCTGCCGATGAAAATTAACCAATGTAGCTATTACATAATGCCACCTTACATTGATAGAGCACCTTTCATCCCAAGGCACTTACAAAATACATATGTACAGTACCATTGAAATCCAGCCATCTTTGGGGTGAAGGGCAGTTGCTAGATGGACAACCAGCACACAGCAGAAGAGTGAGAGGGAATCTGGGCCACAATGTCCAGGGCATTGGCTACTGTCGGAAGACAGGAGACTGGGCTAGATGGACTTTGATCTGACCCAGTATGGCCGTTCTTGTATTCTTATGTTCAACCCCCGCGCTTTGTAAATGTGCTTTAGACTCTTTATTATTCAAACAGGGCAGACAGGACCCATGTTTTTAAAGGTCTCCTCTGAGAAAACACAAGAGTCAGCTGCATGGATCTACCTTGGAAGGTCAACAAGCCCATCTGACCATGCCAGGATAGGAACTCTGTGATGTGAGAGCGTCTAGTGATTCCAAACCTGGGGGACAGCTTAGGAGGTCTAAGCGCCACCAGCTTGATGCCCTCTCTGACAGATGTGTCACGCTGAAAGTCGCAAGCTCCACCACTGGTCCCAGTAAAGCCACAGATTCTTTTCCCCCCCTTAACAGCCTTCCTTCACATCCATTATAGCTTGTTGTGGAGTGTCCTCTGCTGGCAGCTTTGTGTAGCTGCTATGAGGTTACAATCAACAAGCCTGAGGAAATTTGCTAGATCCATATAAAGCCAGGCAGCAGTTAAATGACAAGCAATAATTTCACACATCAGCCCACAAGCCCTGTGCTAGTACTCTGTGCTGCTAGGTAGGAGACCCAAATTCAATTATCCAAACCCTTGTAGCTCTGGGGAGCTTGGCCACCTGTTGGGGGATGATTGGTCTCCATCTCTCCTCTTCGTATCCCTGGAGGAACAGTAGCCTGATGCATGGCCTACTAAGCCTCGCCCAGTTCCTCTCAATTCTCCTGTTGGAATTCTAGACAGAAGGGTCATCCCTGTGCAAAGGCACTTCCATAGTGGCTGCAGGAGCCAGCTTTACCCTTATTTCCAGCCAGCCTGGGAATCCTGCCAGGCTGAGTCACAGGTGGCATAGTGGGAGCCTTCTTCAAGCAGCACATCAAACAAGCAATTTGATCGGACAGTCGCCTCCATGCCCCCGGCAGCTCCTCAGCATGTTAGTTTCCTCGTGCCCCTTTTTGGCCTGGTAGGAGTTGGGCATCCAGTTGCTATTTCCCTGAGGCCGCTGCACTTCCTCTCATGTGAGGTTTGTTTTCTTCCCTCTCCTGACTTTGTGCTGTGGAGGAGCCATAAACAGTAACCCCTATTCCTCAGAGGGGAGCTGACATTCATCCTGTCCCAATACACTGGGCTGGGAGTCAGGAATCCCCTGCAGGGGGCTCAGACAGCTGGACAGTTTCCACCCGTGTGGTGGTATATCAGAAAACACAGGAACCTTCCATAGTCTTACATCCACTAACCTGCCATTTACAGCCAAATCTTCTCCCACCTCCAAAAATCCTCTCCCTCGCCCTTGTCAGACAGGCAAGCATTATCCCCGTTTAACACCTAGACAAAACGAGGCCAAAAGGTTAAGTGACTTGCCCGAGAGACTGGCACAGACAGCCTGTGTTAATTAAAACGAAGATCAGAACTCAGGAGTTCAGGGCTCCTGGAGCCTCTGCTCAAAGCACAAGCTGTTCTTGTAAATTTGTTACTTAATTAAAGTAATAAAAATACTTCTAAGATAACACCCATAAATACCATCATGTACCTAGATTACTTGTTAATTTACACCTGGCTGCCATGCATGCACAGCACAGCCATGGCCTGGAAACTGCTTTGCAATGTGTGTGGGATTCACTTTCACTTGGGCATTGTGGACCAGTTGGATTTTTGTTCACAATAGTACCACCACCTAATTCCTATTCATGACTCATCACCTGGAAACACACAGGCTCTGAAGATGCCTGATTTGAAAGTTGTTGATGAAATACTCCAGCCAGTGCTCAGTTGGATGGTAAGTGGGCTACTCTGTAGCAAAGCGCTGGAACTCCCATTTCATACCTGTCTTTGCTTGTCTGTCAAGCTGAAGGCGTGAGATTTTGCTTTGGAGTCTTCTCATCCCATTGCTCCTTCCCTGCTGCCTGGCCATGCATTTGTCTTGGGAGCCACCTGCTGTGTTGCCATCTCTTGCAATTTTATAACAAGTCGGTTGTTTTTCTTAAAGCCTCAGCTTCTGGAATCCGGAGACTGTATGAGAACCTTTGCTTTCATTTAAAAAAAAAAAAAAGTTTCTAACCCCCCAAAATGTGGAGTAAGTGTGACCTAAAGACTCAGAATGCAGGAAAAGTAAATAAAAAGAATCCAACTGTATTCTTTATTTTTTAAAAATCTCATACATTTTAAAGCCATCTCATGATTTTGGGGCCTGACTCACAATATTTGAAAGCTTGAAGTTGGCAATACTGGAACTGCAGCTCTAAAAGTGGGGAGAGATTCAAATGAATGGAATGTAGGATGCTTTTTGGATATCCTTCAAGGACTACAAGTTATACCTATGCAAAGCTCTCAACCTCACCATGAAAATGCAGCATTCGGGGAAAGTGACTGTAGGCACTAGAAGATCATAATGGTCCCTTCTGACCTTAAAGTTTGAGAGTCTAAAACCAGCCCCCAAAAAAACAGTTGTGCCAGCACTGCTACAGTACAGCAAGCGAATAGTTCTGGGGTGGGGCTCTTTCAGATGACACCTTGGAAACACAGGTTGTCTGTTATACACAGACATTAAAGATCTTAGGACCCTTTGAACAACAGGGGTTTGCCCTAGGGCCTTTGGCCATGAGCTTCATTCTGGTCCGTTGCCACTTTCTACCCTAGCAGTGGTGTTGTGTGTACTCAGTTTGAGGATAGCTTGGAATGAAATGCAGTGTGGAGCAGATTCTGTGCTCTAGTATACCAGTGTACATGGAAAAAGAACAGGAGTACTTGTGGCACCTTAGAGACTAACCGATTTATTTATTTATATGCTCAAATAAATTTGTTAGTCTCTAAGGTGCCACAAGTACTCCTGTTCTTTTTGCGGATACAGACTAACACGGCTGCTACTCTGAAACCAGTGTACACGGAGATAGTGCAGCCTGAGATCAGAATCTGGGGCTGCATCTTTTCCTTTACAAGTCAAACCTCATAATTATAAATGCTTCCAAACTCAGCCTACAGTTAGGAGCATCCTTTTGTTACACTTGTTTTGACCCACTTTGACAATGGTGATTTTATAAGGGAGTGTTAGGGGGAGTAAAAGTGTGTGTGTAAATCTGTGGTGAAACACCTTCCCCCCCACACTCAGCAGCACCAACTTACTAGGGATGTAATCCAAACCACACTGGCAGCAACATAGCCAGAATTTCCTCTGAACACTTTACAAAGTGGAATCCAGCTCCTGTTCCCGTATTTACTTTTCTCCTCAGCTTCTTCAATGACCCATGGATCCTTATTCTCCTAGCATATCAACCTCAGCTGGCTCCAGGCATTTTCCGGACAAGCTGCAGCCTGTGCTGATTATCCGTAGGGGGTACTCAGACACCGCATACCAGCCACAACATCACACAGCCAGATTGCTCTGCTACACACACACACACACACACACACACACACACACACGATTAGCATTTGAATAGTGCCCATCAAGTTACCAGCAGCACGGAACCCTGGGTCCAGCAGATGCAAATGAGTGGCTATAAATTTTGTTCCTTTCCCCTGCACTGCAAACACAAACTGAACTGTGACTGACTCTGACCCTGAAACTCAGGTCTCACTGGGACCCAGAATTCCTGAGGGTGGGAGAGGGGCATCTTTGCCTGGGTGGAATATATATATATATATATATCTAATTTTAATACCTCAATCCCCACACAGCTGAAGCACTAGAACATGAGCACTTGTGAAAATTTTACCCACAAATTAAACTAAGTCTCTTTTTCAAAACTGATTTAGGCACTTAGGAGACAAAGTCACTGGGACTTCACCACTTTAGCCCCTTTTGAATACAGGATGTAAGCACTTTTGAAAATTTTCCCCACATAGTCCCTTAGGCTGCTACATCCTGCCGGGGCAGGTAGATGCACTCAGAAAATGTCCCGTCCAACTACTGATTCAATGCCTCGAAAGTGTCTGGAATAGTCTTAGGCATCTCCCCATTTTCTCTCCTTCTCTCCTCAGCCTAGCATAGTCTGAAAGTGAAGGTACAGAATGTGACACTATTTGGCACTAGTGTACTGATTTGCATGATCAAATGCAAAATCGTTAATCCTCTCCACTTCTTGGAGGAGATTCAGTTCGGAGCAATCCTCTCCATTTCACATCTCAGTGCTGTCAGTTTAAGCCAGAGAAATGACTGAAGACACTGCTATGGGCAGTTACCCTTTTGGAGGGATGCACACTTGACTTATTAAAATGAGATCTGAAGCTGTGAGAGCACAAGTGCCCCTGGAATGCACTGTAGCTTGGAAAATGGGGGTGGGAAGAAAGGAAGTTGCAGAAGTGTTTTTTCTTATTAAAGAAGAGGAGTTTATCGTGTTCACCAGATTTCATGCCAGCAAATACACTACTTCGGCATGACCCTAAGCACAGGTCCTTTTCTGTTTTAAATATAGTGCAAATATGAGTGAAGTGATCTCATGTGAAGATAACAGCTGTCCTTGAGAATGCATTATGTTCCAATAGATTTTATTTTTCTGTGCACATTTGACAAAAAAAACAAAAACCAACACAAAAGGAGCCTGCCAGATTTCAGGGCAGACTGATCAATCATTTACTTGCTAGTGTTACCAAAACTGGTAAAATTAACTGCTCATTTTCTTTCTGAGCAGCACCACTGAATGCTCTACTTGCATTCTCACATCTTTGGGTTCAACTACGTGATTGGAAGTGACCTTTTAAGCTAATCCACCTTCTACATGGCAGGACTGTATTCATTATTCCTGACTGAATTCCCAGCAGTTGTTTGTTGTGTCTAGCTTTAAATCTCTCTAATAATAATTCCACTAGTTTAGGATAGCTTCTTTTGTCAAATTGTCTTCAGTCAGGGCTTTTTCTTCTTCGTTAGCCTAAACTTTCCTTGCATTCTTTTAAAACAGTTGCTTCTTGGGTCATCTCCATTTACAGCTAACAGTAATTGCTCCTCCCTCTTTATATCCTTGCTTGAGGCATTTTTATTTAGGCTTTCAGTTTATACAGTGCATTTCTTAATTACCCAAGGTGCAGGAGGAAAATGCACACACATAAGCAATAAAAATAATCCCAAAATTAGCTCAATCACAGAACTCCCTGAACCCCTAAAAAAAGGAAATTTAAGTCTTTCCCCTTGTCATTCCAGCTCCTCAGAAAAGGCCTGAACAAACAGATCTTGCTGCAAAGGTCAAACAACTCCTACTCAATCAGGGGAAACAAACTGTAGAGGCTAGGGATGTCAATGGGAATGCCCTACCTCAGCTCCAGGGTATGCTGATCTAAGGCCTGTCACCGCCCAACTGAATTTACTGTAGAAGTGTGTATTTTAAAATACCCATCCCATGAAGCCCTTTGCAGATAGATTCAAGCCAGCACCTTAAATTGCAAGGTATAGAGCAGGGGGTAGGCAACCTATGGCATGCGTGCCGAAGGCGGCACGCAAGCTGATTTTCAGTGGCACTCACACTGCCCTGGTCCTGGCCACCGGTCCAGGGGGCTCTGCATTTTAATTTAATTTTAAATGAAGCTTCTTAAACATTTTAAAAACCTTCTTTACTTACATACAACAATAGTTTAGTTATATATTATAGACTTATGGAAAGAGACCTTCTAAAAATGTTAAAATGTATTACTGGCACTCGAAACCTTAAATTAGAGTGAATAAATGAAGACTCGGCACACCACTTCTGAAAGGTTGCCAAACCCTGGTATAGAGGCTGATGTAGCCTAATTTTGCATGAACTACAGCTTCTACATGGTCTTCAACGGCCGCTCCACATGGAGTGTGTTGCAGTAATTCACAGTAGGTAGCAACGGCAAAGGTCACTGTGTCAAAGTCTTCATTTCCAATAGCAGCAGCAAGCGTCCTAGCCAAGTAGAGATGGAGGCAAATGAAATAAAAGTCTGGACAACAATTGCTATCTGGGGTATCCTGAAGCTCCAGGATCCCAAAAGTAAGTGAGTGTGACTTCAGTCAACGGATCAGATACCTCCTCCTTTCTGCTTAGCTGGAATGACCATAGCATCTGTCTTGGCTCCCATCCAAGATTGGATTGTGGCCAGGCACCAGGAAAGCCAAGCAACCACACCGTGCAGATCAGAGCAATGGTGATGGACAGCTGGCATGTGAACAGAGCTTTTACTCAACACCAGCTAAATTAGTACCGCCTGTGCCACACCCAAGTCCAACATCTGACTGAAGGAGATCTTAGGACTGTTTGATTTTCCTTTCTTGAAGGAGAATGTGGCAGAGACAGGGCAGTAATTGGGCAGACTGTCCCTATCAAGAGACAGCCTATCAGTCATCAGTGTGATGCTGGCACTTAGTCCTCATCAAGGGAGGCAAAGGCCAGCTCTATCAACCAGTGCTTCCCCCTCCCCACCATAAGATTTTATCAGCCAGATTGTAGGTCCAAGATCTAAGCTCCTTGAGCCCTACCAGAACATCAGCAAGCAGCACATTGCTCTCGTCCTTAAAAGGTGTGAGCACACAAAGGGAGGGCAAGATGTTGCTCAATACTAACACCACCTGCATCGGCTCGGTCACGACTGCAGTTTTGAATCAGTCAGAAATCCTGGCCCCTGACAGTCTTAGGGGTTTGCCCTAGAACTGTTGCAGCGTTCTTCTCCTGGAATGGGTAGTACTGATCATTATGAGCAATGTCCCTAATGTGTCTCCTTCACGTGAGACAAGCGCAACTCAGTTAACATAACTTGATCCTTAAGGACAGCATTAGCAGGTCGGCGCATGAACCACCTCCACACCCCACCAGTGGCTGTATGCCACCATAGAGTGTAACCGCAGCCCTTGGATCTTTCCTGACATAGCAGAAAGTGAAGGCTCCCCAAGGGAAAGTAAGCCAAAATGCTTGAAAGAGACAATGCCTCAAAAAGATAGATTAGAAAAAGTATCAAGTGCTGTTCATCTTTAATAAAGTTCCCCTGCAAACTCTGAGGAGAGATCTATGGGGAAGTGAGTGCGAATCCTAAAATATGATGGCCAAATGTTGAGCCCTACTCCAGTGGTGCAAAGAGGCCATAAAGCAAGCAAATCTGGTCCCCTGAAGACTCATGGGCTACTGTAGCATCATCGATACCATTCACAGTGAAGTGAGCAGCAGGGTGCCCGTAGCCCACAGCAACCTCTGGCTGTCAGAATGAGGCTGTGGGTAGTAACACATACATGAGAGCAGCATTCCATTTGAACCGGGGTCTGGATCAGGGGAGCGTACAGATGGCTGAAAGCCAATTGTGGCCTTCTGGGTGAGATGTGCTTGGGCAGGACTAGAGGATTCGGCTCAGTATTTTCAGTGAAGTAGGATGACAGGTAAATAATTATCTCTTCTCGATAGGTACTATCTGTGCAGGTTTCTCACTGCTGCAAAGCTGGTCATTCAAGAAATCTCCTCAGACAAAAAAGAACAAAAATAAAACTGCAGCTAGTGGAAAGAACAAGGCCCATGCCAAAAATGTGAACATACTTTTTTGTTTTTAAACAGGGGAAAGATGAGAGCTCCACAAAACACCAAGGGTACAAACATGGCTGCAGCCATGAGACCCAACAGATGCAGCACGGTTTCAGCTTTCACCTGTTGGCCCTTGCATCCTCTTTCTGCCAGACTAGTGATGACCTGCACCCTGACCTCGAGGTTTTAATTGAGTAACATGTAGCTGAGCTCCTGTGTACCCTCGTTGTCTGTTGGGACTCTGGGTATATTACCACAAACTCTGGTAATGCCAACAAGCTGGTAAGAAGGTGGATTGTGCTTCTAACACCCTGCAGAGCAGTGTCCTTGATCAGCCAATCATTCACCTAGGGGAACAGAGGACCACAAGCACTGCCAGCTTCTGAGGGAAGGCCTTAACTACCGCCCAGACCTGACTGGGAAGCAGGAAGGGACACAGGTTGATCAGCTACTCAAGGCAGGACTGACCCTGAGCAAGCTGAGATAGGAGCTGTTTTGCTGAACTCAAAGGGGAGGTAAAGAATGGATCTACTGGAAGTTTCCAAGGTCACAGTTAAGTTCTGTGGTAGCCATAGGGGAAAAGGGGTGATTGGTGAATGTAGATACTGTCAGAATGAGGACTTGCTGCAACTGCCCAGTCTCCGGGCAGCCCATGAGCACAGCTGAGCCACAGCAGGGCCACTTGATTGACCACTCTGCTTAACTGGCTGAGGAAGTCAGCAACCCTGCTCTTAAGTCCAACAGCAATAACTGATCTCTGGCTGCTCAATGCTCTTTCCCGCAGGTACAATCTCGCCAGTGCCTGCCTGTTCCTACTCTTGCTTCAGGCCTGATCCGGCCTTGTTCTCAGCCAGGCTACCGTCCTATCCATCCCGCTCAGCTCCTGATTCCGGTTGTGACCCTTGGCTCTGACTTTTGGTACCGGACTCTTGCTCTGACCTTCAGCATTGTTCCTGGCCTGACTGCCTCTTCTCTGACTGCTAAGCCTGACCGCCCACATCCTTGATGGATCATTTGATGATTCCCTGTTCTGTTCATTCCCTCTGAAGCACCTGGCATTGGCCACTGTCAGAAGACAGGATACTGAGCTAGATGGACCTTTGGTCTGACCCAGTATAGCCGTTCTTATGTCCTGGTTCATGACACATACTACTGCTGCCCTCAAAGACCAAAAATCCTTAAGCATATCGGGAGCTCTGCTTATGTCATGTTAGGGAGCTGAATCCAGATGCGAGAACCCTGCACAGAAAATACCTTTATAGAAATAATAATCTACTATTTAAAAAGTGAATATGCCCAAGGCTAAAGAAGGGTTGAGACTCCTCTTGTAGCTAAGTGGGGGAAAAACCCCCACAATGAACATGAACAGTAGTCACTGCGTGAACTTGCAGAATGATGTGCTGGACCAAACCCAAGCAGCTTACAACCCTTGGGTGAAAGAGGAGTAGATTTCAAAGGATTTGTAATACAGGCACAATTAAGTCTAAGATCTTTATTACACTTTATAGATTAAATATATCTTCAGTAGAGTTTTATTTTTTTTAAAACACACAAAAGGGGAAAAAAATACATTCTTCATGTACATATGAAATACTGACCATGTAGCAGGGACCATAGACAGTGCAAAGTCTTAACACAGATGCAGAGACATCACCACCTTGGACGATTATCATTACTTTTCTACAGTATAATTAGAGCAAATCGACACTTCTTCATTGCTCCAAAGAGAACTTCAAACCCTTCACTTTCAGGGGATTCTACTGGGTGGAGTGTTAAGGGTTTTTAAACTCACTATAAAATCCTTGCATTGCACAAAAACTCCCGTACTTCCAAGCTTTACCTCTGAGGATTTACACATTCATAACCAGAGGGGGATGTTCATTTATGATTGCAGCCAACTCCAAGAAAACAACAGAAAAAAATATACATCCCAGTAGAGAGAGGAAGTAATTGGATTTGTTGATTGTTGCAGGGTCCAGTAAAATGTGTACATGCACACGAGAGACTGGAGACAGTGAAGCGTGATTGAACAGTTCCTATTACTAGTCTGGAGAAAAGGCATTGGGATGTGACGAGTATCATTTTCCCCAGACTAATCCTCGTCTCTCAGTATGGGATATCATTCTGGTAGTACTGGATCATGTCATATGTCCTACTCCTACAAAACAATAGAAGAATCATGGGTGAATGAGAGGCTATAGAAATGCATCAGCAGATCAACTGCAAAAATGAAATCCCAAAGAAATGCAAGATACAGGGATGATAACCTCTAATCAAACTTAAGACCTCCACTTTGAAGGCACTGTGAAAGCAGCGTCATGATGAGTAACGCATAACAGTCTGCTCCAGTTTAGACTAGCAGAGCTCATTTGGCCCTGACGCCAGTCAGCTGAGAGTACATAGAGAAATCATTCAATAATTTCATGATTAAATCAGCAGGTCCTTTGTTTAAAAAAAATAAAATAATAATCATACTACTTCCCTCTCCACTTCTTAATCCTGAGCTGAATCCCATTAAGTGGAAACTATGCTACAGTACTACATTACAGTTGGGCATGTTAGTGACTACAAGGCTAACCTGAGAGACGCTTTGTCACGGACACTAGGACTGGTGCAGCAACATCAAAAGGAGAGACTGACTTATAACAGTAAGAGTTACATCCTCACTAACTGGACTGGCTAAGTATGGCTCTGACTAGTCTTCCACCATTGCGAGGCCAAAGAGAATAACTTCTTTGCACTTTACTAAGGCAAGAAAAAAGGGACAAAGTTGCAGTTGTTTTACTATTTTATGCAATAGCAGCAAACAAACTTTCAGTGCTTAGACTTGCAAGAGGCACCTTAGGCAGATTAAATAGACTCAACTCTTCTATTTAGGGGAAAGAAATACATAATTCACTTAAGTAGTATTCAGAGTACTGCACAGGGGCAGGGTCACATAAAAATCCAAGTAACCTAAAATAGAACAGGAAAAACAATGGAAATAGAAGTAATCAGAGTAGCAATAGTGGAAATATTAACCAGCAAACCTAAATATTACTTTTATGTTTGTGACACAGATGAATCTGACATGATCTTGTATCTTATGCCATAGTAGGAGTTGAGGCAGCCAACGTCAGCTTTTACAATAGGAGCTAAACCTAATATTTAAAATATATGTTTTGCATTTAATTTCATTTTCTCTTTAAATCTTTCATAGGACAGCGTAAAACTATTTATGTACCAGGAGGCATGAACACAGTTACCACTGGGTAATGAGTTAACAAGGTTTTTTGGGGCTTATTGTGAAGCCAATGCGGTGCTTTATTCTATTCAGTACACTAAATACCATATCCCAAGAGAACAAAGCCCACCCAGACTGGCTTGGGCGAGCCAAGCTGCCAAACTGTTGTCTTTGCTCCCCAAGGTGCTGTTCTCTTTCTGAACCATCGTGCATTAAGCAATGTCATGTCGAGTAGTCGGATGGCTAATGCATCAACGTGATACACAGGTATGAAGAGAAGTTTGATTGGAAAGACAGGAACGGTTATCACAGAGAAGGGTAGGTTATACTTTTCTCCACAAATAATAATTTAGCACTTATATAGTGCTTTACATCTTCAAATTGCTGTACCGACAGCAGGTACTACTCTCCCTGTTTTACAGAGATTAAGTGACTGGGCAAGGCAACACAGCAAATCGGTTGCAAAAATTATTTTAAATCCCAGCATTCCTGTCTCTAAGCCTCATGCTCAGTCCAGTAGGCTGTACATGCTGCTTCCTCTGCATATATACTCCCAGCTTTCTAAAAGGCAACGAGCACGAAGGTCACAATCTCTCTTCATTCAGAAAAGCAGGCAAGAGATCCCTGTTGCCAGCCAATACCATTCTTTGGCAACGTTATCCCTGCATAAATCAGAAAGGATTCCCAACCCTCAAACAGCATGGCACAATTAGCTAGGTGCAATATTAGGGCTGGGGTGCTTGGCTGCCTTGTGAAGCCATCAGGCATAAGTCACTGCTGGAGGCAAATTGCTGAACTTGATTAGGCCATGGTCTGCTATGGCATAGAAAATCCCATGTTCTTTAGACCAGCCAACAGAAACTGCTGCAGACCAGCCTCAGCTTAGCACTACTCTAGTCCCACAATAGGGAACACATGGTGAGGCACAGTATGGTCACAAGCTAGGGCCGCTATCTTGCATTACCATGAGGTCAACAACTACCGAGCTTTATGCCACCTATGGTTCAGTAGTTCAACAAAATCTTTAACCCCCTCAGAGGCTAACCAACTAGTGTCCAGTCTAGGGAAGAGACCGGGAGAAGACAGACAGAAGATGCCAGACCTGTTACTGAGGAAGCAGCTCTGAATGATCTTAATGATGAAGTTTGCTGCCTCCCGCTCCGTCATGTTGGGGCTGAACCTATGCCTGTATGGGGGGGGGGGGGAAAAAGCACACATTAGCTGTGCTCCTCTGGTTCTTACAGTGGGGAAAAACAAACAGTTGGGTATTAGTTCTGTACAGCTTTTCTCCTGTAGTAATTATTAGCACCCAGTGTATTCCACAGACACTGACACTTGAAGAATCACCTAAGTGTTGGTACTCATAAGAGAAGAGATCAATACTGTAAAACTGTGGCTGGATTTCCAGCGAGAACTCTAGGAAGAGGAGAGACCTAACCAAACTCCTTTTCTCTTGCAGCTCCTGCCCTTCAAACATCTATACTTTGGAGACAGTGTAAGTTGGGGCTCAGACGGTCTCCTCCCCACCATATGGAATGAATGAATGTCTGTAGGAAATGGTGACTGCAGAGCTAACGCTAGAGTCAGAAGGTTGTGGGTTTGATTTAAGTGCCAAACTACTGATGTTGTAATTCAGTATTAGGGGAGTGCTGTACTGTAAGAATAACACATTTAGATCCTTGGTGCCTGTCCTGGTGAACGTTAAAGATCTCAATGGCATTTGAGAAGAGTGCAGGGGATCATCTTAGATTCTGGACAACATCTCTCTTCTTCAAACAGGTTCTCTCCTCTATGGTTATGTGTTTGCTAATGCTGAGCAGTGGAAGTGTTGACTTTCTAATTTCCCCAAGGGTGCTCGACCCCAGCTCCACCCCAGGCCCCACCGCCACTCCACATCTTCCCCCCAAGGACCCACCCCCGCCTCTTCCCGCCCCCTCCCCCGAGCACGTCCCACTCTCGCTCTGCCTCTTCCTGCCCCTTCCCCACCCCCCCGGCCTCCTGCACACAGCTGAACAGCTGATCACCAGCAGGTGGGAGGTGCTAGAGGGGAGGGGAGTAGCTGATCGGTGGGGCCCGCCAGCGGGCAGGAAGCACTGCGGTGGGGGAGGTGCTGATCGGCAGGGCCACCGATGGGTGCTGAGCTCACACTATTTTTTCCCCATGGGTGCTCCAGCCCCGGAGCACCCACGGAGTCGGCGCCTACGCTGAGCAGTTAAAAGCTACTCTATTTACCTGCACAATCACAGCACTAGCTGAATTTAACTCAGTTTGTGCACAGTGCTTTGAAATCCCTGTTGCATGAGAAATCCCTATTGCAATCAAATTCTCCTTCAAAACATTTATTAGGCCATATTTGGCTAGGGTTAAACTACACCTGCTGCTATGTTAAGACAAACAGTAGAGGCAATGCTCCTATGGTGAAAAAATAATGAAAGGGTTGACAGATATCTGCATGACTTACTTCAACAACTTGATTGTCTGCCCTCGGAAACAGGGGAGCCCTGTATCCAACATCAAGGTAACCAGAGAGACCACAGCATCCATGTAGGGTCTAGAGAGAGAGAGAGAGAGATGGCAAAAAGCAATTAGAGTTCTCAAACTTTTCCTGCCTTTGCTGGGTATAGAGCATAAACTGAGGAATTCAGCTGGGAACTGGATCACACCTTTTACTGTAATTAAATCTACACAGTTTAATCCTCTTATGTTTGCTGATGGAGCTGTACTGCTGTTCACAGTCTGTCACCCTAATTAAATTACTGCGACAAAGGCAATTTTGCTCCCCTATGTTTGGCAGCCAGATAAGCAGAATGGTGTGCGATGGATAACAACCTCGGGGAGAATGGTACTAAACAGTATTTGGGTAAAGTAACATTCTTTCGGCAATAGTAAAAATGTAATCAGCTGGATCCAACAGCACACTGCTCTTAAGCCAATAGCATGGGAAATCCATTAGCACGATACTATTTCCTAACGCCTCTATGTAGCCCTCCATTACTTACCCCCCACCATTAGGTTTGCCGATTTTGGTTGGACATATTCCTGGAGGTTTCATCATATGACATAATCTTTAATTCAAGATTAATCTTTAATTCCTGGAGACTCCAGGAAAATCCTGGAGGGTTGGCAACCCTACCCACCATCCACTATGTGAATACTCCCAACATTCAGATGATATTTTTGCCTCAATTTAAGACCCTTCCCAGGCCTGCCAAAATTAACACATTGAACTCTGCTGACATGACGAGTGCTCCCAGACGGGGACAGGTTGGGCTACTAACTGAGGAAGCTTTGATTTTAAGTTAGCATCAATAATACTTCGTACTTATAGAGTACATCTTCACTGCACAGTTAACTTGGGCTACTTTACTTGGGTGTTGCCCCTAACCCTTCTCGTCCACACATGAAACACTCTCACCCAAGTGGGGTGGTGCTTTCAAACCAGGCTAGCTGGCTCCCCTGGGACTACAGACTAATGCTCAGGTTGGCTTTCACTTTGGCTGGTAACCTTCCCACTTTTCAATTAGGACGCAGGTTAAATCACTCAAGTGCTGATGATCCTCCAGTGCCTTCCCCCAATTCCCCTAATGTGCCTAGAAGGCAGACAAGTTCTCCCACAATTCAATGAATAAGAATTGGCTCCACTTAGTGCAGCACAGAAAACAACAGGATACGCCGTGAGAAATCCTAGCAACACACGAGTGAGTGCAGTGCCCGCGAGGACACAGTAACTTGGCAAGGGCTTTGCAGTGCAGCTGCTCAGACCTGGGGTAGGCTAACCAGGTGCCAATCCCGAGTAAACTCAACATCGAAGACATATTCACAGAGGGCTTCCCACTGAAGCATCTGAAACGCGTTCTACAAAAGGTGGGAAATATCAGCCACATTTTAGACAGAAAAAATCTGACAGAGAGAGAGATTAAAGGGTAAATTTTCATAAGGGCGGCCCTCAACCTGTCTGAAAATATACCTTTAATGATTTACCCAAAAGATACACAGTGAGGGCTGGTCTACACTAAAGCTGTAAGTCAACCTAAATTATGCTACTTCAGGGCCGGCTCTACCATTTTTGCTACCACAAGCAAAAAAACCACAAAAGCCGCCTGAACTGCCGAAGCAAAGAAATAAATAAAGAAATAAATAAAATTTTAAAAAAAGCTCAGACTGGACGGAATGTCGCCCCTTAGCATAACTGAAGTCGATGTAATTTAGGAGACGCTCTCCCACCGACTTCACCTCCCCAAGAAGTGGAAGGCGAGTACAGACGTCGATGGGAGAATGCTCTGCCATCGATGTAGCTTGTCTTCACCAGACCCATTAAATCGACACTGCTGCATCGATTGCAGCAGTGCCGATTTAGCTGTAAGTACAGACAAGCCCTGAGATAGTGGCAGAAGGGGGAACAGAATCTAGTTCTCTTAACCACCAGTGCCCCATGCCCTATTCAGTAGGCAATACTGCCTCCCTTGCTCAAGTTAGATGGTGCTGGACTGGTGCTAGCACCAAAGTAAAGATTTAAGAAATCTTCATTGTGACTGGTTGGCTGCAAGTTGGACAGCTGGGCTCACCAAACTGTTACGTGCTTTACAATGGAAGTTCTGGCCCCACCTTCTATGGCCCACCTGATAAACATCACATCAGCTGGAGCTAAATGTGGTTGTCCTATTAGTGCTGATGGCAGAGTTTCCAAAGGAATTCAAAAGATTTCTCCATACCCCAGATTATTAACACCATACACACGAAGTACCGTGAAGCAAGGAAAGGGCTACACTTCAAGATCAGCATGGCAGGAATTCCCCCATGTGACGTACAAGTATGAAATGAACAAGAAACCAGGAAGCTCAATCAGAATGAGAAGTCAATGCAAACTTTGTAAGAAGCCACCTTGCCACACACTCTGGCATTGTTAGAGAAGAGGAATGCATGTTGGGATAGGCTCAGGCCCATGACCGAGTACTCTTCCCTTCCCAGATTTTAGATCATAGCCATTATCTGCTGAATACAGGCTGATTCCTTATGGCAAGGGCAGAGTTTTCACAGTTCTTCATAGTTCAAAGCAAGGTCTCAGATTCTGGAGTCATGTCTATTATCTAAGAGAAGATTATCACTGTTTTGGGGAGCAATGATTCCATCTGCACAGGACGTGGCCTACAGATAAGCATGAGATTCAAATGCACTAAGCAGTAAAGAAAGCTAATTGCTGCTTATCCACTGAACTAGATGCGTAAGCGCTCCTGGCTGTGAGCAAATGAGGAGAGATGCAAAGCCTTCTCACCTGACTGCTAGGTACCCCCTGACACACATCTCCATGAACCACTTGAAAGGGGTGGCCTCCATTTTTCCTCCCATTATCATCACCATCTCATCCGTCAGCTTGATGTCTGGTTCCCAGCCCAGATTTCCACCAGGTGAGCTTTCAAACATGAAACCAAAATCTGCACACACACACACAAACACATATAATAAACCAGTGAATGTACTGTATAGGTTAAGAGGGCACTGATCGCTGTAGAAACTAAATGCTTAACTACATCCAAAGAGAACCAGGAATCCATGTGGAGACTTGAGCGTAAATGGAGTCAGCCTATTGTGGCTCACCCCCTAAAGAAGGGCCGGCTGTCTTCTGTACAGGCTGGAGTTTCTCTGTGGTTTCAAGCCTTATGTGACAATAGCCTAGCCCGTGGTGACAGTTCGTGTCCCTTTCATTGGCCATATTTGACCAGAGACTGTGACCATTCCTCTCCCATGCAGACCTCAAATCACTTCCATCCCTGTGTCAACTCCAGGCTAGACTATGTAATGCACACCTCTAAGGGCTACTTTCAAGATCTCCCAGAATATCTAATTAGTGCAAAATTCCCCTCAGTATCCCACCTCTCCCAGAAATAATCTTTATCCTTCCTGGTACTGTCCCCAAAGTATGGCACAAAAATCCATGGTTTCTATGCCCATGAGGATACCAGTCATGGAGCTGTTCCAATCTGGCTCCCCTACCAGTGCGGGTAACAGCTGAAAGGGATAACAGAGGTGGGCCCAAGACCTCACATTATGACTACATGTTGTACGCACTCCTATCACCCTCCTCTGAAGTGTGTTTGCAGATGAACTTGGAGTGCATGAATACAAAAGTAAAGATAAAACTTAATATAAGGTGTTTCACAACTCAGTACATAAGTAAGCTTCTCACTGACACATTAGTGGAGTTCCATAAACGCAAATTCTGTGCAGAGGTTACACAGCCTTGGTTATGTAAACTTACCAGCTAAAGCACAAAATCTAAAAATCACCCATACAGTGATGAAAGAAATCAAATGATACTTCACTAGCATATCTAAAATTTAAAAACCAAACAAGTACTTGCTTAAGGCTGGTAGAAATTTGCAAGTCTGCATTACAAAGCAGCACACAATCACACATACTGTACAGAAATGCACACTTCTTTCAGACATCAGGAAATCTTCCCATCCTTTTGATAATCATGAAATCACTGAACAGAGAATGACTTCAAAGGAGGAGAATTCATTTTTTTAAACAATATCTTGCAGCAGAATGAAAAGGCAGAGACATACAGAGGGCCAAGGGGACACAACTGACCAATATGAATGATGTGCCCCTTTTTGTCCAGCATGATGTTGCCATTGTGTCTGTCTTTAATCTGGAGCAGAAACAGCAGGAGGCTATAGGCAGCCATACTGCGGATGAAATTATATCGAGCCTGCATAAATGAGAAATTAGAACAAATTCAGAAGAGGAGAGCTAGTGTGCTACACCATCCCAAGAGCAGATATAATCCGATAAAGAATTTCTTCCATTTATGGTTACACTATTTTAAATGAATGACATTCTCCAGTACTGCAACAGCTTCTGCGCATACCCTGCTCACAGTTGAGAAGTGGATTATCTGCATCTGACACCATGTACAGTATTATGGTAATAATTATACAATATAGTGTCATGGTATTTCTTATAACCAGAATGCTTCTCGAGTCAATATTTTGCTATGTCTGGCCAGTTGGTATGTTACCTTTTGGAAAGCAAGGGTTGACTCGTCTCCATATTGCCTTGTAAAGTAATCATACATTCCGAAGTCTGTCTGCCTGCCCAGCTGGTCACGGGAGGTGCAGTCAGGAATGCATTCAATAACACCACACTGAAGGGGAAGACAAACAAGACTGCAAAGCACGTTCCCAACATACATTTCTCATGGCTGATGGCAGCTATACAGATCCCATGGGACACATGGGTAAAAATTTATAGAACACTGAATATACATTTCCCATTTATTCATAAAAAGGAATGTCCCGAACTTTCCACCTTTCCTATAACCAACTGACGAGGAGATTCATGACTGCTTCCCAGAGGTACTTCTCTCTGGCGCTTTCTGCTGCTCACACAACATATTCTCAAGGGAGAGGGGGTAGGAGTGTCACAGGCACCAAGAGCCCAGTCAGAAGCTTAGGGGAAGGTGATCTGGGGATAAAAATTCCCTGCTCTAGAGGAATATGGGCTGAAAGAGAGATGCCCCTTTTAACAGTGCTTAATTCTGTTCACAGTCTGAATAGTTAATCGTCCACTTACCCCGGGGGCTGTGGCCACCACTCTATAGGGGAACACAAACAGGTCCAGGCCTACCAGCTGAAATATATTCTTGAAGAGATCAATGATTTGTAAAGCTAACATGTCCTGTTTAACAACAAAAGGAGGCATAAATATTAGAGAGCTCAGGCAACAAGATCCAACTGGTTATGAAAGTGGTCTGAAGAACAACAGAGCAAACAAACACTCCACAGAAAGTTAGCAGATGTGTACTTAGTGCTGCACTCCCTATATCTGTAGAGGGAAAAAGCAAGGGAGGAAAATGCAGTTTGGGTGGGCAGGAAGTCAAAGTACACAGATGTCATTCAGATAAGGTGTTAACACTGAAGACTTATCTGCTTGCCTCGGATGGATATTAAAATCCCTGGCCTTCCTTGAGAAGAGTAGTAACTCCAACATAGTAGCCAATATTCCCCCTCTCAGTTAAAAAGAAACAGGTTTGAATACATAACACACATCACTTTGGAAGCCACTGCTGCACTAACATTATCTACACTTTTAAATAAAGTTTGCTGTTTGGAGTGTGAGGCTTTAACAGGCATTTTTGGCACTGGGTAAAGCTGTATCTTGAACGTATGAGATTTTCTTTTCACCATTTTTCCAGGATAGGGTAATATAGTTCTCCCTCTTCACTATGTCTCTGTAATAAGCTAAACATTGACTCTAACAGCCCCATGGAGAAGTGTACTCAAGTGTGATTCTTACTCCCTTTTAAAACACAACTGCTGTCAATTTTTGATTACTATAGAAGCTTTTTACCTGTCTGCAGTCATCGCCCACTTTAAAGATAGCTGCCTGCCAACAGATTTTCTTACTGTCAACCCCTTCTTCTCCACTTTCGTCTATGGAGTCAGAGCGACAACGCAGACCTGCAAATACAGCACAAAGCAAAATCTCAACATGGAGCTTAATTAGCAGCCTTGAATCACAATAAATGACAGTACTGGAAACTTAACACTTCACTTGTCTACAGGAGATTTTCTGCATTGCAGGGTGAATTGTACTGAGTAACACTGAATTCCTGAAGACGTTAATGTTTCCTGCAGTACAGGTCGAATTTATACATACAAATTATATTCCAAAATAGCCCTCATGGTCTGCCTGAAAAGTGCATGTACAAGTCAAGCCCAGGAGCTAAAAATCCTTCTGAAATTTCTGATTTAAAAAAGGATTGCACAGCCGCATTAACCTGAGTTACCTTGTTTTCTAAACTACCCAAAGACACTTAATTTACATGCTGGACTTAAAGTCATTGGCAAAATTTCTTTAGTACACAAATATCAGCCCTGTTTTCACAAGATCTGGTTTGCCTCTTGAAACTCAAGCAACAAGCTTATTTCCCCCCCACAATTTACAGAAGTCAATTGAATTATCGTGCCTTATGTTAAAATTTGAACCCAATTTTACTGGAATGATACCATCCACCAAAAGCATGAAATTCCAATGAGTCACTGACTGTTAACTAGTAGTATAAATGGTTAAGAACTATATTACTGACCTTCTTTTTCAAGTTCACTGACTCCACACCATTTAACCTTGAACTTGGCCAAGTATGGTGCTTTTGCAGCACTGAAAGTACAAACACACACATAAGGAAGTTGAGTTCGATGTCTCCAACCAATAAAACATCCTAGAAAAGGCCTAAATATTGTAACTAAGATTATCTGAGAGACAAAACAACATGATGTTGCCTCTGCACAGGAAAGAGACAAGTTAGGTGAGGTAGTATCTTTTATTGGACCAACTTCTGTTGGTGGTAGGTACAAGCATGAGCTACTCCTCTGACACTCTGCTTCCTTTCCCAGACCTGAAGAAGAGCTCTGTGTAGCTTGAAAGCTTGTACCCTCCACCAGCAAAAAAGTTGGTCCAATAAAAGATATTACCTCACATACCTTGTCTCTTTCATATCTTGGGACCAACAAGGCTACAACAACACTGCAAATTACCTCTGCATAGGAGTTCCGGACTTGTAGTCAATATCCAAAACAATCGCTTCAGGATTGCTGGGCAAGTAACAGCCTACAAAAGGGGAGAAGAGAACTTGATAAACATGAAGTGAATTCACCAGCTACTGTTAAGGAGTAAAGTTCTAGAAGTTTGATAATACACTGATTCATGTAATTTTAAAATCTATATTGAAGTTAGAAATGGATACATTACTGTCTACCACCATAGGATAGTCTATAGGCTGTAGCCTGCAGTCTGTAAAGGACACAGGATACCTTTTAGATTGGTCATTAATTGACAGTTAAAACTTATCCTTCATAAGTACTGATATGGTGAGGGCCCCTGGTAATGGACACATGGTACAGATATGAGGATGGGTTAGGGTAAGGCCTAGAAAGGTTTCCTTTTAAAAGTTTTAAAGGTGAGATTCAGAGGGAAAAAATGTGTCTTGGAGCAGTAGAGACTTTCAAAGTATGGGATATGTATAGAAGGGATAGAGGGCAGGGAGAGGGAAGAGCAGTTAGATGGATGTTTCTCATCCCTGAAAACGTATTTCTTCACGTGCATAGCCTGCCCGCCCATCATCTACTAAAAACAGGTGACACAAAGCAAAAGGTTTTCTTAACCTCGCTCTTCAATTGCACTGCTCCCTTCATGTCTGTCCTTCATGCTCTTTGGGGCAGGGATCTTTATTTCTGGATTGTGACATGCCATGCACACTGTTGGTACTATACAAATATTTGTGCTACCATGTTCATGCTTAGCTTGACAAGGAACAATAGAACAAGTCACTTCTTAGCCCCAGGCAGCAAAAATATTAAAAGAGGCAGAGAAGAGACCATTGTTATGAAATTCTCATGAATCACTCCTACAAAGTACAGTATTCATGCTAAATGCAAAAGGAACATACAATATGATTAGACCACTTCTTACCAGGCTGCACTTTCACCTCAGACAGAGCACTCAAACAAGCTTTCTTTCTTTCATCTCCTTTAGGGAATGGCCTGGGAAGAAAGACAATTTATTTTACTTGCTGAAGTCTGCTGTTATTCTAGGAAGAAACATTTGTTTTGTTTAAATGTGAAACAATCTCTTACTGCACTGCTGCAGCTTTATACACACTAATTCAGTATCGATTCTGAACCTTTTCCTATACTAATACTGATTAAAGCCTTTTCCTTTTTAAAAACTCTTTTCTTACCTCTGTGCAGAACATTGGATAGGAAAGGTAGTCACATACTGTATAGTAGCTGGCAACAAGCCTTACTAGTCTATGTTCCATGTGTGTGTGGGCAGGTGAAGCTAGCACCCTAGCAATCTGGTGGCAAATGCACTGCATGTTTTCAAAGCATAAGATATAAAACAGATCTTTAAATGGCTGAGCTACATGCCCACAATACATGATCGCAGGAGGAACAGTTTCTCATATGAACAGGCTCCAAGTCCTTTTCAGAACTGGCCAGGAAATCCTTGGATTCAAAGCCCTCTCAAAGGCCTCCAGCCCTTCTCAGTGCTTGTAGTTTATACAGTACCAAACTGTGTGCAATTATAAATGGCCTTTCCCTGGCAGTCGTAGAAAAGCTCTATAGAACAACTTAACATGATTAATGTGAAGCTGCCCAGACAAAATAGGAAATCTGCCTGTATGCCAAATAATACATACACTCTAAACCAGGGGAAGAGTTTGACTCCCAGCCCTGGGGAGTCCCCCAGTACTCCAATAATGTACCGGGGTCGTGAGCAGTCAGCCTCGACCCCAAGCCCCGCTTTGCCTCCAGTATTTATAATAGTATTAAATATATTAAAAAGTGTTTTTAATTTATAGGGGAGGGGGTCGCACTCAGAGTCTTGCTATGTGAAAGGGGTCATCAATACAAAAGTTTGAGAACCACTGCTCTAAACCAAGATCCTTGAATTCTCAATCCAGGCTCCCATGCAGCACAAAGGGAAGCAAGTGCTTGGCAACACTTAACAGCCACTCTGGTTGATTAAACAATTAATTTATAAGCTCCAGAGTTCTGTTCAGCCAAGGATGATCATGGCTGTGACCTGCTGGCAAAAGTGTCTGACTCAAGTGCCCTGGGCGTAGATACACCTGCAGTGGAAGGCATATGTGCGCAATCACTTGAAGGAGGAAAAGGTGTTTTATTGGCATAGCTTACTCTATAAATGTACTAGAATAAGATATACCCAGCATAAGCACCTTCTTACCAGAATAACTACATCTGCACTAGGGGATTGTAGTGCTTTATCTATATTGGTGTCTAAACCAAGATCGTTAAAGTGATACAAAACCTGTGTGTTGACAGGTCGTAAGCCATGTAAATAGCGAAATAGCATCAAAGGCCTGAATTAAACAAGTTCAGGCTTGTCTATACAGGGAAATTTACCAGTATAATTATACCCCTTATAGTTCAACCACTATAACTCCCCTTATGGGCATTTATTCCAGAATAAGAGCACCTTTTTCTGGTTTAGTTTAGACCACTTTCAAAATGACAGACAGGCAAAATGTCTGTGTAATTAGATTCCTAATTTGTTCACGCACTTACCAACACTGCAGGTGAAAATTGGATAACTGGAAACAAATTATAAATTAGCATGAAAATTTCCCAATTTGCACATGCAGTCATGGCAAATGTCTGTGGACATTAGGCATGCAATTGCACACTTACAATGATGTAGAAGTCAAGTACCTGAAAGGCGTTCTTTATGGTATGCACCTAGGTGGTACAGTGGGTTACTGCACCAGCTTTTCATTTCTGGAGACCAGAGTATAGCACTTAGGACATTCAATCATGCTAGGTCACATCTTCATTCACATTACCCTTTACAAACCCCCCACGCGATCCATCACATTATCTGAACCCTTTGCTTAAGAGGTGCCTGGAATGGAGTAGAAGACGGAAATGCCTGCAAAATGCCTAGCTGGTTAAAGCCAGTGCTATTAAGCTATTTACTCATAACTTTAAAACAATAAAAATGAGTGGGACATTCACTCAGGCACCAATGCTTTCAGGAGGTAAGACAGAAATGGCCCCTTTAAGCCCATCCTAACGTATCCAACCTTTCAACACACAAAAAAGTCTCCTAATGTCTGGTGACTCCAGTGACAGCTGTACCACTTGGCCTGATCTTCCTGTATTAACAAATGTTAATGTTAATTAACAATTAGCAAAATTTCATTTTAAAAAGTAAAACCAATTTGTTTTACAGGGAAGATATGCTGCATTACTTTCAGCTACTTTCTATGTCAGAGAATGTTTTAAAGTGTTTAACAAAAGCGCACGCTTAGATTATGAGCTTGTGTGCTAAGCCACTGCCATCCTCTGGCAAACTTTTAAAAAGTTAAGTTATGTACTTTCACTGCACTTCCTTTCTATTATTACTGTTGGTTTCCAGAACCTCTGTGAACAGAAGCTTCATGTTCATTAAGTAATAACAAAATCCAGTGTGAGACATCACAATCTATCTCCATTAAAGCTCTGCTGCTCCAGAAACAACGAATTATAACAGCACTTTATGAATAAGACAAAACACTGCTACATATGCAGGATAAATCTTCTATTTACAGTACACACAGAAATGCCTTTGTGAAGAGAGACATTTTCATGGAGATTTTAGTAAAATATAACGTCTATCATTTGCTGGAGCACATCTGTGGTTCTTTAAATCCAAAACAAAACGTTTCCAGCAAGTTGTAATTTGCAGAAAATAATGGAAAACCCTGACATACCTACATACTTCAGTGCTGCTTTTCCTGCGTGAAGTAAGCTTTGCTAACTTTCCAGGAGAATGCCTCTAACCTATCCAAATGCCCATTTTAATGAGGCAGGTGACACTAACTAGGCCTGTGGGATTTGTTCTACTGGCGCAAAAGCATCGGTTGTTTTACAATTTTCATTCCTGCCTAGCTGCACTTTCCTACTCAACGTCATTCCACCAACACTGAACTCCCAATGCTTGCTTGCAAAACAAAGATAAATCAGATTAATTTAAAACCAAAGTTCAATCTATCACCATTTCTTTATGGCCCAAACTGCAATGCATATTTCAGATGGTGGGGCTATTAAAACAGTCACTGCTTACTTATAGTTTACCCAGGTCTGACCAGATAATAATCAATAGAAATATAAAGCAAAACAAGCTTTTGTATCTTACTAGCACAGATCCATAAACTGCTGGGAAAATTTATTTAACTTTTGATACACCAGTATTTTTTTTTTTAAATCTTTCTGGGAATTCATGGTCTCAGATCCCACCCAAAGCAAAGCTTCCTATTCAGGACAACAGTTATTTGCAGAATAGGGAGCTATACAACAGCTCAATCTCCCGAACTCCCACACTTACTTGATGATGGCTGAAACATTGGTGATTTTATTAAAGAAATCAAATTCCCGTTGGTAGAACTCCTTGGCCGGCCCAGATAATGAACTGGTTATCTCTTCTACTAGCTGCTCCAGCAGTTCCCCGATGTCAGCTGCATATGTAACAAAAAGAAGCAAGCCTGAGTAAAATCTTGGACACCTACCCAGAAAGACATAACTAATAAGAGGGGAAAAGGGAGATTTTCCTTTGAAGCACAAACACAAGCATGCATGCACCTACTTCATTGAATTCCACAAGAAAAAAAACCCTCAACAAAATGGGTCTTCAATCCGTGAAATAAGGAATAGGAGAGATTAAGCTCAAGCATACAGTACTCACGATCTTTCTGGTGTCCCTCTTCATCCAGGAAGATATTGGTTTTCATGTTCCAGATAAACTGGTGAGCCAAAAGCTGGGATTTGGCAGCCGCCCACAGGATGTATTCCCTAACATAGCCCATCTGCGACAGTACAAATTCACAGTCACCCAGAAGACTAGTGCCACAACTTAATCCCATCAGCACCATCTAACCTTCACATCTGAATATATTTAAAGACTGGAAAGAGAAGACAATGGCGATGTCTTTGAGTGCTTTTCTAGGAACATGAAGGTGGCACCATGATCTGGTGGACAGGGCACTGCACTAGGAGTCAGGAGGCCTAGATTCTACTCTCGGCTCTGTCACTGACCTGGTTTTTTTTGGAAGAGTCACTTCAATCTCTGTGCCTGTTTCCCTTCCTTCGTTCGAGAAAGGGGTTAACATGTTCAGGGCAACTCAGTCCTTTCTAAAGTGCTTTCTGTGGCTTGAGTCTTATGACTCCAGGGGGCAAGATTTCCTGATATGATGCATTAATGCAATGCACAGCACAATCAACGACAGTAGGACATCTGGACCCACTGGCACTAAACTTGGAGAAAAACGACACATGGTCACCTATACTACTGGTTTAAGGACATTGCATGGACCAAAATATAGTTTGGGGGTGCATGGGAATGCTTGCATATCTAGGAGCCAATTCCTGGGTCTACCATAGAGCCAGTTTTGCCCCAGGCTCCAACATGAACAGGATATGACCTGGTATCGATGTAGTACATCTGTGTACGTATCACTTTGCATTTTTAAACCTCTAGCTCCTCTCTGTTGTTAGTAATAGCTATTGCCAACTACATGCTGGAGTACAGAAAGCTTGCTCATGCAGACTCCTCAGATTCTATGATGGGTTAGCGATACAAAGAACCTCACATCTATTGAAGGCTACTTATAAGTTTAATATACATGGGCTATGCAGATTAAACAGGTGCCTCTGAAACACACCTGTCTCTAAAGACCATCACTTTTCTTATAAATACTGGATATGAAGCAGCATCATTCTAATCCTAAATTGTGGCTATTCTGCTTCTCTTAATTCAGAGCTAATAAAACGTCTTTTGAAAACGCTCTGAACAAAATGTCTGGATCATGCAGTATTTATACGCTCTCACCTTATCGTAGCGAAGGGCTTGCACAATCTGTGGAATGTAGAATAAAATGGCATCCTAAAAAAAGAAAAAAAAACAGAAATCAGGTAGTTTTTTGCTAGTGTCAAGGAAAAAATGTTTTTTTAAAAACTCATGGGCATCAGAAATTTAATTCTTCATTCAACTGAAAGTGCATGCCCATTTCCCTCTGCCCACACAGTCCCGGCAGAAACACTATTAACAGGGCTGGAGAAAACACACAGTATTTTACAGACCCTTGTAACTATTCTGATAAGTATTCAAAAACCCCAGCTTTACACAGTTCCAGAAAGAACACCTTTCACTGAAGGAAAGCAATTTTACTCATAGGAGCAGTTTGAGACACACGCAGTCTTTAAAGAAACAGACCAAGTACTACAGCACAGAACAATGACTGACAGCAAACACATTGCAAAACAACTGAACCAAGATTATATAGGACAATCAATGTTGATTTCCAAATGCAGCTTCATCTACTATATCTTCCCAATTTAACAAATTTCTTTTATTTCTTCACACAAATGAATTAAGACACGTGGGCATAAAAACCCAAAGTCCTAATTGAGTATGAGTAGGTTCTCTCCAGATCTCTCCTGGAACATAGTCTCTTACCGGAGGGAAGGACCGCAGGACTTTAACTCCATACTGAGCTGTTAGAGGATGAGGTGGGTACATGCTTGAAAAATATGAAAGGCCAGTAGGTGGATCTGTTGGTGCCCAGCACAGAACATGGCTGAGCTCAGGGGCATCTGCATCAATTGTGTGCCATGTAACCAGGTACTGTAAGCAGAACAAGGAGCAGTATGAATTTACAGGCCCAAAATAATTTCTGGTGCAACACACACCAGGGATAAATTTGGCTCACAATGTCTAATTATAAAACCATAACCTATCCCCTGCTACAATAGAGAAAAAAGTGATGCATGAATCAATTTTTGCAAATTAAATGTTCTGCATTTTTAGGTGCTGTATTAAATAGTAAAAGGCATTTAATTTTCAGGCACAAACATGGTACCATTTAACCACTAACTGGTCTCAGGTTGAAAATCACCAGGTGCAGTAATTTACACATATTGAACTGGAGTTCAGGTTAACAAAAACAGGGATACAGCTGTTTAATCAAATCTCTCCCCTTCTCCATCCCCCCATAGCTGGCCCAGTGGCTATATTAATTATGAATTAATTTTAGTGTATTGTGGGGAGTTTCGTATACTTTGGGGAACATACTTTGTAACAAGATGTGAGCACAACTCAGCAACCATATAACCTTGTTTGTGTAACCCTCATCTGCATATCCTATTTCCCTACCTATGGCTGCAGCTCTCACTTGCTGAGTCACATTTACAATTACAATGCGAGTTTTTCAGAGTAAGGACTGTGTGTTTCTGTATGTCTGTGCAGCTCTTAGCAGAATTTGGGCACTGTTATCATATAAATTACTGTTAAAATTAATTACCTTTATTGCTTCAGGTACATCACTAACAGCTCCTGGGTCCAACCGAACCAGGCGGGTCACTTCTGTTCCAATAGCTTCAGTGTTTTTAAATCTAAGTGTAACCAGGAATGTGTATGTGTTAGTAGGTCAAGGTGAGCTTCAATTCTCACTTCTACTTATGTGAAGAGAACAGTTAGAAACAGGAACACACATGCTTTAACAACAGAAATACCCCACATAAAATCCATGTACAATAAGGGACAAACATGCTGGCAAAACTTACAAGTTGGTCAGAAACATCTAACCTCATTTTGCTAGTGTTTCTCTTCACACCACTAGTTGGCTCAGCCAGTCACAAACTTCCTGGCTGAAGAATTCTCTGTGGAACTCTATGGAAGCCTGTCTCCACAACTCTGCTTGTGTTGCAAGAGGCAAAGTACTTCCTTTCCCTTCAGGGGCTAAGCAAGCTACTTCTGTTGTCTTACTTGTTTTAAGGCTCAAACCAATTTAAGGCTAGAACACTCTTTTCAAAGAGGTTTCTAATACAGTTTTAACTCTGTGCCCACTGGCCGATGAAACAGTGTGAAGTTGGTTTAGTTGGAATGGTCTTCAAACATTAAATCTGGGCTTTATGGTAAAAGAATTGAACTCAGGCTCCATTAAAGCCTCCTAATTACTATTGAAATGGGTTAGGATCTTCAGTAGACTAATTCTTATTGTTTAATGGTTTCAGCCAGCAGAGCAGGGATGCAAGAGGGGTAAGGAGGTGGTAAATGTGAATGCTTGCCTTGAGTATTTACTATGCAGCAGAGGGAATTATATTGGTTCTTTGTTTTGAGTTGCATCTCACCTGGTAGGCAGTTGCACAGCAAGATGAGGGGAAATGCTCCAAGCCAAATTCACATTATCCTTCCACTGTTTCTCAGTTAGAGTGATGTACTTAGATCTCCAGTTTGCCACAGTGTTCTCTGCAGTTTGATCCAACTCCATTTCAGGGGAGGAGAGTGGGTTGTACCAGGTGATCAAACGCTCAATCTCAGTAGCCTGAGGACAACACAAAAACAAATTGCTTTCTGGATGTAGATAAAACATTCCAGGTTTTTCTCAAATGCTAGTTTAGTCTATTTGTGCTACAACTACAACAAAACGTTAGAAATCCATTTCACACCCATGCTCTTGTGAAACAAAGGATGACCTACCAGCAACGAGAGCAGCAGTGTCCTCCGTTTCATGTAGTATTTGTGTAGCTGGGTACCTCTGTTAGTCTTCTTAGACATCCCTTGAGAAAAGAGGGAGAAAATGCATTCAGTCGCTTTTCTACAAATACATTAAATGCAGCTTTCAAATTGTCCCTTACTGGCAGTCTCAGCAGACAGGAGGAGGACTGAAATGGCATGAAATGCTCCTAAGACGGGACTGAGTACACTGGCAGGGTGATGGGAGGAAGCCTGCACTGCAGCTGCATGTAGTGTTCTTGTTCTATGAATATGCCAAGTACTTAAGTCTACAGGGCTATCAATCTGGCCCCTTCACCAGCATTACATCCACTTTAATAACTTATAAAAATAATAACCTGCAGCTTGCAACTGTACAAACGTACATTCAGGCACCTGACAAGCTCACGTCCACTTTGCTGTCCAAGAGCTCTGGCACACTGATGAACAATAAGCAATTTCCTCTCAGGAATTTAAGCTACCGTAGCCTCTGGTCTTACATTATCTGCATTATACAACTAAATGGTCTGGAGAAAACCTAGTTTCAAAACCTTGCTCTTTGCTCTCAGTGAGGCACACCTTTCCTCAGCTTTTTGCAATAACAGTCAAGTCACTTGACTCAAGTGTAACATCAGTAAAACCTGAGCCAAAATGTTAAATGCAAATATTGGCCTTAAATGACATCGAATGGAAGTGTACTCTATGGTCAGATAAGTAGCTAGTGACAATTAAAGAAAGAGACCTGATTTTTTGGAGATGGTTGACATGCCACTGGACAACGGGTAAGTATTTATCCATCCCTGTGTGGCCTGCTGCCGAGATCCAACGGTGATATCCAGGTTACTCCGGTTGTCTTGATTATCTAAAATAAAACAAAATGTTTACAGACAGAACCAAATAATCAAAGAAACAAAAAAGGGTTTTTGAGACTGCACATAAGGAACTCACCAGGAGGCACCAGCTGGTTGGCTGTTAAATACTTCTTATCAGAGAACATGGCAGTCCAAAACTTGATCAATATGCTGATATCCTCACGTAGCCTCTTCTCCTCTTGTGTGGGGAACTTTGGAGGATAACTTAAAAATATATATGTAAATGATTATAATGCAAGATACTAAAAAAAGCTTTATGTTTTTTCTTCAGATCAGGGGCAATGACTGAGCACAGATTAAGTCTCATTGTGTTTTACCCTTACACCTTGAATCTATTGCACTGGGATGTGCAGCTTTCCTATCAACTTCTGAAGAGTGAAAAAGCAGCCTCTTGGTGTCTATGAATAATGTAGAATTAAAAACTTTGACATACTTCTCGCCATCCTAACACTGTCACATGCTGCTGTCACTTATATTACTTTAGATTGCACCCATGCCAGATACTAAAAAGGAACATTTGTCCACATATTGTGTAGGGATACATTTTCAAATCGGAGTGTAAATTTCAGCCGCACACTGTCAATGGCTTTCACAGGAATTCCATGTCTAAAATCCTTTGAAACACTGAAAAATTTATCCCAGTAGGGTCTGTAATCTTCAAAACCAAATAGATTAAAAGAAATTTGGATTTTCCCTAGTAACAAGGTACAAAGCACATCAAACCATTAATTCCTTTTTGACTTCTTGAGTATACATAATGAACAGCGTAGAAGCACAGGTGACATGGAAAATGGCTTTTTTGTATTAATAGATAGAGAAAAGAATTAAGTGAAATATCAGAATAAAAACAGCTCCTATTGTGAAGTATTCTTGGAGGTTTAAAAAACAAACAAACAAAAAAAACCAATCACGCTTTTCTTGGGGTATTGGTGAAAAGAAAATAAATAGTACCTGAAGTAATCAAAGGCAGTAGAATAAATCTTCTCTCTCAAGACATTGCGAATGGTTGCATTTGGAACAACATCAGCATGCAGCAGAAACAACCCGAGTGTCAGCAACCTAAAGTTCAATATATACAGAGCATGTGAAGACAACCCTTGCACTCTAAATTGCTAAGAACATAAGAACGGCCATACTGGGTCAGACCAAAGGTCGATCTAGCCCAGTATCCTGTCTTCCGACAGTGGCCAATGCCTGGTGCCCCAGAGGGAATGCACAGAACAGGTAATCATCAAGTGAGCCATCCTGTTGCCCATTCCCAGCTTCTGGCAAACAGAGGCTAGGGACACCATCCCTGGCCATCCTGGCTAATAGCCATTGATGGACTATCCAACATGAATTTATCTAGTTCTTTTTAAAATCCTGTTATAGTCTTGGCCTTCACAACATCCTCTGGCAAGGAGTTCCACAGGTTGACTGTGTGTTGTGTGAAAAAATAATTCCTTTTGTTTGTTTTAAATCTGCTGCCTCTTAACTTCATTTGGTGACCCCTAGTTCTTGTGTTATGAGGAGGAGTAAAAAACACTTCCTTATTTACTTTCTCCACACCAATCATGATTTTATAGACCTCTCTCATATCCCCCCTAAGTCATCTTTTTTCCAAGCTGAAAAGTCCCAGTCTTATTAATCTCTCCTCATACGGCAGCCATTCCACCCTTATTTTTGTTGCCCTTTTCTGAACCTTTTTCAATTCCAATATATCTTTTTTGAGATGGGGCAACCAAATCTGCATGCTGTATTCAAGATGTGGGCGTATCATGGATTTATATAGAAGCAATATGATATTTTCTGTCTTATTATTTATCCCTTTCTTAATGATTCCCAACATTCTGTTTGCTTTTTTGACTGCCGCTGCACACTGAGTGGATGTCAGACCATACTAATAACTATGGCACTGCCCAAGCCAAGCATGAACAGATTTCTTTAAGCAAAAGATGAACTATGTCAAGACACAAAGTAAAATAAAACGACATATCATGGACTGAACAGAAATCTGGTGCATGTGGATGCAACTCAATTCTCTTCAGAGTTGAGTTGCTTCTACCAGGTCTAGGGATAGTTAAATATGTAATGTCTGAATTTGGCTTTATGTGTCAAGTACTTCGGAGCAATGCAAACTTGAACTAAAAGAGGGGAAAAATCCTTATTTTTAAAAAAAGCAGAAAACAAAATCATGAAATATTTTTACCCTGCAATGTTTGCCTAGTATCGCACTTCATGGCCAAGGCATGTGACATACATAAAGGCTGCAAATTTGTTTTGTTGGAACGAAGGCAGCACTAGTCAAAAATAGTGCTTTATTGCATCATCTTTTTATTCTCTCATAATTGGAATGTGGTGGTCCGTTTTCATATTTCACTGGCATTAATGCAGGATGAATTAACTGAAGAGATTCAAGGGAGCCAGATATCTGTCATTCAGACACTGGGCAAACTGCATTTCCTTCACCATCAACCTGTTCCTGAAACTACGGCTGGAAAACAATGGGACATGAAAATCTTCAAGATAGTAATCCAGAAAAATGGATACAATGGTTCTGCCAAATGATCTCTGGGGTGATGCAAGAATTACACCAGAGACTGATGCAAAACTCCTGGTATTTGGGGTAAAAAAAACTTTCAGTGCCTAGAATGACTTAAGAAGCTAAGTCACATTGACTTTTAATGGACTTAGCCTCCTACATGCTTGAGTCACTTTTGAAAATGGGACTTAGCCTACTATGTCATTCTAGGCACTTCAGAAAGTTTTATCCTTTGAGATAAAGAACAAGTCCTATACTCAGCATTTAGCTCTTCGTCCTCCTACCCCACGCTCCTTCTAAGAGAATAAACATCACTCACTTGAAACGGGGTCCAATAGCTGCCACATGTCGGTTCAAACTGCTCTTTGCCCCTCCAATATTCAGAGACAGGGATCGCTGCAACAGGCTGGAGAAGATCTCGACCTGATCAGAACTGCAGTACTTGGCTATTTCAAATCTCTGCACCAGAAACTGAGGAAACAAAAACCAAAGGAAAAATGTAGCTCAACAAAACCAGAACCCACCTTGCATTTCTCCCATTCTTATGCACCATGAAAATGTCGCCCCACACTAGGCACAAAAGTACTACAACCATGAACAGTGCTACTGGTCCAAAGGCACAGAGCAGCTCATTCTTGGTGCCTGTTGCCTGCATCCTCCCATCCCATCATTATCCAAAGTGTAACATTGCAGAAAGGGGGTACTTACATCTATCCAGATGTAATGTGGTGTGACCTCTGGAGGGCAAGGCCGTGGCTGACTCTCTTCTGAAGCAGCTAATGGATCTGCTTCTTTCTGCTCAGCGGAGAACAGGCCAAATTTCTGCTCCACTGTCATTTGCCAGGCTCCTGCCATTTCTCGCATGAACTGTGAAAACAAAGATTAGTGTTTGTTGCTCCGAGTGCGTTTACTTGTTTGCAGGACCTAACCTCCTTCTTTGCATTAGCATGGAGCACACTAGATCTGAACACCCCACAACATCTGAAACTTTGAAACTCATTAGAAAGGTCTGGGGCTAATCATCACTGTGACTAAGCCTACTTCTCCATTGCAGCATAGCTCCCTGCACATATTGGGAACTTCTCCCTAAATTACCTGAGAGAAAGTGCTGGTTCTCAGTCATTGTAGCTGTTTCGACATGCAGTGGTTTCAGCATTTCACTGGCTGCCACTACACTGAGGAGTTACCACACCATTACTGCTAGATTTAGTCACATTTCAAGAAGTACAACTATTTTGCCTGTTACAGGAAAATAATAGCTCTAAAAAACGTATCTTGTCATTCAGGGTATTAATGCCAGAAACAAAATGGCATTGCTAGCCAAGTTCCTTTCACTCCTCAAAAGAGGTGTTATGGCAAAGCAAGAGAAAGGAAAACTCAGACCTGGTCTATGTACAAAAGTTGTATCAGTTTCTTAAATCAGTGCAAAACAGTTGTACGGACACTCTTATTTCAGTTTAAACCAGATTTATTTAAGATAAACTGAAATCAGATACTTTGAAACCAAAATAGGAGTGTTCATACTGGAGTTTGCAACAGTTTAATTACATTGGTTTAAAAACCTAATTAAGTTAAACTGGTGCAACTTCTGTGTGCAGATAAGACATGAGCCTGAAGGTACATATCTAGAGTCTGTAATTAATGCTATATAAGGGGAAATTGCCAGCACATCTAGCTTAATCATCCATGTATTCTGAAAGTGAAAAAGCTTCTCAACTGAACTGGCTGAAAGTACAGCAGGCGATGTGTAAATAAAATCCACCTCCAGCAGTACATCCAGAGAGTGAGATTATCCACATGATAACATCAACTCATTAGCACACTGGGAAATCTTGATTCAAGAAATCAACAGTTGTATTTAACATGCCTATTTTGCACAGATTTATTTTAAATGAGATTTTACTCCTCTCTTTTTTTCTTGAAGAAAAACCTAAATCATTGAATGAAGCTCCCTACCGGTACTTCTATTCCATTCTTAGCAGCAAGTAGCCACTCCCAGCAAGCAATTGCTGTTTCCATGCCATGTTCAGTAAACATTCGCAGGGGGCCCCAGCACAAGTGATGCAGGAGCTGAGGGTCACAGTCTGAAAACAAACATTCATACAGATTTCTTTGACAGAGAAAATAGGAAATAGTTTTCAAGTCAGCAGGAAATTGGTCTGCACAATTTGTGACAATCAACTCCAAACAAATAAGGTCTAGCTGTGACTTCAAGAGGTTTTCCCTGAATTAAATTTACTGGATAGAACACGGTTCTGCTTCAGTTTATACTCACTGGGTTTGTGTATATTGCATCTATAATTGTAATTTAGTGCTAAGAGCATCAGCACTCAGAAGTAGAAAATAAAGTTCCATTTGTTTTATTACCTTTGCTACTTATTAGCATTGCAGTCAACATAAACATGGCCTGGGTGTAGAGTTCAGGCTGGCCTGGTTCTAGTGCATCATTTAGCTGCTTGATCATCAGTTTATTCAGGTCAGATACCCGACCTGTAGCATTTGAGAAATGAATCATTCCAGCCACCTGTAAAACATATTTCTTTGGTCAACGGTGATGAGAAAAAATCTCTACATGGCTGACTTTTTTTTTTTTTTTTTTTTTTACTGTTTGGTACATGCTGGAGTCTAGGCATATTCACAGCTCAGCATGGAGATCCAATGCAGGCCTTGATACTACATTTTGCTAACATTACTGAGTATACACAAAGAGGAACGAGGGCTTTATTTGCAATTGAAATATCAAAAAATCTTTACAAGACCAGAAGTGAAATGATCTCCTCAATGAACTATGTGTATTATGCCCTAAAACTAGAAAAGATAATGTTCATTACAGTCCTTGTTTAGATGTACAGGATGATGCCTCTTTGCTATTACAGCTGCATTCTACTTAATCCTCCATTTGAAAGCAAGTACAAGTTAGAAAAGCAACATGACCACTTGGGGAACTCCATGAGTTCAGGAAAAATTCGATAGTTACCTCTCCTGCATAGCGATTGCGCAAGTTAAGAGAAGACATAAAGTTGGAGTAATCTTTCTTCACACAGGCTGGTCTCTCAGTTAGCTGGGTTGCCTATAAACAACAGTTGTAATTGTTATCAACTGTTAATATACAAAAATTGTGTTATCCATATACACTGTCTGGACTTTTAAACAGATCATCCATTCAGTGTCAAAAACTGAGAACACTAATAACTGGAATATTACCATGGCTACCAGAACACTATCAAAGAGCATATAGGTTGATCTCCCTAATACTGCGTTATGCTGGTGTTAATGAGCAAATAAAGGAATCAGTGGTGACAAAGCTCCTTCCCCAACACCTGTAGCCACGTAGGGCTTTGCTGGATCAGGAGTTCAGGTATAGCTAGGGCCCTACCAAATTCACAGCCGTGAAAAACACATCACGGAACATGAAATCTGGCCTCCCCCCATGAAATCTGGTCTTTTGTATGCTTTTACCCGATACCATACAGATTTCATACCACGCCACCCTACTTCTGCGGTGCCTTCAGAGTTGGGGGGCTGGAGAGCAGCGGCTGTTGGACGGGAGCCCAGCTCTGAAGGCAGCGCCCCACCAGTAGTGGTACAGAAGTAAGGGTGACAATACCATACCATGCCACCCTTACTTCTGCGCTGCTGCCTTCAGAGCTGCGTGGCCGGAGAGTGGTGGCTGCTGACTGAGGGCCCAGCTCTGCATGCAGCAGCTGCCACTCTCCAGCTGCCCTGCTCTGAAGGCAGCGCCACCACCAGCAGCAGCGTAGAAGTACGGGTAGCAGTACCACAACCCCGCCTACAATAACCTTGTGACACCCCACACAACCCCTTTTGGGGTCAGGACCCCTACAATTACAACACCGTGAAATTTCAGATTTAAATAGCTAAAATCATGAAATTTACCATTTTTTAAATCCTATGACCGTGAAATAGACCAAAATGGACTGTGAATTTGGCAGGGCCCTAGGTATAGGGAAGAGCAGCATCCATGAGGCTGTGACTCCTCTTCTGATGAATAGCATGGAAGAGGGGGAAAGGGGCAAGGAGCATGCAGAACCATGGCTCAGCCCTCCTCATGTGCCAGCTTGCAGAGCTGTCTAGGTGCAAAGGAGGGAGCATTCTGCCTCTGACAATAGACTGTCATGCACTCACTGTCCCCCTACCCCTTTGCATAACACAAGGGCTCCTGAGAAACATGACTCTGAGTCACTACTCTGTTTGGGATCTCCTGGGGGAGCACATTTATGCCCTAAACTCAGGACAACAAGCCTTGATACAGCCAAAATTTCAGAACTACAGTACTTGTATTGCAATTTCAAAACAAATAAGCAAAAATACAATTACATCTCTATATTCCCCTTCTCAAAAGGGCCAAAATTCCTACGGATTACCAATCAGTGTGATTAGCTAGATGCAATCAGGCAAGGATCATTTAATTTCTATTTTAAAATCACCATCCTGATATTGAGTCTTAACAGAAAATCCACATGGCTCAGCAAGAACACTGAAAATCCAGCATTCAGCTAATAACACTCTTCTGCAGTCCTGCCTAGTGGCTTGCTCAGTCCACTGGCAGGTAGATAAACTTGTGACAACTATTACATGCTTCGAATGTCATGCTTGTGTAATAACCAAGCAGCGAACCAAGGTCCAAAGTAATAAAACAAGAGATGAGGAAAAGACCGTCAGCCTCTCTGATTAACAGTGAAAGAGTTTTATTTTCATTTTGATATGCAGGGCCTTAGTCACTCAGATCATCATTAAAGGAAGAATTTCATGTATTGATTTGAGAAAGTATATCGTTAGAGTATAAACATCTAATGCAGCTTAACAGTACACATGAAGTAGTGTAATGTAACAAAGTCCACATACGTATACGCACATGGGCAGTCACTGCCATCAATGGAAAACATGCAGTGAAAAAACATGTTTTGGGGTGGAAATGTAACATTCATTCATTCAATGGCACTTGGCCAACCTTGCGCTGTTATTCTGGGAAGCATTATCATTTGCCTTTTCAGACATACAACTACAAGAAGTAGTTATATAAATGGAAATACTCTATCATTTAAAAATGACATATGTAAATAATGTTTTCACCTCCCTGCTCATAGAGAGCCGACAATACTAAACCCTTGCTAAAAGTACATCAAAGACTTTAATATAAAGTTTTGTGCTTAAAGACACAAGATTTACAGTTTAACTTGTTGTATCTCTTACCTCCCAACCATTCAAAGGAGGAAGAACATGGTTAAAAGACACATTCCCCTTCATTTCAAATCAAGGGATGCTCCAGAGTGGACACCTGGTATGTTATTTGTGATATGCATGACTTACAGCATATAGGATTACTTTGTTGATGGCTGATACTCACCCCCAGGGTGATGTTTTGTCTGTTGTAGCCTGCAAAGTGGAGAATGCTTTCCGTAGCCATAGCCAGCCCGGTGTGCTGAGACAAGCCTGACACCCAATTCTGATGTTTGTTTAGGTACTCCTAAGAGACAAGGAATTCGATTCTTTTGAAGAGAACTGTAATTTTCAAGAGCAGCTAGCTCATTTCAAGTATTACACATATTGAATTACCAAAAGATTTATTATACACACATCTGACAATCTATTTAGTTAGGTTTAGTCCTTGTTTTCCTTTCCAAATATTGCTCCCTCAGCACTAGGAAAGCAGGACTTTTGTTCCTAAGACATTAGGCCTTTTGAAAAATCTCATCCTAGAAGCCTAAAATAAAAAGGGATTTTTCTTTCTTTTGTACAAGGATAAAGCAAACCTAATAGGGATCTAAAGTTTGAAGCAAAGATCATGATTTTGAAAACCAAGCACAAATGTTCTGCAAAAAGAGGCATTTTAGGCTCCATGTAAGATGAAGTGAGGTGGAAACACTAACTGTCTTGATCTGCTAGAAATGAAGATTGAAAAACTAGTGTCCATTCTTCTTTTACAGGAGGGAATACAAATGTCACAGGTAGATCTGAAGCACTATAGACTATTCTTGATCCTCTCCAGAAACTGCCACATCAGTGCTGAGGGAGGAAGAGAGGTAACAAAGCAGGTTACTCTAGAAACTCTAACCTGCACTAAAGATTAACCCCCCACCTCCCAGCACAGGGTTAACAGACACGTTATTCTGCTACCACAACTTCTTTTTGATTTTATCAAATATACAACAGCACATTTACTGGTACCCTACGAATGATAAATAATTAAAACTAATTGAGTAAATAAATTAAAATACATTTCATGACACATTCTCGGATTTGTGTTTGTGCAAACACATTCTGCTGGGCTCAGCAAAAGGTATTAGCAGCAGGATAAAGTCCTTACTTGCTAAGTCACAAAATTCAGTAGTTTACCATGGTCTTGTAAGTTAGCATGGTTCTATTGTATTTGAAAGAGAATTAAAAGTCTGAAAAAACCTTCTCTCTCTAATAGCAAAGCAGCAAAGATCTTGCGTTCTGATCACCTGCTGAGAATTTAAAAATGCATGAATTTTTATGCACATTAGTCAGAACTTATCACTCTCACAACACTGAATCAGAGAGTAATTAAACCTCCACAACATTCTGCATTCTTAACATAGAATCAAAGGAACAGAATGGCTGAAGTACTCAACATTAATTTGAATAACTTAGCAAAGATATTGTTTGAAGATTACTTCAAAAACAAAATTAAAACGATACTTATTTTAGTGATGCTTCCATTATGGAGGGGGAGGGGGGAGAAATAGGAATCAGAATAGCCAAAAAGTTACAAAATAAGTATAAATGCATTTAGTTAAATGATACTGTTATTTCAAGGTATGTGAACTTTGTACTTTTCTGAGGACCATAAATTATTTCTTCACAAATAAAGTTAGTTACCTGAAGGTGGGACTTTGTGACAGAAGGAGCCCATTTCATTGCTTCTTGAAGAATCATCCCACAGCGTGCAGCAAAGTCCTTCACTATACTCTAGGAAAAGTGCATTGATACACCAGTCAGCCAGCCAATAATTCACAAACAGCATTGTGCTTACTGGCATAGTAAGCAACATTAAGGGCACCGGCAAGAGACTTTTAATGACATTAGGATATTGAAGGCTATTTACAAAGTGTGTTCTGGGAGGCAGAAAACTGTTATGCTTTGGTAAGGTGCAATTCTGAAACAGGGAAATTCAGAATGAACTTCAAATGTCTGGTAGCTAAATTACAGCACACGAGCCTTACCTTAGAAGGCACCTTCAAAACAAGACTGTTCAGAGTGGCTGACTGAGACAAGTCAATTAAACTACTTTTTGCCACCAAATCAAGAGACACCACTTACCTCTCTGGATTCATATGTATCAGGGACAGTGATTCTATACGGGGTGTCTGGAATGTCATAGTATGGTTGGTCCTTGTGAATGTCCTAAAATAAAGTATGTTAAAGTCTCAATAAAAAGCACTTCACCCATGTCTGATTGACTTGTTCACTACAGGCTACACTTTTTGCTTTGTTAAGTCAGTTTGCTAATGACACTATCCATCCCACAAAGCAGACTCTTGCATTTTGGTTTTGTTTTCAACATGACCATAACTATAAACTATGTTATGTTTTAAAAAGAAACATCAGAAAATAAATAAAATAGTACTTCTATAGCACTTTTCCTTCTTCAAAACACTTTACATACAATAATGCATTAATCCTAAATTAAAATAATCAAACAAGACTGCATACTTCTCACCTCACATAGGAATTCTGAGTTTTAACTGATTAATAATGTTTGTAACAATTTATGATCTTTGGATTTAAGGTGATTTCAGAAATGTAAGTTATTATGAAAGGTGTCTTTTCTTGGATATTATTGAGCAACTTAAAATTCCAAATAAGCAGATCTTCAGGCAAAATCGTTATCACTGTGAAATGAGTAATTTAACTCAAAGAAAAAAAAGGGGGGAACACTACACCACTTAGCCACTTCATTGCTGAATGATGTATAAGATATGTTTTGCAAACATGCACCTTCAGTTGTATCTGGTATCTCTGTTCCACTGTTATGAAAACTTTGGTCAATATACATGCACTATCAGCAATAAAAGGGTTAATTAAAAAGTACTCACCGCACTAAGAGAGAGTGACAGTGTCTGGAGGATATCTAACATGGTCTTCAGCACAATTCCACTCCACAGTAAATGAGGGAACCTAAAATAAAACGAGTTCACACTGAATAGACAGAGGTGAAAAAAATCATGCCTTCACCAAAAGGCACAGAAGATACACAAAGAGCAATGTATCTATGTGTAAACCTATACCAAACATAAGGGATTAAATTGATCATGGCTCACAACAGATTGGAGTTGACAAAAGCTCTCTTTGAAGGCAGACTCTAAGAGGGGAGATTTCCAAGGGCATAGAGGCAATCGGATACACAACTCCCATTGAAAGTCAAGGCAATAACGTCAGGCTAGACTACTTCATCTCCGTATCACCCAAGTGTGCCAAGGAGGAAAGGAAAGGGAACTAAAGAGCAGATTACCATTTTAACCTACATTTTGTTTTGTTCTTGATTTTCGGTATTTTCTGTCACCACACATACTAAATGCACTATACACTACTGGCCAGCAGAGGGCACTGACGGCTTTGTAGAATTACACACAGCATGATAAAGCAGAGTATATTTTTGCATTTATTTAACATTCTGTGACGTGATCATCTTGTGTGGATACTAGAAAGAGGATTGCAATAGTAACTAAGCAAGGATTTCAGAACCAGGATAACATTTTAGTAGCCCTCTAGGCCTTTTTTAATCATCAGAAATTTTCATCTTTGCTATACACAAAATGACTATTCAACAGAACTGGCAGTCATGAAATCTAAATGAATGCCCTATTCAATTGCATTCTTCTTGATAACCAAGTAGTCAGTGTGAAAAAGGTAATATAGCAGGGATGTCTATACTCACTTATCTACAAGACCAGATAAGTATTTGTCTGCAACCCTCCTGATCCTCTTGTGAATGTGGTTAAAATTCACTAGTAGAAAGTGAGCATGTCTCTCCAGCTCCTCTTCATTCCCTTTAGTTTTAGCCTAGATATTCCAAAGAGAAGCATGACACTTTTGTGTTTTTAAAAAGACTTTCACAAAATGAACACACACACACTTTACACTGTAGTTTTCCTTCCCACATAGCTTACTTTATCAGCCATCATTGTAAGGAAAGCTTCAAACACCTTATCTGCAACAGCTATCACACACTGCATCATCCCTGGAGAAGAATCAAGAAAAATGTTGTGCTCTGTTATAAGAATTAAATTTTCCTTGGATACTGCACCATTAACAGTTAAACATGTTTATTTGTACTCAGCCAACACTGAATCAAGCTGCTTTACAATTCTAAATAGTATCAGGGGGTAGCCGTGTTAGTCTGTATTCACAAAAACAACAAGGAGTCCGGTGGCACCTTAAAGATTAACAGATTTATTTGGGCATAAGTTTTCGTGGGTAAAAAACCCCACTTCTTCAGATGCATGGAGTGAAAATTACAGATGCAGGCATTATATACTGACACATGAAGAAAAGGGAGAACCACTTATTCTAAATAGTGTTCATTCCAGCAAGAGCAAGTTTTTTTTTTAAAGTTGAAAATAAGCCACCACCAGTTGAAAGTAGCATTTAGTAGTATCCTCCAGCTCTTATATGCCACAGCTCTGCAGAATAGTCACTTTGTTTATCAATAGAATATCTCAAATTAAAACATGAATAGTTTAGCTATTTGGTAAGAGTGGTTTCTACAGGTTATACTGTATTTTAATACGGGGCATTTATACTCAAGGGACTCTTCCTACATATTTACTACCTTACACTTGCTGCAGTTCTATATAATCCAGATGAAATGACAAGAGATAAACAGGTACATTTCTCAGTGGGGGCTGGGGAGGAAGCGTAATTGCAATCACATTTACATACTAAATTAGAGCTATTAATAATCCAACAACAAAGTGTTGATGGGACCAAGTATCAACTTCAGGAGTTTCAGAAAAAAGCACTTGGGCAGGAGTTGCCGCAAAACCTCACTCTGAATACAAATCTTTGGCAATGGTTTTGATTCAATGGGCTACCCAAAACATGTTGAGAACCAGAGAGTAGTTCCATAAACTGCAATCAAACCTCCTTATGCATATAGTGACAAGTGACCATAATGCTGTTTCATCAGTGAAATTTTCATGGAGAAGACTGTCTTGTCTGATTTAGTCCTCTTCCCCTCATGGTTTTCAGCTAGTATCAGCTGCTAGCATAAACTTTAAGCAAATAAAAAATATCCAACACAATTTGTAGGAAATATGACTGAAACACTGAGTATACCTACTCCATACGGCTATATTTACCAGGACATATCTTCCTGGGTATGTACATACTGCACTGACTCAAGTCAAAACTTAATAATGACCAAACTACTCTAAACATAAAGGTGACTTGCAATTCTCTAAGGCTTTGTCTATACTCGCAACTGAACGATAATGCAGGTTCACTTAAAATTGACCTAATTCCATTAATTTTGTTCTAAAAGATACTAGCCAGACAAATTTTACTTTCTCAGGTAGCATATAGCCTAGGTAATCTTACCAGATTTGTCTTTTTGAATAGCTTTATCCTCAAAATAGCAAAACATCACTTGGAAGCGATCTTGGTCTGTTGAACGCAATACCCTAGGAGGATAATAATTTAACACATTCACACAAAACTAAACATGGAAACCATGCCTCATCCCTACAGTGCAGCAATTCTCAAACTTTAGCAACCCAAGGACCCCCATTTTGACTTAAAATTTTTCGGGGACCCCCAAGCCTCCCTGCTCAGCCCTTGCCCTGCCCCCTTCCCCGAGTCCCCACTCCAGCCCCGCCCTTTCTCTGAGGCCCTGTCCCCACTCACTCCATTGCTCGCTCTCCCGCACCCTCACTCACTTTCACCAGGCTTGGGCAGGGAGTTTGGGTGCGGGAGGGGATGCAGGCTTTGGAGGGAGTTTGGGTGTGTGGGCTCTGGGCTCTGAGAGGGAGTTTGGGTGCGGGAGGGGATGCAGGCTTTGGAGGGAGTTTGGGTGTGTGGGCTCTGGGCTCTGAGAGGGAGTTTGGGTGGAGGAGGGAGTTTGGTGTGGGCTCTGGGCTGGGGCAGGGGTGTGGGGTGTTCCCGGCCAATGGGAGCCGTGTCAGCAGCTTCCGGGAGCGGTGCGGAGCCAGGGCAATTAGGAAGCCTGCCTTAGCCCTGCTGAGCTGCCAAATTTTTAGCATTCAGAAGGGGGAGGAATTGAGGGAGGGAGGAGAAGGAGTCGATCAGCAGGGCCCGCAGACACCCTGGAATACCTTTGGGGATCCCAGTTTAAGAAACATTGCTATAGTACATACCCACACATCAAGAAACTAAATTACAGTAATATTTAACACCTGAGCCTTTGGGTCTGTTCAATTAACAAAGGTTTAGGGAAAACATTTTTTGCTACTAGGCAAACAATTCGCATTGCTGTTAGAAGTGGAAAAACTTGCACAAAGTTCACCAATTTAGTGAGTTGTTTCTGGTGTATTTCTACAAACAGAGAGCCCACTCTTCTTTACATGCTGCATTTGCTCAATATGGCAATGCCTACCAGTATTTAAAAGACTGTACTTACAATATGTCTGAAAGGCTTTTGTGAATAAAAATATTTGTCCTTATTGTTTAATGCCAAACAGGCATACAACTTAGTGGTTGTTCCCACCTTCTCCAGTAAGAGCCCTCTTCAGCTCTCACCCACAGACATTCTTTGATAGCAGTCACTAGGAATTTTGTATCAATTTAATGTACTGACTTGCCAGTGTCCATTCCTGTGTATTTTTATTTGCAATGCCGAAATGCACCAGTCAAGAGCAACAATTGTATATCGCGTCTACTGATTCCATAACCATGATAACTATGAAGCATCATAGATGAGATTCTGTGCTATGCCTCCAAGAGGTTTAGCACAGGACTCGCAGTCCAGGGGAGAGGGAGTTGAGGATGTTTTAAACTCGCAAGAGGTTCCTCGAAAAGCAGCATTATGGCTGTCTTCATTGTTCCTGCACCAGGAGTTTGGGGCTTTTGGGATCGCTTTATGTCACTGCAGCCCTTTTGCCTGCCATAAAGGGGCCTGGGCAGAGATGAAGAGTTCACTCCATGGGTGAAATCCTGGCCCCACTGAAGTCGATGACAAAACTCCCATGGACTCAAACAGAATCAGAATTTCACCCTATGTTGTCCAAGTCTGGCTGAAGGGTTCATGAAATGCCAGAAATCAAAGATTACAAAACCAACCTGCAGTAATAAAAATATACCTCATGTACTCTAGACGGTAAACAGACAGTAGATAGGTGGACATGGCAAAGTCCAGCTTATTGATCAGAGCAGACACTTCTGGAGGAGGATCCAAGAGATTTATGATGGTGCTCCGTAACTCATTCAGTTCAGCCTAAACGTAAGCAATTTCAGAATAAGAAGTGATAGCCAACATGGTGGCACGATCTTTATTTGCATTCTGAAAAGGTTTAATTTAGGTTACACTACTGATTATACCGTGCCTTTAAAAAGAAAAAAGCCTTCACACTGTCATTTGCATCCAAGTAAAGAAGAGATAAAAAGGCACATAACACTTATTGGTGGCACACAGTGAAGTACTGGAAGAGTGCATACGATGCATTAGTGTGGCAGCAGGAAACATCAATGCTCTTACTCAGAAGAAGTCAAGTTCAAGAAATACAGCTCAATACAGTTCATTAAAAGTGAGGGACAAACTGTCTGCTGGAGTAATGAATGAAGTTATACCAGCAAAGAATCTGGCTCTCAGTTTTACACTTGTCATTCATCCTTGACTTTTTTATCTTACATTGTAAACCTGGGGTCCCCGCCGCCGGCCCCGCTCAGCCTGCTGCCGGCCTGGATGGATGGAACCCCAGGCCGGCAGCAGGGCCGGCGGCAGGAACCCCAGACCGGCAGCGGGCTGAGCCCCACAGCCCGCTGCCGGTCTGGGGTTCCAGCCGCCGGTCCGCACAGCCCGCTGCCGGTCTGGGGTTCCAGCTGCCGGTCCGCACAGCCCGCTGCCGGTCTGGGGTTCCAGCTGCCGGCCCCTGTAAATGTAAAATGTATTACTGGCACGCGAAACCTTAAATTACCACGAATAAATGAAGACTTGGCACACCACTTCTGAAAGGTTGCCGACCCCTGTTGTAAACAATAACACACATTTTTCTGTTACAGTCTATCATGAAAACATAGGGAGAGAAAAGTGGACAAGTACCAAGACATAGGCAATGGCAAAAGATGAAGGCTCAGCTAGGAGCCACTTTAATAGAGAGAACTATAGAATGTCATTTTATTCCAAAACCAAATTCATCCCATCACTGTTCTGCAGATTTCATCTGCCAGACACAAAAGGAGAAAACACAAAAACATCATTAGGTTTCCCTTCCCACAAAGGTCTGATTTCTGTATTTAGCCAATAGAGGTTTGTTGCCGCTAACAAAAACACACTTGTACTACTTAATACTCTTGCTTTTTGTTCTGTTAAGTCATGCACAGCTTACAGGATGCAGCAGTGCATTTGGAAAGCTGCTGTTATTTAATGAAGGGAGTCAGTGAAAACATTATATTGCTGTTCTAAGCAGCATCTGTTTACTATCCAATATATTATTTAAAGTCTGAAGGAACATAATGGAAGAAACTGTTTCTTACAGAAGTCACTGTGTCATTTTTCATGGCAGAGTTGTACTGAAGGACAGATCGAAGAGGTTCTTTGCTGGGAAACGTAAGTAGTGGAGACTTAGTGGCTATCTCACATACCCCTTCATACCATTCTTCCGGCCAAAGACCTGTAGTAGAAATTTGGAGGGGCAGAGCGGGGAGAGAAAGACAAACCATGTCTAGGAGAAACATCCCAATATACTCCCATTATATTGTGTCAACTGATCTGGCTACTATAGAAACCTAAAATTAGTTTAGTGATTTTTCTACTGATCCTCAGTTGGTTATCGCCAACCTATATTAAGATTCAATCTGCGAAAATAAGTATCACCAAGTTTTGTGCTACCTCTTTAAACCATCTTTTCACACATTCAGGTATGTACATTCAAACTAATGGCCCACTTTCCAAGTACGTAATAGACCTGTTCAGATGGCTGTAGGTGAAACCTCCCAATGAATAAGCAGTTTCTGCTTTGCCTGTGTCTCATCCCTGACCCTCCCATGCTAGATCACAGCCATCACACACTTATATTTTCACAGAGTCCAACTAGCCGTGCCACTTGTGAACTGAGGATGTAAACAATAATAAATTGTACACTTCCGTAGTCTAGTCCACGGCAAAGTACAGCACTTTGGACACAATGCAATCTGTCATCAGAGGAGTGCCTGGTAAGACACCTGCCTTGTGGTCCATTCCCAGTTACCCCTAGTCCTTCTAGATCTCTACAGTCTGTGCTAAACAGCTGATTTGCAAACTAGATAAACCTAAGTCTACCGGAACATCAATGCATCTTTTCCCACTGGACGTTTTACTACCTGATCCCTCCACTGCAAATCCCATAAGCACCGAATACAGCCAAAAGTCACGGAAGAGCTTCTGTAACCTGGGTTTGGCCTCCTTGATGGGTGGCAAACGTCTGGTGAGCTAACATGAAAAGGAGAAAATAATTAGGGGATTTCAATATTTAATCACTTGTTAAGAATCGGTCAATATAACCCCATATTCTGATGTTGTTCTAGCATTTCAGAATTTAGTTTCTCCATCTGTTTCAATATATTAATACAAATAATGTAGTTACTGTTAAAATTACTGATATTGTAAGAATAGTCATTTGATAGTATTGCTAAGGCAGTGCAACACAAATTTTCAAAGCTGATTAAACAGCATCTCACTTTCTGCTACAGATGAAATACTGTAGAGCTATAGACTAACTATAAGACAAAAGATAATTTAAAGTTGCAGAACATGTGGCCTGAGGATTAAATGCAGATTCTGATCACCACCTCCTGCAATCTGTAAGGTGAGGACAATGCTGTTCAACTTACTTTATTGCTGATGAACTTGAACAAGCAGCGATTTCTATTCATCTATCAAAGTATTACTAGAATTGTTTATTATTATTTGTTCTGTAGTAGTACCTAGAAGACCCAATCAGGGATCAAGCACCACACACATTCCCACAGTCCCAAAAAAATGGTCCCTGCCTCAGGGAACTTACAATCTAAGAAGAGACAAGACCAACAGGTGGATACAACAAACAGATAGAGAGAAGAAAGTCACTGTAAAATATGACCAGTGTAATGAACAGCAGTCACTTTTGAGTGACTGACTTTGAAACCTTAATCATGTTATTTTAACTTTGTTTTGTGTGTGTCATATGTATATATACAGTGCACAACTACAGAAAGAGCTAGCTAGTTACATCATCCAAAAGTATACACATTCTTGCACACAATTTTTGAGGAAAATCTTTCACATCCTGCAAGCCCACAGACACAGAGCAAAAGCAAGTAAGGACTCCACAAAACCATAAAAAACTCAACAAAACATCCACGGAAGAAGCAACAAATCACTTGGCAGAGACTACTAAGCAAGTAGAGGGGTTTTGGCTGACAAGGCAAATTTAGCAGTGTTTGATTTAGAGCCTGTTTACTTTGGGAGATATACAATTTACTAGCATCAAAGTTCAGATTTAAACCCAGCAATTCGCTGTATTCTAGCTATTCAACGTATTCCTCTCTACACAGTGGCTTGGAGGTAAGAAACATTACTATCGTTTGAGCTGGATTTAAAATCTTAAAGAAAAATATATTCCAATAGCAGGGGAGAATGCTTTGCCCACAATAAAATGAGGGTAAGCAATACATTAGTCTATGGAAAAGGTGAGAATATAAAACTAGGAACCACAGACAGCATTGTCTTTCATTAGTGATTATTGCACAGAAGTGGTTTGCCAGAGAAGTACCTTAACCTCTAACAGTATGGAACAAAAATGTAGCAGTCAGTCACTTTAAAAATAATGATAATAAAAAAGGTGAGCTATTAAGACTACAATATTTTACTCACTATTTAGCTCAGGTTTTAGTACTGTTCTGTTACAAGTCCTTAAGGATTAAATAATGTTCAGTTTCAATCTAAAATATTCATCTCAAATGGTTTTAAGGTTCCCAATGCGAAGATAATTCATTTTCATTCTTTATGTACATCAACAGACGGGAAAAGGAGAGACTGATATATTACCTGGATGCTACAAAAATGTTTAAATATTTCTCTTTCCACCTCCCTTTTAGTTCTCTATTTCATTGTTTAAGAACAGCTTTACACTCTCTTCTTAGAAAACTTCTTCCAAGGTTTTTTTTCCCCACTCCTTGTTTTGTTTTTTAAACATTTTGTCTGTTTTAAATAAGGGTCTTTGAAAGTCAAACTCAGGATTTCTAAACCAGTTTCCTGTGGCTACACAAATTACCTCAGATTTTGTTTAAATTAATTATTTCTCTTGTTCCAGATAGGATTTATTTTAGTTAAAGGTAAATATTTAGAACCTGCAATGTAGGATAGTACCATTGAATGCCACTATTTCAAACTGCTTTCACCCCTTACCGTCATAGAATAGCATATTATCAAATCCTTGCATTCCATCCTTAGTTGATATCACAGCAGCGAATTACAGCTTTTGCATGTATTTTAGGTCACTAACCAAGACAATCAATATGATCATGTGCTTAAATATCTAGGGACTGTTTCTGGGAGCTGTGGGTACCCAGCATCTTGGCAAGCCAGGTCTCTAGTCTCTTCACACAATATGTATGTAAGCCCAGCTCTTGATTTTAAAGCCATAAGGCCAAATTCTACCCTCTGAGACATTCATGCTACTCAGTGGGATCAACAGGAGTTGCATGCATATAACCGAGGAACAACCTTCCATAAGAAAAACAGGTTCTACCAAAGCACCTTCCCTGAGGAAGTAACTGAGGCTACTTTCATTTTAATTTGATCCTAATCCCTTCTTTCTAAGAAAAACATTGGCATTTCTAATAATTACAAAAGCTATTGCTGCTCTAGTTTTAATTATATAGAGATCCCACTTTTGGAAAAGGAGTACAGGTCTGTCGCATCTTACGCTGGGGTTACGATCCGCAGTCAGCGCGTAAAGCGAAAATCGCGTATAGTCAAAATTACATTGAGTGTAATGGCGGGCGGAATCGCCCACACTACAGGTACAGTATTAAAATTGTTATTTTTCTCTTTTTTTTGTTTTTTGTTTTGTTTTTGCCGACCGTGTAAAGCTGAAATCGCACATGTTAAATGCGCGTAAGATACGACAGACCTGTACCATATATTGTATAATCCTACACAAAAATCAAATAAATAATAGGTACAATGCCCAGAAAACCAAAAATTAAAACCAAACAATTCCCTCAAAAATCTAGGCAAAAAAAAAAAAAAAAAAAAAAAAAAGGAAAAAAACCAAAAAAAAAAAAAAAAAAAAAAAAAAAAAAAAAAAAAAAGGTAAATGATGAAGAGGACTGGAACAGAAAAGCCTATACAATTAAGGAACCAAGCACCTCAATATGGCCCTGACCTGGCAAAGTCACACGCATGTCCCAATTATACTAATCTCAGTAAATAAAGTGCATATGTCTTGTGGGATTGTGCTATATCCCTAGATCTCCTTTATTCCAGCCTCATTCAATTCCATCCTTTAAAAGAAACTTCCCATAAAAATTGCATTTGGTTTATGTTTAAAGTATGTTTTACAAATATAAAGCATTTGTCTGTCATGTTTTCTTTGCATCTCTCTGATGTGCTCTAAACTAATGATTTCCTACTAAATTCAAGCATTTGGAAACTTTTGTCCATCAGACTTCAGCCTTTTTAATTTTTTTTAAGTACACATACTCTTACAGCTTAAAGCTTTATAATATACAAGAGACCTGGGCATTTTAGTAGATGGCTAATTGTGTGTAAAACAAGCTGGAAAGCAATGACACTTTCTCCAATGACAGAAATCAACTGCTGTTTAACTAACTTGAAGGTCTCAGACCAGGACAGGTCCAGGCTTGAGATATTATATGAGCATGAATTAATTATACTAGGCACCACTAAAATGGAAAGGCTATCACACACCAAAAAAATCATTGTAGGAGCCAGCCAACTATCCAATGTAGGACTCAACATTAAATTAAACAACCTACTGAAGAAAAGGGCAACCTCTTAAAACTCAGATACTATACGGTTTTCTCACTATGATATATTGTGTCTTCTCTTCCAGCTTCTGACCTGTCACAATGAAGCTCCTATTTCATTTGTTTGTTCTCTCTTTCATCATAACATCTGCATTTTGTGGGATCAAAGACTTTAATATGCACTTTCAAAGTGTTAATCAAGCTATAAATCCCCGTGCGCCCCATGAAAATGAAACCCACGATATGCCTAATTTTCCACCAGAGTTCCATAAGGAAAATACTATAACCAATGACTTGATTGCTGAGGAAGAAGAAGAGGAAGACTATCTAGATTTGGAAAAGATATTTGAGGAGGATTATTATGGTGACATAATTGATGCTTCTCCATATCCCTATTTGGTTGCTGAAATTCAGCAAGGAAATATTCTTGAGCTATTCCATGGTAAAACCAGAATCCAGCGTCTCAACATCCTCAATGCAAACTTTGGCTTCAACCTTTATCGGAGTCTGAAGGACAGAGCCAATTCTTCAGATAACATTCTGATGGCTCCTGTTGGTATTTCCACTGCAATGGCTATGATTTCATTAGGGCTGAAGGGACAAACACACCAGGAGGTACTCTCTGTTCTAGGCTTCGGAGATTTCATTAACGCCAGCTCCAAGTATGAGATTATGACAATTCACAACCTCTTCCGTAAACTAACTCACCGGCTCTTCAGACGCAATTTCGGTTACACACTGCGATCGGTCAATGATCTTTATATTCGGAAGCAATTTTCTATTATGGATGATTTCAGAAACAACATGAAAAATTATTACTTTGCTGAGGCTCAATCATCTGACTTCTCAGACCCTGCCTTCATCACTAAAACCAACGAGCGCATCCTGAAACTGACCAAAGGATTAATAAAAGAAGCTCTGGTGAACATCAACCCCACAACGTTGATGATGATTCTCAACTGTATTTACTTTAAAGGTAAAAAAATCGTAATTTCAATTTTCAGCAATGGGTTAATTTATGTTTTACAGCACACATCAATCTGAGGAACCAAGAATGAATCAAAACCCTAGACCAGTGCTTCTCAAAGCCGATCCGCCGCTTGTTCAGGGAAAGCCCCTGGCGGTCCGGGCCAGTTTGTTTACCTGCCGCGTCCACAGGTTCGGCCGATCGCGGCTCCCACTGGCCGCGGTTCACCGTCCCAGGCCAATGGGGGCTGTGGGAAGCGGCGCGGGCCAAGGGACGTGCTGGCCACTGCTTCCTGCAGCCCCCATTGGCCTGGAGCGCCGAACCGCGGCCAGTGGGAGCCGTGATCAGCCGAACCTGCGGATGCGGCAGGAACACAAACTGGCCCGGACTGCCAGGGGCTTTCCCTGAACAAGCGGCAGACCGGCTTTGAGAAGCACTGCCCTAGACTACAACTTAGGCCACAATAATTGTTTTTATTTCATAGTCCCACTGGGTACTAAGAATTTGTATCTATTATTATTACTACTACTACAATGGATCATGACCCCACTGCGTTAGGCACTCTACAAACACAGAACAAAACGACGGTCCCTGCCCCAAGGAGCTTACAATCCAAATATAATACAAGGAGGCAATCGATGGATACAAACCATAACCTCAGGAAAAACAGTCACAAACTATTCTTGCAGGAAGGATCACTGCAGTGTGTGTTATAAGTAAATGGTCAAATTCAGTCCTACTGTAAGCAGGTGCAACTCCACTGCCTTCAGGGGAGATACAGCTGGGTTGAATTCAATTCAACGCATTTATAAAGAGGTTTAAAGTACTCAGAATCCAGAGAATCAGCCAGGGTCAAAGACTCTGAGCTTAATGTATACACAGCGTGATCTGTACCCAGAGTCTACTCAAGGGCCTGACAAAAGTTATTAGCTTAACAAAAGGGGTCTTCTAATAAAAAGTAGAGCAGAACAGCATTCATTTGATTGGGATACTTTGGGCGAGTAAGTGGGTGGTGGTTTTGTAAGGTTTTTAATGAGGGGTAGAGCTGATAGTGCTGCCTGGAGTTAAACTGCCCGAAACATCACATTATAAGACATTGTTTTCAGTTTCTTATAACTTTCAGCCCAAACAGTTAAAGTTTGGCAAATATGCTGTTTTGGCCATGTTAAAAATACTGAGACTGGTGCAGGGGAGGGGCAGAGAAGGAAGAGAATGGTATGAAGAACCTGGGGAGAGGGTCTGGGAATGGGTGGGAAAGACTAAGATTAGATGGGGTGGGGGAAGGGAGGAAGAGACTGGGGCAAATGGCCAGTGGGGAAAGACAGGAATGGGGCAAGGAGTCAGTGGAGACAGACAGGACTCATCACACCCACCCTACCCTCTTTACATTGGGTGCCTATATAGTGGGAAACTGACTAAGTTGCTACATAGCTGGTTTTTAAACCCCTTTAAAAGGTGTGACAGAAGTCTGGGGCTATGTTTGAGACTTCTTTCTTAAGCCCTATCCTGAAGTTTGTGCATTCACACCCCGGCCCTTTAGCAAACCCACCATTCTGTATTAGGTCAGCAAGTTATCATGCCTTTGCTAGAATGAGTCCTAGGGTTAGCACACTGCTTCTTTTGACATCCCCCCATCCTTTAAAAAATAATCTGAAAAAAACTTCATCCTCCCAAAAGGTGATTTTTTATTTTAAATCTAACTACTACTGGCTCAATACTTCCTGTTTCTTCCCCTTTGAGACCCATCCACCTCAATGGCTTTTTTTTTTTTTTTTTAATTGAACTGTAATGCAGCTTCTCTCATACAATTTTTGTTGTCTTAAAATATTCCAAAATGTTAGACATTCTATAACTATAGTACAAACCCATAGATGGGGAGGAGCTACAGAAAAAGATTTTAGTATAAATATTAGAACACAAAACTTAACTAATGACGCCTGTTGCACAACGCATTATTACTCTGCAGATAAAAATTAAGCATGCAGTCCCAGGTTCTCTCTGGCACGGGACTACACACTTTGGGATGAAAGGTGAGGCATCTGATCCTCTCCACATTACTAGCCATCCAAAAGCAATCACAATGGCACACTTATCCAAGCCTTTCTAGGTGAATGTCAAAGGTGACAGACTTTCTTAATCAAATGGGACGCATATTATAGAAAATGTGTTTAGTGGGTGGAATTGCAGGAGTGAAATTAAGGGCTGGTCCACACTAGGGGCAGGGATCGAAATAAGATATGTGACTTCAGCTACGAGAATAGCGTAGCTGAAGTCGAAGTATCTTATTTTGAATTTCCCGCTCTTACCTCGCGTCCTAGCAGCGCGGGATCGACGGCCGCGGCTCCCCCTTCGACTCCGCGAACTCCGCTCGCCCTGCTGGAGTTACGGAGTTCGAAGTAGCGCGTTCGGGGATCGATGTATCGCGTCCAGACGAGACGCGATACATCGATCCCCGCTAGATCGATGTCTACCCGCCGATCCGGGCGGGTAGTCTGGACGGGGCCTAAGATACCAAATTCCTAACACTGCCCACAATTACAGAGTTATTAAAAAGGTTATACAGTATTAGCTACTCCATGCACTTACTGTTGTGCTCTACACTTATTTGCTCACTTACATCTAATACCCCTGATTTTAAAAGGACAACCAAAATAAAATAAATGTAATATATAAAATTCTAACTGTGCCTGTCCATCTACAAAGAAACAAGGCTAACTCCTTCCAGAGCCATCATTATGAATACATTACATTAAAAAAGCAGATCATCAACTACATTCTTTTAATGTAGTATCTTCACGGGACTATTAATGCATACTTGGGACCCTCAGAGTGTCTTCACGCAGCCCTGATCCAAATCCCATGGAACTCAATAGGAAGACTTCCTCTGACTTTAACGGGAGTTGGATCAGGTCCTTTGGGTCTGATCCTGCCAGTGCTGAACTTCCTCAGCTTCACTGGAGTCAAGAATGAGCAGCACCTCATAGAACTGGGTAGTCTACCCCCAGTGATGATCCGGGCAGTAGCATATTTGTTTAAATGTTTTCAGTTTAATGAAGTCAAAGCTTTGATATACAAAATGTAAATGTTTTGTTTCACATGGAAATTAAAATTTAGCTGTATTTAGTTATGTTGATGAGACAGTAGAATATAAGATGAACTCTAATTTTGAGCAGAATTACACTGATCTGCAAATATCAACGTCAGATCTTTTAAAGCTTGTAATCTGCACAACAACTCAGAGAATTATGTTTTCTCTCAGGTATCTTTGACATGATTTCCACTTTATATTTTAGAGTGATTTTTGAGACCAGCATGTGCATTAGAATTCCTTTAAATGTGTACAGCAAAGTCAGACAAACATCTAATTGGTCATCTACACACACTTGCAAATCATGTGCCTACATTTTTACATGTTCAGGTTTTAAAAACTAGCCCTTTACTTCTAAATTGCCACAACAAATTCCCTCTTATTCCAGCCACAACTTAAAACGATCAGCCAGGCTACATTTTGCAACAATATTTGCAAATAAGTCTTCATCACTAAAATTATATTTTAACATCTTTAATTTACAAACTATAATTATATATAGAAATAAGGATGAGGTTTTCTGCTATATTAACAGGAACTTGGGAAAACAAGTTTCCAGTGGAAATGACAAACAAACGGACCTTCCGACTGAATGAGAAAGAAACAATAAAGGTTCCTATGATGCAGACCAAAGGAAACTTCCTGGCTGCTGCAGACCATGAGCTAGACTGTGGTGTGCTCCAGCTGCCATATGTGGGGAACATCAGCATGCTGATTGTGCTTCCAAACAAACTATCTGGCATGAAAACACTGGAGAAGCAACTGACCCCTCAGGTGGTGGAGAAATGGCAAAAGAGCATGACAAACAGGTAAAATAAATCTTGTCAAACAAGCTTGATATAGTTTCTTGATGAGATAAGTTTAAATTGACAAAAGTAACAGTGTTGACATAAGAGACTTCTGGAAGATATTTAACTTAGTACTGCACTACATTCTGATTTAAAAAACTTAGCACTATACAAAATCAATGCAGTCTATATTAAATAGATTAAAACCTGGTTAAATGATAGATCTCAAAGAGTAATTGTAAGGGGGAAAATCATCCAGTGGGAGAATTCCCAGTGGGAACCCACAAGGATCTGTTCTTGACCCAATGCTATTCAATCTCTTTATCAATGATTCGGAAGAAAACAAAATAGTAGGTGGTAGAGTTTACAAATTAAATAAGAATGTGTGTGTGATAAATAATACCGTGTATTCTACAGAATTATCTGCATCGCATGCTAAGCTGGGTTCACTTGAACAATATGCATTTTAATATGGTTAAATACAAGGTTATACATCTAGCAACCAACAATGTAGGTCATAGTTATAGGAAGGGGGGACTATTTTAGAAAGCAGTGACCTAGAAAAGGACTTGGGAGTCATAACAGATAACCCACTGAACATAAACTTGTAGTGCTTTGTGGTGGGTAAGAAAGCAAGTGTGATACTTGGATGTATAAGCAGGGGAATGTAGAGTAGAGTAGAGCTTGTACAGTGTTTTACCACCATATGAAGCATTAGTGAGGCCATTACTGGAACATTGTGTCCATTTTTGGTGTTGACACTTCATAAAGATGTTGACAAAATGGAAAGGGTTCGGAAGGGACACAAGAATGACCTGCCCTACAAGAAACTCAATCCATTTAGTTTAAAGAGACGGTTAAGAAGTGATCTGATTGCAGTCTATAGCTACCTATACGGAGAGATTTCTGATTGCAGAGGGCTCTTCAATCTAGTGGACAAAGGCATAAATGAGATCCAATGGTGGAGAGCTGAAACTGGACAAGTTCAGAGCAGAAAGGAGGGGCACATTTTTTCCACAGTGAGGGTAATTAATCATTGGAACAACCTACCTAGAGATGTGGTGGATTCTACATCACTTGAAGTCTTTAAAGCAAGACTGGATGTCTTTCTAAAAGATATTGTCTAGCTCAGGGGCTCTCAAACTTCACCATGACCCTCTTCTGACAACAAAAATGACTACATGACCCCAAGAGGAGCGACTAAGCCTGAGCCTGCCAGAGCCTCGCCACTCCAGGGAGGGGGCATAGCCCAAGCCCCACTGCCCTCTGGCTTTGGCTTCGGCCTCAGGTGCAAGGGCTTGGGCCCTGGGCCCCAGCAAGTCTAAGCCAGTCCCCCAACTTCGGGGTCCCAACCCACAGTTTGAGAACCGCTAGTCTAGCTCATCCAGAAGTTATGGGCTTGATGCAGGAATAGCTTGGCAAAACTCTATGTTTGTGTTATGTGGGAGGTCAGACTAGATGATCATAATGGTTCCTTCTGGCCTTATAATCTATGAATAAACAATGAACTCTCTCTCTCTTTTAAAAAACAAATACCTCTGTTGTATGTACTTGGTAAACCTCTAACCTATTGCCAGGGAGTTCCATAGCAGATAGTTGCATATGCTTATAATACCTATGTCATCTGAACAGGACTATGTACTGTAGAAATACAACTGATGTTAAGCCTTTTAAGTATTATAAGCATGTACTACATTAATAGTTTTTTACCTTAGATTTAGAAAAACTGCTTAGACAGACCATGCCCTACCTTTTAGAAAGTTAAGCCTGGGAGAACAGAGAGCAGGACTTCTGTATATGTCAGTGTCATGCCTGCTTGATAAGAATGGAACTGACATGCATAGTTAAGGGATGTGATGTATATTTCTCTAAGACCTTTAATGTTTCTGCTTCTTACTAGAACAAGAGAGGTAGTTCTGCCTAAATTTAAGCTGGAGAAGAGCTATGACCTGACTGATTATCTGAAATCCATGGGAATAGAAACACTGTTTGACAACAATGGCGACTATTCTGGAATATCAGATGAGAAAGTCATCATTGATATGGTAATTTTTCCCCTTCTACACTCATTCTTCCTACTTATTAATTCCTGTCATCTGAAGTGTGGCAACAAAGCACAATAATTCACAGTTTAGCTAAGCAAGTAACACAATATCCCTGCCTCTCCTGGAACATAGGGGGTCTGTTTTTCCATACATAGTGGAAGACCAGTGGCTCTCAATCTTTCCAGACTATTGTACCCCTTTCAGGAGTCTGATTTGTCTTGCGTACCCCCAAGTTTCAGCTCACTTAAAAACTACTTGCTTACAAAATCAGACATAAAAATACACGTATTACAGCACACTATTACGGAAAAAATGCTTGCTTTCTCATTTTTACCATATAATTATAAAATAAATCAATTGGAATATAAATATTATACTTACATTTCAGTGTATAGTATATAGAGCAGTATAAACAAGTCAGTCTGTGTGAAATTTTAGTTTGTACTGACTTCGATAGTGCTTTTTATGTAGCCTGTAGTAAAACTAGACAAATATCTAGATGAGTTGATGTAGCCCCTGGAAGACTTGTGTGTACCCCTAGGGGTAAACGTGCCCTTGGTTGAGAACCAGTAGTGGTAGACTATATACATTATGAAGGTTATGCCTTTAAATCTCTGGGAGGGGTTAGGTCATGACCAGTCAGGAAAGGGTATTTGCCAAAGCCAGAGGACTGATGCCATATAGGACTACCAGTGAAAACACAAGAAAGCCATGTGCAGGATAGAAAAGATGTGATGTTGTAATTAAAGTTCACCATTCTTTCAGCAAATTAATTCTAGTGCAATTCACCTAAGACAAAATACTAAGACTTCAAAGTCTAATCAAAAGGATTCTGCATTTTCTGTCCCATTTTTTACAGTTCAATCACCAAGGCACAATTACTGTGAACGAGGAAGGCACAGAGGCTGCAGCTGTGACCACGGTAGGGTTCATGCCCCTCTCCACTCAGATTCGCTTCATCGTTGACCGCCCCTTTCTGTTTCTCATCTACGAGCATCGCACCAGCTGCCTGCTGTTCATGGGCAGAGTTGCCAACCCCAGCAAGTTTTAAAAACAGAGAAGTGCTCTCATATCCAGTTTGTATGATTACATTTTAGTATAGCTGTTTTTGAAAGGAAGTTTTTACTTATTCCATTAGTCAGAGGTTACTGTCATTACCCATGACTCACCATTTATCAGTGGAAAATGCAATATATATGAGACCATTCATCTATATATATATCAATATATGTACGAATGGACTCACAGCAGTAGATGATTTGACTGCAATTTATAAAGATTGCCAGGCACTGATATATCTGTATTAAAATCTCATTAAATAACTTACACAGTGTTATATTCAATGTATTGAACTTAACCAGCAAATAAAACCTTAGACCAGGATTTTTAAAAGTGGATAGCTAAAGTTAATTTCTTAAATCTGTATTTAGACACTTACAAACAGGCAGGCCTAAGGAAGTACTGAACACCTTGCAGTTCTGAGGTTCTCTTTTCAGGTACCTAAATATAGAATTAGGGACCTAACTTTAGGTACCCATTTTTGAAAATCTTGCCCTCAGAGCCTGATTTTGCCCTCTGATATCTCATAGGCCAAATTCAGCCTAGGGGAAACTGGCACAATTCCCAGGGAAGTCCCAGCCAAACCCAGCAGCAATCTAAATGGAGGTATAAATAGTGAAGTAGAGAAACTTGTACTGATTTCACATTCAACAGGTTTATAAAACATGAAACTTACAAACCAATGAGGCAGAAAAGAGGGATTGTAGAAAAAACCACTTACAGTAGGAAAAGTAAGGTACCATTAGGTCTGGTTTTGATTTCATACCAGTTCTACATTGGCATGACGCCAATGATTTCAATACAGTTACTCCTGATTTCCAGTAATGTGAAATCAGAGTCAGGCCAAATGGGTAATTTATACCACTGTAAACTGTCACCAAATTTAGCCTATTGTGTATAGACACACATCTGTGGGGAGCATAAGCATAAAACACAGCTTATATACAAAAAGGCATTTTATATAAATGAAGTAGACAAGGAAAAACTCCCTCCCCCCCATACCCTCAATACCTGAAATCCTACATTTTCTATCACATTTTATTTTCTCCATTTCTTTATAGAAAACATTTATATAAACAAAGCATTTAGGCAGAAAATAGGGGCTCTAAAGCTCACCTCAGGCTCAATCTAATTAAATTTAGTGGGAAAAACTTGATAAAAAATAATAAACTACTGGTAACTTTTTCAGACTTTATAGTAGGAACATAAACACTGTGTAATTATTCTCATCATCCACGTAGATGCAACGTACTTCCATTCTAAAATGCTACCACTTGACAGGAGGAACAAATTTACACTTTTTCTACGAACTGTCAAGATAAGTACACTGACAACACATGTATTCACATTTCAAAACTTCCCTTTTCTCTGTGCCTTTTAAAGAATTCATATTGTAGTCTCACAAGTTTACTGTATTATTCAGAATATCTAATATTATACAAAATCTAAATGTTTTCAATATTAAACATTCCTTTGCATATTTTCTTTGGTAGCATAAGAGAAAACAAACAATAATACTTTTATGGATTTACAAGTCTTTAATGAAGTCTTTAAAATGCAATTTGTAGTTGATCCTGTTTTGCTTTTATTCAGTATGTCATTTTGAATTTTGTGCCCAACCATAAATGAAGCTGTTTAAACATTCAAGTAAATGAAAAATACCTATTGTATAGGAAATAGCATGGTGAAGAGCTGATATCAAATAATTATTCAACTCAATAAATAGTTTTTCCCTTTTCAATATTCCTACTTCATATACAGTCCTTGTTCAAGAGTTTTTTTGCGCACAAATACTTTTTGAGTGTTAAAAAGCTTTGCCACAGAAAACATCAAAGAATAAATGCAAGTATGGGAAGGTTATCTTATTCTTCACAAATGTGGAACACATATTAAAGAAAATAATCAAATCAAGAAGCTAAAAGAAACCTTTGGCAGTCAAGAATGAGTTTATCAAAGACTACGTTAGTTGGAAACAAAGTTCTAAAAGTTATTTTTGAGGCCAAGACCAATTCCTGTAACCAGGGAAAGAGGACAAACAGAAAAGCAAATGTAGCTGCAGCTCAGAACTCATGATCTTTATGCATTGTGCAAGAAAATCAAATATTTGCTTCTGCACCCATAATGTAACCATTAACTCTTGCTACAGCTTCTGACACTATTTATTTTACTCCATGTAAAGGTCACATTGGTTAAGAAAAATGCAGTATAAATCAAGTATTCAAATCAAATGCATTTTATCAACCAACATGTGAAACAGAAAATAGCCTCTTGCAGTATGTCACAAATGAAAGAGACCATTTTTGTACATTTTTAAAGGCCTGATCTTACTCCCTTTGAAGTCAATGCCAAAATTCCCATTGATTTCAATAGGAGATGGAGCAGGACCTGAAAGGGCAAAGCAACACAGCAGTCACCACTGGATTACAGGCCTCAAATAGGACTACAATTAGTCCATTTAAAAGTTGCTCCATTTTTGAGCAAGCTACCTTTTGTAGCAATAGCTTCCAAATTAGTAGGGGCCCAAGATATTTATGTAAATGTTCCAGTAACCTCTGGATCTAGCCTTTATAATTATGGATGAATTCAGTGGGAGCTGATGTTGGGTGCTCAACACTTTTGAAAGTCAGGCAAGTGCCGAAAGACAGATTTAGGAGCCTAATTTTAGGCTCTTATTTTTGGATATCTGAGCCAAGAAGTTTGTAAAGCCAGGTAGGGTTGCCAGGCGTCCAGTCTTCAACCAGAACGCCCGGTCAAAAAGGGACCATGGAGGCTCCGGTCGGCAGTGCAGTGGGGGCCTGGGACTAAGGCAGGCTCCCTGCCTGCCATGGCTCCTCGCGGCTCCCGGAAGCGGCTGCCAGGTCCCTGCAGCCCCTTGGCACATCGGTGGCCAGGGAGGCTCAACATGCTGCCCCACCCTGAGTGTCGGCTCCACAGCTCCCATTGGCCAGGAACCGCAACCAATAGGAGCTGTGGGAGCAGCGCCTGCGGGCGCGAGGGCAGTGCGTGGAGTCTCTCTGACCGCCCACATGCCTAGGGACCGAAAGGACCTCATGGCCGCTTCCTGTGAGCCGTGGTAAACGCCACCGGGATCCCACACCCTGAACCCCCTCCCACACCCAAACCCCCTGTCCCAGCCCGGAGTCCCCTCCTGCACCCCAAACCCCTCATCCCTGGCCCCACCCCCAGCCGGAGCCCGCACCCCAACCCCCTGCTGCAGCCAGGAGCCCTCTCCCGCACCCTGAACCCCTCATTTCTGGCTCCACCCGGAGCCTGCCCCCCCAGCCCAGAGACTTCACCGCCCTGCACCCCAACCCCCTGCCCCAGCCCAGTGAAAATGAGTGAGGGTGGGAGAGAGTGAGCGACGGAGGGAGGGGGGATGGAGCGAGCGGGGGGCGGGACCTCGGAGAAGGGACGGGGCAGGGGTGTTCGGTTTTGTGCGATTAGAAAGTTGGCAACCCTAATGCCAGGACAATAGCAAATGTATTAGATTTATTAATGTATTAGAGCTGCAACAACTAGTCGTAGCAGCACCGTTCTCCAAATATTTGACACGGTTCCCCTTTTTTCTCACTAACTGTATAAAATAAACTTTCCACAGAGAATTCAACAACAGGAGAGGGGAAGGCAATCACAGCCATTTCTGGTACTCCCTTGAATCTGTCCATTAGCATATTAAGGCTCAGATTTTGAGTTAGGCACCCAACTCCTCCCACTGCTGTTCAATCCCAGCCTAGACTATTACATTTCATAGAATATCAGGGCTGGAAGGGACCTCAGGAGGTCATCTAGTCCAACGCCCTGCTCAAAGCAGGACCAATCCCCAACTAAATCAAATTTGCTGCTGTTCACCTAGAAAAGCCATGAATCAATTCAGTCTTTGGCTGGACTACTTGTTGGACGTGGTTTAGAAGTTGTTCTGGCTCGGAAAATTCTCTCAGTCTAGGAGGGCAAACTGTATATACGCACCCCTATTTTGCACTAGTTTAGTCTTTTGTTTAGAATTGTCTTCAAACCTCAGCACACTTGAACATTTCATAAAATGCATATATCACAAAAGCTAATTAATACCCACAGAAGATATGGAGTCTTTCCTCTCTCCTTTATTATAATTAATCTGCTTTACAGACTCTCTGTTATGCTGCCTTCTGGAATTTATTTGTAACTCATTTTTCTAATAACTTTTGTTTTTCAGTCCTCTCCCCAGGCACTGTTTTTTTCCAGTTACATACCTCTTACTACATTGGCTGCCAAGTATTAGTCAGTATAATATCCCCTGTGGTATTATTTGGATCACGAATTTCTTGCACTCATGACTAACAATAGAGCCTCTTTCTGAATAAGAAAAGATTAGCTGCTTTAAGAGAGATGTCATTATCAAACAAATGCCCATTTGTTTTTAACTTCTAGCAAGTAAGAAGTTATAACATGTATTTGTCTTTCATGGCTAATTATCAGTCCCATCTGCCACCTGTCCCCTCCCCGCCCCCGCACAGATACTTGAGCTTTTGGGGAAATTATCATTCAGCTTGCAAATGCCCCATCTATGAACACTCACCACAGCAATAACAGGAATAAGCACTCCCAGGTTCCCTGCACTACTGGAGGCCTGAAAAAGAAGAGAGGTTTTAAAAGATGTGAAAATGTCAAAGAAACACAAAGCAATTTGAAGTAATATTTACTACAAAGCTCACTTCCAATGGCTTATGTTCTTTAGCTACTTGTATCTGTATTGATCCATATGTACATCGCAGACCACAGCCCTGAGCCTACAAAACCACTGTGTCACCAACCCGAGCACCACTGAAACCAGTGGGCTGTGCATAGTCTACATGAAGCCCTTATGGGGTTCCAAACAGGGACAAAGTCTGCCCACATGGATCCAGCAGCAGGATCAGGCTCTAGAACAGAGGTCGGCAACCTTTCAGAAGTGGGGTGCCGAGTCTTCATTTCTTCACTCTCATTTAAGGTTTCGCGTGCCAGTCATACATTTAAACATTTTTAGAAGGTCTCTTTCTATAAGTCTATAATAGATAACTAAACTTTTGTTGTATGTAAAGTAAATAAGGTTTTTAAAATGTTTAAGAAGCTTCATTTAAAATTCAATTAAAATGCAGAGCCCCCCCCGGACTGGTGGCCAGGACCTGGGCAGTGTGAGTGCCACTGAAAATCAGCTCGCGTGCTGCCTTCGGCACAGGGGCCATAGGTTGCCTACCCCTGCTCTAGAACTTAATGCACCACTTTTCCCCCTCAGGGTGTTACCGTGGTTAAGAAACACATTATTTTTAATCAAATGGATGAGCTGAGGGGCCTTCTTCCATAGACACAGCACTGTTATAATTGCCAATCAAACATCACGCTTTCAGTTCGGGAGAAAAACATACATTAATCATCATCTCTATTCCGAAACATCCAGAAACTGAAAAGTCTCCTATTACTCTACACGCCTGAAGCAAACTGTCAAATATTTGCAGAAATCAGATATTGAATCTGTAAAGGATAAGGAATTTAGGGGACTCACACCAACAGAAAACACTTTTGAACTAAAGCCAAGATTATGAATCTGTAAAGGATAAGGAATTTAGGGGACTCACACCAACAGAAAACACTGCCCATCCAACTTAACAACAACAAGTTAATTTCCTTTTCTAACAAAAAAACAGAATTTTGCCTGGCTGCAAAATCTGCTGACAAGTAGTTAATTTTGAAATTAAGCAAAAAGAATCAATGCAAAGTGGTTTAACAGACAGGTAAACAGATATGGAATAAAAACAGGCCTGTTAAGAAGCACAGGAGACTTGACAAACAACAAAACATTAAAGCCCTGACAATACTATCAAAAAAAGTGAGAATTCTGCTTTTAAAACCACTGCTAAATATAGAAATGGTTAAGCAACACAGTTTGGACCCCAGCATGGACAGGGCCTAATTTAGTATTTTAAATTACTTTTTAAAACATTCAAGGGTAAGAAGTTACACTCTTAAGAATGATTTTCAGAATCATTTGAGCAGATTATTCCCTGAACATTGGGGTCAAGATTGTACTAGAACCCAAACCATTTAATATTTTTAAAATAAAGGAACATTGTTTTCTAGCACAGATGAAGCTTAAAGTGGATTTGCCAGGGGTGTGAATTCAGCTAAGATATTAGTTCCTGGGAGGTGGGACATGGGAGAGAGACAGAAATTGCTGGGTTATCACTGAGATGGGGATGATGAAATCCAGTATAAAGGTGTTGTTTTAGAACAGAGTTATATTTATAAGCATCACAGTCACTTATCTGTGAGACCAGAATCTAAAAATCCTGGACACAGGCAGGATTTTCCATGATGGCATTCACTGGGTTTGCTGAAACAATAAACAAACTGTGAATTCATCTTGTTTCCCTCATAAGAGCTGAGTTGGCACCCTAGATTAGAGACTCTTATCCTTATGAAACAAGTAACCCAGCAGCTTTACTGAGTTGGTCAGTGACATAAAAGGCATTTACTGGTTACAGATGCAGTTTATCTTCAAAGCAAACAGAGCTTCTATTCATTTCAAAGAGATTTGCCAAGAGAGTTCACCAATCCCATAAATGGATAAGAAAGGAACTTTGCACTATTAAAATTTGAAGCGTGTGTGTGGGAGGTGGGTGGATGTTGTGTGGGGGATGTTAAAAAGAGAAAAACAACTCTTACTGTACTGCTAGCACAGCTTTAGGTATGATTTTAGTCACAAACATTGCACTAATTTAAATGGAATATAGACATACACACACACGGTATGGAAAGAAATTCAAATTTTCACAGTAATTTTTCCTTTTTTTTATTACAAAACATCTGGGAGGTTTGAGTGTCTGGAATAGCCATATAAAATCACAAATGGTGAAGTGTTCATCCCCGATAATCAAAATGTTCAATTAACTTCACTCTTCATTCTTGAGCAGTGAATGTGATTGTCTATAATCGAAAGCAGAATTTCTCCCTCCTTCCCCCCCCGCCCCCAAAATGAAGGTCTTGCAATTCAGTTCACAGCCAAACCAAATTTACAACTTGTAATATATTTGTATATCCTTCCATTCATTTGAAGAGAAACACTGTTCTCATTTATTGTTCCTTGTTTTCACACTTAGAGGTATAAGTTAACATTGTAAATAGTACCTAGCTGTCATGTCAATAAACTCTTAATATGTCAATAAGTGCCTGATCCTGAGTGGTGTCAGTTTGATTTCAGTAGGACTTACTGGAGCACAGCACTTCAGTAACAGGCCATAAGTGATGTAAATTGTATTCCCCTCACCTTTGGAAATCTCTCCTGTAAATACTAGATGAGATTGTAAAACAATCAGGAAAGAAGTCTTGTTATGGTAGAGTATTCAAACAAAACTGAAATTTACATACGTTTAAAAACATCTATTTTAAGGTCTTTAGGAACTACTCCTAAATTAAAATATTGCAGCTATTTAATGAGTCAGCTGCTGAACTGACTTACAGTCTACAACCCTTTCATATCATAACACAGATTTAATACATTATAGGCCCAATCTTGCACTCCTTGCACTACCAGAACTCACTGAAGTAAATGGGAGTTCTGGAGCAATAAAACACAGACTATGGGCTGCTACAGCAGAAAAATGTCAAAGAAAACAGCATACAGCAGGGAAAAGTAATTCAAATGGCTTATTGGGTTCCTCTTCTTTTTAGGAAAATGTACATTTTTCAGGGTGGAAAACCATCCAGCTGGACTAAAAGGAAGCGAATCCACTAGAAATTGAAAATTAAGAAATTAGGGAATATTAACATTGAGAAGAACAGAACTAAAGGAAGGCTCACATTTCTATTTAGGAATGAAAGCAAAATATGATTCCAAGTGATAAAACGGATTTAGACTGCACACAGCCCAAGGCTAACAACTTGTCTCTGAATGTTTTAGAGGAAGGGAGGGATTGTGGGAAAAGGTTTGTTGTTTTTAAAAAGAGTTTTAGTACATCAAATACTGAAGACATTTATAAAGCCACAGGAAAAATGCTAATATGAAAATAAAGCGAAAGAAAAGCACAATTACAAGAATAAACTGGAGAACTACAAAAGCATGACAGCGTATGGGGAAAAAAATAGCCCAACTCTATTGTGCAAGGGGCTCTATAATAACCATTCAGGCACATTTAGTTAGCACCTATTTAAGGGACTCCATTTCTAGACCTTTGCACGTATTTCTTTAAGGATTAGTTTACATTTTACAGGCAATTGATCATAAAGATCTGGAAGCAGTCTACATGCAGGCTTGCAGTAGTTTACTTAAGGTGTGATTTTAAACCAATTCAGTTAGATCAGTGCAAAAGTCTGTGTACACACTTTAATTTCAATTTAATCCAGGCTTATTTTGATTTAGCTGCTCCTGAGGACATTCTGCGCCAAAAAAATAAAAATTCTGTGCACAATATTTTAAAATTCTGCAAATTTTATTTGTCAAATAAATGTGGAGGCTCCAGCATGGCATTGCGGAGCACAGGCCACTGGCTGCACAGAGGTGGGAGATCACTGTGCAGCTCTTTCCCCCCCTCCCCGGGACACGGACTCAGTGGTGAGGCTGCACCCAACCCTGATATAGCATAAGGACCAGGCCTGTCCCAGAAACACCCTAGGGCCCTGCCCCTCCTTGCCAGGTGCACCAAGCATGGGCAGGCAGGATCCAAGTGTGGAGGGGCTTAGTGTGGGGGGAACCAGGTGTGGGTTGAGAGGGTTCTGTGTGGGGCAATCTGGGTGCGGGCAGCTCAGTGGGGGATCCGGGTGCGAGGAGGATCTGGATGCACAGGGGCTTGGGGGGGGTTGTCCTGGGTGCGAACGGTAATGGGACTCTGCAGGGGGGTCCGGGCGATGGTGGTTTGCGGCTCAGCAGGGGTGTGTGTCTGGGTTTCAGGGGAATAGAGCTCAGCAAGGGGGTCTGGGTGGCGAGTGTGGGGCCCAAATGCTGAGGGAGTGGGGCTCAGTGGGGTGGGGATCCAGCTGCAGCTAGTTGGGGCTCAGTGGGGTGGGGATCCGGGTGCAGGTGGCTCGTCAGGGTGGTCTAGATGCAGGGGGAGTGGGGCTCATTGGGGCAGTTCTGAGTGTGGGGGGTGAGGCTCAGCAGGAGGGTCTGGGTACGAGGGGATCTGGATGCATGGTGGTTGGGCGGATGGGGGAGCAGCTCCCTGTACGGGGATCCCTCCCTCTGCAGCTGAAGAGCGAAGGGTGCATGAAGGTTGCATGACCGCTCTTGTGGCTTCCCTTTCCTTCCCGTCAGAAAGTCATCTTTCTGCGAGGAAGCAAAGAAATCAGCGGGAGACAAATTCTGCGCATGCACAGTGGTGCAGAATTCCCCCAGGAGTAATTTAACTTAAATCCTATCCCTAAACAAGCTGCTCTTAAACCAAAATAAAAGAGTGTCCACACAGGGGTTTGCACCAATTTAACTTAACCGGTTTGAGGATAACAGGTAGTTTTGTGCATAGACAAGATCTTAAAATACATCAGAGCACTTACTTGAAAGCTGGAGATCTGGATTCTAACATAAGCATTAACCTCTCATTTAATTTTATTAGCAATACAAGCAATGCCCCGTGGAAAACAGCTCACTGAACTTTTTCACATTCATTCTCAACACCAAAGAAAACCAGCACTCCCACTCTGCTTTTCTGTTAGAGATCACTGACACCACCAGTCAATTAACATTTCTGATTTCCCAACAATGTCCAACACTTCTTTTCCTGTGTCACCTTTTACTCTCAGAATGTAAATCAGGTGTGCTGATTTGCTACCTCCCCCCCCCATCCCTCCCCTCCCCCACATACACACCAAGCCCCACACACAGTAGGGTAACATACTAGTGTAATTCCCATAACATTAGAGAGAATACAATGATCACAAGGATTTGTAGATCTGAAAACATACAGCTGGAGATTACATTTAACAAGGTAAGAATTTGTACGGCACATGTCAGAGCTGCTCAGTTTTGCTTTGCAGTTCTTACACTTGCAATGCATATGAGATTGCACTTCTAATTAGCCAAGCATTATGGTTTCTCCATCATTCATGTGAGAGCATCCCTGTAAGTTTCTCTTTAACAACCAATTCCAATTAATGCTTATTCAGTCAGGGTAACCTGCACTGATCTCACTACATCTGTAATTCACACCATGCTGTTCCATTCTATGTAGTCTATTGTAAATTTAGTTATGTAGGCCTCTATCAACCCTAATATTGGAAAATCCACACGTGTGTGTAATCACAACAGTAGTTATTCAGGATAAGTCAACATATGGGGTAGCTGAGATTAGAACTGCAAGATTATAACACTTCACTATTTCTTAGGAAGTGGTAATACCAAGAGCCTAGAAGTCAGGACATCCTGTTTCTGTTTCCAGCTCTGTCACCAGTCTGCTGTGTGCCTTAGACAATTCACTTAATATCTACCATGTCTATGGGTATGTCTTCACTACCCGCCGGATCGGGGGGCAGCGATCGATCCAACAGGGATCAATTTATCGCTTCTATTCTAGACGTGATAAATCGACCCCCGAGCGCTCTCCTGTCGACTCCTGTACTCCAGCTTGGCGAGAGGCGCAGGCAGAGTCGATGGGGGAGCGGCAGCAGTCGACTCATCGCGGTGAAGACACCACGGTAAGTCGATCTAAGTACGTCGACTTAGTTGCGTAACTTAGATCGATTCCCCCCCCCCCAGTGTAGACGAGGGCTCAATTACCCATTTTTCAGATAGGTTATACCACTACTAATTACCTAAGCTTACAGATATTATGTGAGGTTTAATTGATATGTGAAAGGTTATGTAGGCTCTATATTAATAGGCACCAAAACACACACATCAATTTCTCATTTGTTTCAGTAGTTAAATGTGCAATTTTTAAAGTGTATACACTTGGGTCAGAGGAGATCAGAATAATAAGTTTCCATTAGCCATATCAATGCAAAGAGGTACTGAATTAAACCCCACACATTTTATACCATTCCTTACCTTTAGTGCTGGCCCCTTTTCACTTGCTCTCTCACTGGCTCTCTTTCCTTCCAGTCCAAGCTGTACAAACAGTTCCAGCAAATTCATTAGTAATTCATCCACAAGGTGTTCTCCCTGAATGTTAGCAGCTATGTTAGCCAAGGCATTAATGACAGCTAAGGAACAGTGTCTGACAAGAAAGAAAGAGAGAAATTAGAAACAACCAACTCTTTGATGAAAAGGTTTGTATTTATTTTATAACGGTTTCTCACTAACACTGTTCAACAGCAAATCTGCATAATATTGACAGTGGCGGGCACATTTTGTACATCGAGGATTTAGTGAGAATGGATGGCACACTGGGTTAATGCATTAGCGTTCCAATTCAAAAAGCCAATTACATATTGCTTGAATCATAATTAAAATGCATTTAGTGGTCTCAACAACAGAGAGCAGATGGAAGCAGCACCAAGGACAGAGAGGAATGGAATAAGCTAGTTTCCACCCTGTGCGCCAACATTGGTGTGTAAAGAATGAAATGTAATGTAACTGGTGGTCTCAATTTCATCTCTAGGGAATGTTTTGTCTGTGCTGCCACCATCACCAATTCACCAGGACTGACCATTTTTGGTATGGAAAACCTAAAGCTAAAACAGCAGTGTAGCGGGGTGGTCCCCCGCTCCTGCCCTGAAGGGCTTAAGACAGCCCTGGGACAGGGCTGTGGCAGGGGCAAAGCTGGGCTGATTGGGGAAGTGGCTGCAGATGGGCCATGCCCCAGNTTAGCCAAGGCATTAATGACAGCTAAGGAACAGTGTCTGACAAGAAAGAAAGAGAGAAATTAGAAACAACCAACTCTTTGATGAAAAGGTTTGTATTTATTTTATAACGGTTTCTCACTAACACTGTTCAACAGCAAATCTGCATAATATTGACAGTGGCGGGCACATTTTGTACATCGAGGATTTAGTGAGAATGGATGGCACACTGGGTTAATGCATTAGCGTTCCAATTCAAAAAGCCAATTACATATTGCTTGAATCATAATTAAAATGCATTTAGTGGTCTCAACAACAGAGAGCAGATGGAAGCAGCACCAAGGACAGAGAGGAATGGAATAAGCTAGTTTCCACCCTGTGCGCCAACATTGGTGTGTAAAGAATGAAATGTAATGTAACTGGTGGTCTCAATTTCATCTCTAGGGAATGTTTTGTCTGTGCTGCCACCATCACCAATTCACCAGGACTGACCATTTTTGGTATGGAAAACCTAAAGCTAAAACAGCAGTGTAGCGGGGTGGTCCCCCGCTCCTGCCCTGAAGGGCTTAAGACAGCCCTGGGACAGGGCTGTGGCAGGGGCAAAGCTGGGCTGATTGGGGAAGTGGCTGCAGATGGGCCATGCCCCAGTCAGGCCTCAGCTGACCTGTATAAAAAGGCTGTGAGCCAGAGGTCCAGAGTTAGTCTCTCTCTGCCTTCAGAGAGAGAAGGGCCTGGCTGCAGGGAGCTAAGGACAGGGTACCTGAGTGGAGCAGGGCTGGGGAAAGGCAGAGGAGCCGGGGAGCTCTAGCCTGGAAAGCCCCAGGCTGTGGCCTAGCAAAGGCCAACAGGTACTGGGGGTTGCAGAGGGCAGCCCAGGGGTAGGACAAAGACAGCAGGTCCAAACCCAACCTTGCCAGTGATGAGTGGCTGACACTGCAGTCTGCCCCAGGGCGCGGGGGCTAGTTGGAGACTGGCAGTAGCCTACGACTGAGGCAAGGTGGGGATAGTGGGTGGGGGTTCCCCTGGGAGGGGGAGATCCAGAGAAAGGGGCATCGGGGTCCTGGGAGGGACATGGGCCAGTGGCAAGCGGATCACCGGCCTGCAGAGGGCGCTCTGGACGCTGGGAAAGCTAATTCCCAGAGACGACCAGCAGGAGGTGCCGCAGGGGTGAGTCCGCTCCTCTACAAGCAGAAAGATATTGTATTTCTGGATTGGAAAAATTGTAGGGTGGCAGAGAGATTCAAATTAACAGCTGCAATTAATTACTGGCATGCACTGGCCAGGACAGCGTGTGAAAGCCTGTATAATGAGCATGTGCCAGTAACTCGTTTGTAGTTATTGTCAATCCCTCACCCTCATTAGAATTGAATTCAAGTATTTTTTTTTAAAGGTTCAAATTATAATGCAACATAACTCTGACAAAAACGACCATTTCACATTCCTGAATACTTCAAAAAAAATTAACTCCTCATATGACATGATGAATACAGCAGGAATTCTGTGCTATGCAGTTTTATACTTCAATATCTTATTCAAATAGGACCTGATCCAACTCCCAGTGAAGTCATTGGAATAGTTTCTATTAGTTGTAACAGGAATTGGATGGAGTGCTTAGTTATTAAGCATTCTTTGATAAATTATTCTTAAGGCATTCAGTACTCCTTAAGAGCGCTGGGCCCAATCCAAAACCTAATGAAGCCAATGAAAATTTTTGACTTCTTTGGGCTGTGGATCAGGTCTATTAAGAGGATAGCTTGCAACTACAGCTAATGCATTAGAAGTTTTTGACATCAACTAGAATTTATCCAATCAATCTTTTAGAGAGACAAGGGGGAGGGGTAATATCTTTTACAAGCTTTCAAGCTTACAGAGAGCTCGTCTTCAGTCTGGGATACTTACTCAGAGGGCAAGATAGTACAGATTGTTTAGCACAAGCAGTTAACATATATTTAAAGGAACTATTCGAGGTGAAATGGCCCCTTCACACCTATTCAGTTATAGGGAAGAAAAGAAGGGGAAGTGGGGAGGAAGCCGCTGTGGGAGGTTTGTTAGTGGATTACAGATTCTTGTAATAAACGATAAATTCAGTATCTCTGTTCAGTCCATGATTTTTAGTGTCTAAAAAAGTGTTATGATGTTACGTTCCCAGGCTCATCTTTTGAAAGTGTTCGATGGGTCAAATACAGAGTGATCACTTTGTGAAAAGTGTTCCCCCACAGGTGATGTGATGTTTTGTCTTACCAATTTCCTGTGTGAGTTCATTCGAGAGCATAGTGATTGCCTGGTTTCACTCACATAGTTGCGATTGGGGCGTTTAGCGCACGGGAGGAGGTATACCACATGTTGTGGTATGCATGTGTAGGACCCATGGAGCTTGAAAGGTGTGTTGATCATTGTAGCAGTGGAGATATAGTTGCAGGTTTTGCATGTGTTTTTCTGACAAGGTCTGGGGCCGTTTTGAGTTGGTGTCCTGGTCTGCGGGGGGCTTGCTTCTGATGATGAGTGTGGAGAGGTTGGAGCATTGTTTGAAGGCCAGAAGAGGGGATTCAGAAAAGATTTCTTACTTGATGGGGACCCCATCCTGAATGGGATGGTAGGTGACAACTAGGGATGTGCAGTGTGTGTGTGTGGATGGGGTTATTTCTGTATTGAAGCAGGTTTTCTCAGGGTATCTCGGTGGCTGTTCCATGATGTGATCCACTTTTCTGGTGGAATGTCCTTGTTTGGTGAAGGCGGTTTTGAAGGTGTATCCCAGACTTTTTCCTTGGAATGGTCCCTTGATATATGCATTAGCTACTCATGCTAAACAATTTGTACCATCTTGGATTTAGCTGTGACACACATTAAATTTCTCACATCTGAAGAAGAGCTCTGTTTAAGCATAAAAGCTTGTCTCTGTCATCAACAGAATCTGGTCCAATAAAAGATATTACCTTACTCACCTTGTCTCTCTAATATTCTGGGACTGATAAGGCTACAAATCTTGTGTGACAGAAGTTGGTACTGCCTGATGCTAACAGTTTCTGAAAGAAATCTAGGCGTTTCCATTATCATTCAGTGCCAACATCTAGCACCTTTGGGCTAAGGCATCATTGCATCACTGTGAAGAAATACTTGCCAGCTGCTCATCAAGAGAAAAATAAAATCACAAGCACATTGTTCATTCTTAAATCCAACTAATGGAAGGGAGACATACACATCAGTCGTTTTAAATATTACAAATGTTACTTTAAACAATATAGGAATAGGAGACTGTCTGAGATCTGCATATATTCAAAACACCCACCCTCTCAGAAATGGACAATTAACATTAACAAACCTCTGGAATACAACAAAGATTGAAAGAAATAAAGCTGTAATGTCTGTTGAAAAAAAGTGAAAGTGCATAACAATGCATAAAGGAAGATGTTTGATTTAAATAGTCATGAATTCTAAGGAGGCAGTTATATCTGTTACCTGTATCCATGATCCTTGTGATCTTTAGTGGCAGAGTAAACAACTGAGCTTGCTTTTACACTGATTTGCTGGAATAGATTCCATACCTCCTGGTAAATATATTGCTGTAAGAAAACAAACTAAGTGGAGTATATTGAATACAATACCTGTTAAAGGAATAAACCTGTAAAAATAAATTCTATCCAACCAAATAAACGGCTTATATAGAATGCTTAAGTATTTTAGGAGCCTAAATCCCGTTTTCAAAAAGGATGAGGTTCAACAAGGACAAGTGCAGAGTCCTGCACTTAGGACGGAAGAATCCCATCCACTGCTACAGACTAGGGACCGAGTGGCTAGGCAGCAGTTCTGCAGAAAAGGACCTAGGGGTTACGGTGGACGAGAAGCTGGATATGAGTCAACAGTGTGCCCTTGTTGCCAAGAAGGCTAACGGCATTTTGGGCTGTAGAAGTAGGGGCATTGCCAGCAGATCGAGGGACGTGATCGTTCCCCTCTATTCAACATCGGTGAGGCCTCACCTGGAGTACTGTGTCCAGTTTTGGGCCCCACACTACAAGAAGGATGTGGAAAAATTGGAAAGAGTCCAGCGGAGGGCAACAAAAATGATTAGGGGGCTGGAGCACATGAGTTATGAGGAGAGGCTGAGGGAACTGGGATTGTTTAGTCTGCAGAAGAGAAGAATGAGGGGGGATTTGATAGCTGCTTTCAACTACCTGAAAGGGGGTTCCAAAGAGGATGGATCTAGACTGTTCACAGTGGTACCAGATGACAGAACAAGGAGTAATGGTCTCAAGTTGCAGTGGGGGAGGTTTAGATTGGATATTAGGAAAAACTTTTTCACTAGGAGGGTGGTGAAGCACTGGAATGGGTTACCTAGGGAGGTGGTGGAATCTCCTTCCTTAGAGGTTTTTAAGGTCAGGCTTGACAAAGCCCTGGCTGTGATGATTTAGTTGGGATTAGGTCCTGCTTTGAGCAGGGGGTTGGACTAGATGACCTCCTGAGGTCCCTTCCAACCCTGATATTCTATGATTCTATTCCTCAGGCCTAAATAGGGCCTGGGTATCCTAAGTCACTTAGGAGCTTTTGAAAGTGTTACCTTCATATTTTTTCCTCTGTATTAATTGTTTTAGTATATATCTGTGGGAACTAAGGTTTGCTGGAGAGGCTTGGCTTTGCTAGTTACTAGTGACACTGTACAAAAAGGTACATGAAAACAAACGATTGTATAAGTGTGTGTATGTTATGAAGACAGGATAAATGCTGCAATGCTGCATTTAAGGAAACACTTTTCGGGCTTAAACAAAGTTAACAGCATTACTTTAACTGAAGGAAATAAATAGACAACTGTAATTTAGGGGTCTCTATAGTCTGGTTTGTTCTCGTGGCCAGCTCTTCTCTCCTTACGTTTCCAGTGATAACTAAGCAGCCCAACTGGTCAATGATGAGTACGTCAAGTGGAGATGGTGGTTGGCAGAACTTCTGCTGCAGGATCTGCAGAATCGGTTCCATCACTTTGGGAGTGTCCCTAAGTGCCACTGCAATGTGCCCCAGAGCTCGAATTGTGTGGTCAGGAATCAAATGGGCTTCCCTAACAAAAACCAAACAAACAAGCCACATTCATATAAACATCCAGAAACAATTACACATCTAGCTCTACAAGTTGAACTACAATCTGCCTGAGAAACAATGTACGCTGATGCACCCAGTAAACTGTAATATCACTTAATTTCATTTTAACCCCTTAATGCTGTTTGTCCCTTCTATTATAATCAAAAGCATACTTAGTACAGGGAAAACAATTGCTTTTATAGTACCAACACTGATCTGTTAACCATTCACTATAGTAGAATCAGTAGAAAAAGATAAAAGGCTTGTCTGGAATGACTGTCATTTATTTTAAAAGAACAGTCGTGGTACAGTGGGGTAAACATAGTGGGAGTTTCCCTTGGAGATGCCTTGTCAACTATCTTAGCTCTGACTTGGCAAAACAACCTCTCAATAGGAGAGGGGCAATTCAGACTCCACAAGCAGTAATCAATTGTGCCAAACATTAAGTGATTGGCTTGTACAGCCCACTGAAGACTTAGCAGAGACAACCTCATTTCACTTAGTACTTCAAATAAACTAATACTCACTGCAGACATGAAAACAGTATTTTTATCCAGTCAAGCACATAGGCCCGTCAGTATTAAAATAAAGGCCCAATCCCACAAAGAAATCTACACGAGCTGATCCATATTCCCACATGTAATCTTACTGATGTCCGTGGCATTTCACACAGGAGAAAAGCTCCTCATGCTTAGATGTCTTAACAGGAGTAGGTCTTAAGTTAAATTGACTGAAGACAGATAAAGATTGGCATTATGCCTAACAACTTACTTGTCACTCTCCTGTGAGATGTACAGACGGTTAGACAAACTGGCTAGGAAAGCCTCAACAATCACCGGGTCTATAGTCAGGCCAGCTTTCAAGCACCTACAGAACATTAAACACAACTTGTCAGGAAAGCCAAACAGCAAGAGTTATATTTTCACATCTCACTTTAGGTGAGAGTAAGGATCCAATACCAAAACCACTACACATAAAACTGATACAATCTGAATGGTGTTCAGTCAGAAAATTATTCTTATGAAAGAATATATTCACATTAGCACATATTTGGCATCCCCTAAAACATTCATGAGACCCTGGCATTCAGAAGATGCTGTTCAATTATTTCACGAGTTCAGGATTCTTTACACTTTCATGCTTATTTACATATGAAATATAAGCAGGGTGAACAAACAGATTTTTTTTTTAATTAAAATTGATTTTTTTATTTAAATTAAATACATTTTTATTTTAATAATAAACTTATTTAAAATTAAAATTGAAATTATGACAAGCTACATTAAAGCCTAAATGTAATATCTATTAAAATCATTTAAATAAAAAATAATAATATTTAACCAGTACGTTTGCTGCCAAAGTTTTAAAGAAAATCGAACGGCTGAACTGGTGGCTAAGCACCTGGAACCACAGTTGGCTGAAATGCTAAAGCAGTTTTTGACAGCAGTAGCCTCTTTGGCAGGTACAAAGAAAATATTTTCAGTTTATTCAGCTAGTTCAGTTCAATGACTAGGTCATTCAAAGTTAAGAAACCAACTGGAAGTTGAAAAAGCAAGAAAGCTTGTTTTCCTGTTCCAAGCTATAAATAAAAACAAGGTGTAAGAGGGTGAGATCTACTAATATTAAAATCTTGAAGGACATGGTGACCAGAAACAATTAGCTCAATTCACTAACTACAGAGAACACTTCCTTTGTCTATTAGTTTTACATGTAAAACATTTTGATAAAACTAATCTTTTTCTTACGTATCCAGCATGTCTGAGGTAGTTTTATTTAAACTAATAAAAAACAACTTTAAAATGGTGTTTTTGTTCATTTTGTGCAATTTCCATCCAAACACAACTTAATACAAATCATGAGTAAAAACTAATCATCTTCTAGTAAATAAAGTGTCATTCATTATTTTCTAACAAAATAAAAAATGTAAACACTAAGAAGCTGAATAAATGTATGTTAAGATACATAATTGCTTAAATAAATTTGAATAGACATTGTGTGCCAAAGTAAGCGTAAATGTAAATATTATATTTATTTAAAACATGTTGATCTGCATGGTTACCTACCAATGAGAATCAATTTCTTTTTAAAAGGAAAAGTACAAATGCAGAACAAAATTGAAATCAGTTATGTCAATCAAGCTTTCCTACTTGCCAATTTAAATCATGTTTAAAATACAAGTGACAATGAACACTTCTCTGACACTCCTGTAGTTTGCAGCTGATTCCCTGCCCTCCCGTGTTTGTAACTGCAGAGCTGGAATTACCTCAACCCTCTTTCTTCTAGATGGAGACAAAAGGACTGAGGAAGGCTGTACACAGTGTACCTTCCATGGCATTTTAAATATCCGTGACAGGTTGGCCCAGCTCACCGTCCTCCCAAGCACCAGATGGTGGATGCGGAGGGAGGTAAACAAGGTCTTTTAGAAGCACCCAACAGGCTTCAGGATAAATATATTTTAGAAAGAGAATGGGATTAGGCTGTCCTGCTCCTGCTGGGGCCTTCCTCTCTCCATCCATCCAATCAGCAGCTACTCCAGACTGCAGGGGCAGATGATCTAGTGTGATGGTTTAGAAAAATGGGAAGGTGGTGACTTTCCATTGCCTGAGGTTATGAGCGTTTACCAGTGCATCTTCTCCAGGAGAGTTTATTGTGCCAACTTCAGGAGGCAACAGAAGCCTACTGAGCACTCTGGAGGTCACTAGGTGGAGTTAAGGGTATGTAAAGCAAGTGGCCCAGGGGCTAGACAAATACTTTCCAGCTGTACAAAAGGTAGCAGGGACCATCTAAAACACTCTGCATTACACAGCTTCTCTGTTTAATTGATTGTAATGTTTGTCCACTTCAGTGAGAGAAGCGCCTGTGTCTTCAAACTGATGTAAGTTAGTCCTTCAGTGTTTCTAAGCACAATTCTTACCTGCAGATGTTGTCTATGGCAATGTCTCGAAGCTGTTCATACATGGATGGTTGACTTTTCTTGCCGGGCATTACATTTAGAGTGGACTCTGAATGCTCATTTGTTACGCTGATTTTGATGTCATTGCCACCTACTAAGAACAGAGATGGAGCATAAGAGACAGTGTCTTTTGCTATATCTTTCCTTGAGTTATGTATGCATAAGTAGAGAAATACCTGGTAAGTGAATGCAAAACAGACTAGGACACAGGTGAGAGAGAGAGACAGGTGCTCTGAAGAACTTTGATACCATGTGAAGCATGGCTACCAACATGAGCTATAAATTTATTTCATTACTCAATTCACTTTCAGAAATCTTCACCCTTCTCACTTTCCATGGTTTTGAATATTGCTTTAGTATTAGCTAAAATCATTTAATTGGCAGTCTCAAAGCAGAATACTCAAACTTAACATTAGGATTTTTCAAATCAAATCTGCTGGATGTGAATAATCAGTAAACAATTTATTAAACTGATTTTACATTGCCTTACTTTTAATATTGGCATCTACCTTAGTATCTCTAACACTCTGAAATACCTTGAGCCAGATTCATTCCTGGTGCACCTCTGAAGTAAACAAAGCTACAGGAGGGATTAATTTCCCTTCGTGTGTTTTAAAGCGTGGTTATAACCTAAAAGAACTATTGGGTAAAAATGAAGTCTCCTACTCAACATATCTGCTCCCTGTTCGCCTTCAAGTCCATGTTACTTATTTTTCTTGACAAAACAAGTTTTCACTCCTGTGAATACTGCATAGACAATAAGGCTATGGAAAAGCAAGCTATTCTACCTTAGACATCATTAACAAAATTGCCATCTAAAGTTTAGCTGCGGAGTCTTTACTAGTTGTGGCACTGTAAGAGGCAGAAGGAGCACAGATTCACATTCAGATCCAGGGATATTCTGCAGGACTGGCAGTTAGGGGGAAAAAATCAACATTCAATTTGTAATTGAAAACTTAGATATGGAAATCCTGGAGAACAAATAAAAATGGAACTCCATGTCGTCAGTGAGTCGCTTTTCAGAAAGTAATCATAGCAATATCCAATATGTAAAAAAAAAAAAAAAAACAAGTTTATGATTAAATTTTTGGTGGTCAGGGAACTTATGAGTCATAACATTGGCTCACTCGTCTATACGCCAAACGGTCAAAGCGTGTCGTTAAATATACAAGCATGCAGCAATGAGCATACACTTCTTCTTTCCATCTAAACGGTTTGATTTGTGGTTCTCATCCTCCCAAACCATCCCCAACTTAGTGGTCTGTTTCATCCACCTAACACAGACTGAAAGCAGCCCAAGGCAGCTGGCTGGCAGCTCATGCTGCACACATATTGCATATAAGAAGTGGTGGGATTTGCAGGCGGGGGGGAGAAGAGAGCACCTAATCTTCCTGGGTATGAAACAGAGGATGGATGGATGAACACAATTCTTTAGTTACACTTCAATCTATGCACTAACAGATGAAATTCTAAGCGTAACCAAGATGTCAGTAATTTTCAAAAACAGGCTTAACATCTTTAGACATGACACAAAAAATAGACCATTTAGAACAACCAACCAAAAAAATTACAGAAACTAGGTTATTTGACCAACATGAACACACATTTGTTGTACCTTCTATTACAATCTTGCTAGTTTCAAAAGTCATACTTTTCTGCTGATATATTTGTTCATAGCTATATATACTCTCTCTCACACGCACTACAAATTTAACACCTTGATACCATTGTGGGTCAGAGGGGACACTAACTGTTTAAGAGAATGAAAGTTACTGAAATTATAAAATAGGACAGTATTAGGCAAAACTGACTTTGCAGGGTTGAGAGAGTAGGATGCAATGGACTTGGTTATTTCTGTATGGTTATTGATAGCTCCGAGACATCAGGGTGTATTTTTGCATGAATTTTTTTTGCATTCCCTCTCTTCCTCCAAAACAAAACAAATAAACCCAACCCACAAATAAATAACTTGGTAGAAAATATGAGAACCTTTAAGTAAGTTGTAATAATAAAAGGAAATTTAAGAGCAAATTAGTGTTGTTTGTGGTACACCACAGGACTGGACCATAGATGAAGCTAATATTGCTTTCATTTACCTGTGTGATACTGGCTGTGGTACTTGTAAAGTTTCACTAGCACTGGGGAAGGAATAACGAGGAAGTCCCTCAAAGACGGAGTGACAGAATGAACCACAACAGGGAACCTCTCACACAAACGGCCTAGACCCTAGAAGAAAAGAATTGACGCATTAGAACTTCTAACTTTCTTGCTGTATAAGCAGACCTATTTTTATTTTAACTGTGCGCTCATGGCTTTAAAAAAAATAAATCACTGCTGAGGGATTCGTACTCCAGTGAAAGAATGTTTCAAACCTCTGATCTAAAGGATCACTCTGACAGCATGACAAGTAACCAATTTCTTGCCCATTTCTTCCCAGGGGTTTCGCAGAAGATAGCATCTAGTATATCAAATGAACAGGCTTCCCTGGAAGCGAAGTTATGGGATAAACACATTTTAAAGAGCCCTGAGGAGTAACATGTCTTTGCTATTCTGGTCTTGATTACAGAATGACAACTGTGGACTGGTTTTTCAAAGTGGATAAGTTTCCAACTAGAATGAGGCTGATAACACCATACTCCTTTTTCCCTTTTAAAAATGAATTTTCTACTACAGGGTAACACCACATTGATAATCCTAAAGGATCATGTACATTTATCGACAGATCATGTGCAGCATGGGCAAGTTTCTGCACACTAACCTGCCAATATGAATCAACCCTGACCTGAAAAGAGATCACCAATGAGCAATGAGAAGGCAGGTCAATCTCCAGGACTTTTTCCACATTGCCCTCTACACAGACTGCTAACAAAGAGGTTAATTAGTTCCAAATGTGGCAGGGCCTTTGTGAATGGGACATCTCACCTTCTAGGCTGGTTTGCGTCCTATTTAATTAATTTCACACAGGCTACTGAAGCATCATCAGATGGTCTCAGGTTTTGACCACTACCAACCTGTGTTGGATTTCAACTGGTGAACAAGAGGTGAAAGGTTTCATATCTCGACTAATCCCAGGAAACACCCAATCCCACTTCATTTTTTTAAATTGGTCAGGTAAAGCAAGTATGAACCCAGGGTTGACAGAAATAAATGGCTGGTACAATAACCTGTTGATTGAATCCCACAAAGAAAATCTGAGTTAAGTAGATTCTGGGAAGCACCACCTCACTGGGGTTTCGAGCCCCTAAAATGCAGATGCAGAGGACACTGGAAAGTAGTAATATAACCAGAAGATGAGAAAACTGTTAAACTAGTCTGTAAACCCCCAAGCAATTTTACTAAATGATTGCTGAAATCAAAATACTCCTTTTCAATCCTTTAAAGACAGACCTGCAAGCAGCAGATCAGCAGTGGCAAGTGAGCAATGATGACTTTGCTGGAGGTCTTGGACTGCAGCTTTTCCGACAGCTTGATGCACAGGTTTTCTGCACCTTTGTTCCAAAAGAAGGAAATCAATAATAGATCTGAAGAATGTATGTGAATTTATTAGCCTCGCTAGTACCATGTGCTTACTGAAGACCATAGAACAGGTAGGGAATTTGCTGGATCCACCTACTCCAGAGTGCAGAGACTCCGAATAATTTCAGTTTTACAGAATGTTATCGATGGTGTTTTGATTTGGTTGATTTTTCTTGAATGGTTTAGGATTCTTTAAAACTTTGTTGGTAACATTTTGGTAAAAAGTTTGGGAATATTATTAATATCTGCAATAAACAGTTCTTTCAAATATTCTGAACTGAGATAGCTACAGGTCTCAGACAGCTTGGTTGTTGTTTTTTATTTGATAGCCATCTACAGGTATTTAAAATATTTAAACAAATGTTTAATAGATCAGTGGGTAGAAGTTTAAGTTTAAAGAAAGGAGGAAAATGTAGGTAAATATCAGGACAAGCTTCTTGACAATGATATCTACGAAAAAGTGGAAGCATCTTGTTGAGACACTCGTGGTCTGGATGAACTAATGGGCCTTTTCCACATGATTTCTATCAGTAATTTTGCAAGATTTTTAGAAGATCTTGCATGTCCATGCCTATATTTCTGATACTGTAAAGTTATATTTAACGGCAATATATGCAGTATGTATGAGATTTAATGCAAATATCACTTTTAGGGGGATCTTTCCACGCAAGTCAGAGTATCCCACATAACACAAACATAGTATAACCCTAAGTCAGGAAAACATCCCTATTCAGGAAAGCACTTTCTTACTTTAAAAGCACGTGATTAGGTGCTTTACTGAATCAGGTCTATATTAAAGAGATATTCAGAATGATTTATAGCAACTATAGTTAACAGATTCTGCATTATGGAGATGTCAAAGTCTCTGTAGGCAAGGATGAATTTAGATTTGCACTTCATGGTGCAATAACATAGTGCATTCTCCCCAAACTTACAGAACTTATTCTCTGAATTCAGAAAGTTCTCAGAAAATCCTTTAAGTCAGTTAACCAACTTATGAGTTACAAGCATTTTAAAGGTTTATGACCCTTGCATTTTTCTGGCAAGGTTAACTTTCTTTGGCTTTCTCTAGCAAAAAAAATTCCTGAAGTTTATCATTAAATGTATTTTACGGCAAGCATCATGTAATAGAAATGATCCTTCATCAACTACTGACAATGGAGAATGAGTTGTACAAAACACTTCTGCAAGACAAAAGACATTCTGACGAGACAGAAGCATGTATTTTTGCAAGACAAAAGACATTCTGACGAGACAGAAGCATGTATTTTTCACCTTGCTCATCTTTCACAGCCCACACCATAAGATCCACACAGGCTGCATTAGCCTGGCAACGCAATTTCAGAGGGCTCAGTTCATTGTGTAGCCGATCTACATCATGCAGGATTTTCTGAAGCTCTGACTGGCTGCTGTTGAACTGTTCCAGCACAAAATCATGGATTTCCTTAACAAATGAGTTTGGAAGATCTGCAGGAATAAGAGGGAAAATATATTCTAGCAGAAAGAAAGTAACTGTGCCCCAGATAGCATATACATGAGATCAATCATTTTTATATTAAATATAAAACATTATTCATAAAAGATTTCTTTCCAAATGAGAAGTAAAATAATTTCATAGCAAAGACCACTGGGAAATTAACAAGTTGGATGCTGATTGTCCCTCCCCCTGGCAGATGACTACAACAGATTAAATAATTACATTTTATAGGGCAACTTTTATACCAAAGTGCTTCACAAACTGTATAGCATACATTCAGCACCCATAAAACACTGCACCCTTCCCAGCCATTTGGAGCACAGCATTCAATGCACACACTGCTTTATATTCTCCCCCATCATATTACTTAGTAGAAAGTTATATTAATATAAGTACCGTACCTTTCATGTAGTATAACGTGTCTCTTAACATTTTAAACTGGGCAAGGTAAAGAGGGTCACTAAATGTTTTATAATAGAGATCTGCATTAGGACTTATCTGTAAAGGCAAAAAACAGCTGTATGTTTCAAAAGGAAACGAAACAACATTTTCCTATGAAATAGTAAACTGAAGAACAAATAAAACCCCTTATTCAGATCAGGTAACTGTCATTTTCTATATTAGTGATAACTGGTACTGTTTACATTATAATCACACACCACATGGAAAGGGTTTGGGGTTTTTTTGTTTTCACAGTTAATCAAGATGCCAACTATACCTGTTCAATGCATTAAATAGTACTTAGCTATCCCATCTATTTAAACACCACATACTGTAACAAAATTCTGTCTAATGAGAGAACCCAAAACCATTTTAATTGGAAAAGCAGGAACAGAGACTACAGTTGTTTCCATCAAAACCTACGCTTTGCACTAGCAAGAGAGCCTGTAGACAAGAGCATAGTTCTTTTCCACAGATGAAAATATATGAGTTTGCTGTAGCTCTGAACATACACTCAGCTCAGAACAGCTCTGTCTAAAATTTCTGAGACCACTAGAGGTGATGTTGATAGAGGATGATGTGCAATTGTAAACAGTGTGAGCAATCATTTAGCCTCAGAAAGACTTGTATTCCATGCAAAATATGTTCATTGAAAGTAGTCATTCACTGGGTCAGAAACAGCTAAACTTGAAGGAGGACATCTTGAAAATACAACAGTATTAAGAACTTCCAAGCCGAAAACAGTGAAGAGCAAACGAAGGGCAACACATTTTTGTTTTGTTCGGGAAGTGAGAATGAAATACATGGGAATTCAATTAAAGGCCTTTACCTAAGTTATACCTTTAAAAAAATAAAAAGCTTTTGATTTACTCTATTTAGGAAGTATTAACAGGCTTACACATCCTTGCCATGTAAATATTGGAAACAAAGCAATAATTACAATGGTGAGGGTTTTTTTAAGAGACGTTATAAAGTATTATGATCATCAGCTCTCTCTATTTAACAGGGTATTACCATATTACAGGATGAGCATGATTACAACAACTATGATATGTGATTTTATTAAACTTGAGTGAAATATTTGATTATGTATATTTAATGTCTACCAAATGTTGTTAATCAAAAAAATGGACAGGTGTGCTGGAATTTTTTTTCTTTTTTTTTCAGATGAACATACTTTGTCTGGGTACTGAATAAATTGTATCCAAATATCTAAGTATCTATTTGTCCTGAGTCTGTTTTGTTGGGTACATAATTGTTGCATGAATTATTCCATTACTACCATCTCCCATATTTGTTAACCATTCTTCTACAGGTGGACTTTTCTTTTTCCAATGAGAAGCTATGAGTAGCCTAGCAGCTACTAGCATCTGGGAGATTAATAATTTGTTTTCTTTTGTGTGACCACTTCCACTGGGAAGCCCCAGGAGGATTACCAAATGATCCCTTGGTAATATATATCCAACAATTTGTGATATGTGGTTACAAAATGCATCTCAATACTCTCTAATGACTGGACAAGTCCACCACATATGCATAAAATCTCTTTCCAAAGAATTTTAATAACTAGCTTCAAATTCTCCATGCTGAAGTGCTTAGGATGCCAATGCTGCAGGGGAATGTGTGTTTAAAAACAAATATTTCCACAGATTTCTCATAAGTTATTGGAAATATTTCTACTGGTCTTAGGCTTTGAAAAAACTAAATTCTTATGAATCAAAAGCATAAACCAAGTATTAGTTGAGTGTCCCTTATCACGTCCCTTATTTTTATTCATTTTATTTTTAGTCATCTCTTACCTTTGATTTCACAATAGTTAGGACTTTAAAAACCACGTGGGATTCTTTTTAAACATTTCAAATGGTAAATTAAATTAAGACATACCTCTGCAACTTCATCTACAACTGCATCTAAGTTTTTGAGAACAGAATCCCCAACAATCTGTTTCACCTACACAGAAAATAGAAGTTTGTTATCATTGGCATTATCTTGGTAGAGAGTTTGTTTTACAGTCACAATTTAGGCTGGCCAAAGAAAGCACTCAATCATTTGAATATTAAACATCAGACTAAATTAAGGCAGCAAAATGTTACAGTAATTCCTATTATCATCCTTTGTATTACCATGGTGCACAAAGGCCCTGAGCAATTACACAGGATGTGCCTAGAAGAGCCACCAGGCTCTGCCATCAGATACAGTCCCAATAAATCATCCCCACTAGAAAATGGCACTGTTCTCAAGTTACATCACATTAATTTGCCTGTCAGGTGCAAACAAGATGGCTTTGCCAATGCAAACGTTTCAATACTAACTTTATTACTTTAAATTACTAACATTTCATGAGCAATATTAATCATCAATATTAATCATTAAGGCCTGATGTTGTTAATAGCATAGAAAAAATATCCTTCTATTTATATGCTAAGGTAAACACAGCATGGACACAACCTATATATTATATATATATATACACACATATATACACACACACACACACACACCCCTTACATTGCCTAATTACACAAGGCACCTCATCTTATACACCTGGAAGCTGCTCACTCTGCAGCTTACACAAAATACCCTCAACTGCTGTGTCTGACATGAGCACCTAGAACCCAGACCTTAATGTGATCTTTAAAGCAGCTCATACTGTACCATGAGCAGCAGCTGGCGGAGCATTTCCAGTGGAATATCAAATTCCTTGTTACTAATACCATTAAAGAGAGGAGAAACTGAGAAGCTAGAGCTGATTGTAGAGAAGTAATAATCAGGGTCCAATGCACTCCCATCAGGTAGGTAGGACCCTGCAGACGAGAACAGATGAGAACACAATAACATTAGATTATTCAAAATGTTTATTGTGTTCTCTGTTAAATGTGAAGGAAGACTCTGGGGCAAACTATGAAAAGAGAAGGTCTTTTGATCTTAACTTTCAATACGGTAATGGTCTATCCCTGATAAACCATGAAGGGCTTAATCCAGTTCCCACAGAAGATGAATCAATCTATAACTATAATAATTGATATCCATCTATAATCTAATGTAAACTAGAACTACAGATTCAGCCATTTGATACATACAAGGTTAGAGAAGAAATTCTGTTAAAAATATTTGCATTCATTTTGTAAATAGCATTTGGTAGAACATTTGTTCAACTTCTGCAGTATGTTTACTTCAAAAAACCCTCTGTGCACATGATTTTGGATTTAAAAGTAGAAATACTGGCTAACAAATTAATGAGAAAATCTTGCAAAACTACGTAAGTTTAAAGTCATACTACACCTTCCATCTTAAATAGAAACCAAGATACTGTTACAATTTGAAGGTACAAGAGAAATCAATATATAGTTTTAATACTAGAGTACACTGTTCATCAAGAAGCCACGTATGAACTTTTGGCACTCCATTCCCTTTCTGGTATCACAATCTTGCTTTTTGTAATTCCTCAGCTGCGTGAGTTAATACAGTGTTTTTCTTGTGATTTACAGACTTTCAAAATGTATTATTTACTGATGAACTAAAAAAAAAAAAAAAGTATTTTTTGTCCAACTCCTGTGTCTTGGATAGAATAAAAACAACAAAGGCCATCAATTCTCTTGCATCAGAAAGTAAGACTATTACAAACTCGGGTCAGGAAAAACAAACAAGTGTGTAATTGTCCAGGTGCATTGTGGGGGATAATGCAAGGTTTATCTGCCTTTGAAGCATTTGATAGAAGCTAGTGCTGAAAGCAAAATACCTAAGTAGAGCGACTATTGGTCTGTTCCAGTATTATAGTTCCTATGGTTCAGAAAGGGAGCCCCTAAGAAATTCCACATACATATAGCCCAAACCACAGTATGCCCCATTCATCTACATTTTTCATTAACAGCATAAGAGAAGAATTCTCTAACTCTCCCTTTCCTTTTTTCTTTTAATCCAAATGTGAATACCTGAGCTGAAGAGATGTAGGGGGGTATGACGGGTTGTACCGACTGAGCTAAGACAGGAAGGAATTAAATGAACTGCCCTGTGACCAGGTAATTAGTCCAGCCTTCCTCTGAAACCCCGGTCCAAACTATTGATCCTGAAGGGAGAGTCCTCCAGAAATAATTAATAGGAAGGACAGATAGGAAATAAAAGGGAGAAGACAAACTTAAGCCAGACTTTCCCAGGAGAGGGAGAACACCATTCAGTCAAAGGCTGGGAACAGCCCAAGCAATAAGGCCCCCAAAAGGGCTAAACAAAGCCAAAAGACAATGAAAGACCCAATAAGTACAGAGCTCACTCTCCTCCCACTTCATCAAGGGTATCAATTTATTTTTTCAGCCCTGCAAGGGGCCCACTGAAAGGTGACAGGCTCATCTCATTCAGAGCCGGAATTCTACCACTTGATTTTAGTATCCATAGCAATGAGTACATACATAGTCAGTATAGCCTTTCAAGATCTCCCTTTTGTGAGTTTTAACTTTGACTTTTCCATGACAGTTCACAATTTTGGCACGCCAAAGTAAGACTTCCTATAACCTACACATACCAAATTTATTTCAAGTAAGGTGCGTTACTTTGGGCTTATACAACTTGCCATCAAACAGGATTCAAGATTCCAATCCTCAGTCTGCCATTTTAGCTGTACAGTGAAGTACAATATAAAACATTTGTTATGTAAAGTTATTCTGCCTAATCTTCTAAACTATGTTTTGCCCCAGTGTGATTAAGCTCTCTAGGACTAGGCATAGACTGCTTAGCAGTCAGAAAATGTCTCTCTTGGAAGCTAGACAAAAAAACATTGTTGTTGGAAACCACTATTGCTGGAAATAAAGATTATCCAATAACTTGTTAATGCAAAATGTATCAGAACTCTACCACATACGTGCCAAAGAATTACTACCAGCAACCCTGAAGGCAAAGAGAATGCATGGAGGTTTGGGTTCCCTAGCCTTCCTATTGGTAAAGAGTGACAAAAAACACACTGCTCTTTGGCAAAATAGTAAAGACTGGAAGCTGAAGCTTTACCTTCAAAGTAATGAATGGCAGATCCTCCAGGGGAGCTGGGAGGGGGAATTCCACGTTCAGGACTGACCTGAAACACAAGATAATAGTTGCATTTTATCATTAAAGGCCGGTGAAGCCTTGAGAAATCTAAGATGATATGGACTCAAATATATTTTCTCTTTTAAAAATGCGTATTATCATTAATATATCCAGAAAGGTGCTGATGAGCCCCCAACTCCTACTGAAGTCAATGGGAGTTTTGAGTGTTTAGTAACTCTCAGGATCGGGCTTGAGTCAGGCCACAACTTCAAACTCAAAGGGGCACTGATGAAGAAGGGAGTGAGTGTCCTGGTTAACGGAAGTAGTTGCAGTAGTCATCAGGATTCCTGGGGTATATGCCCAACTCTGCTAATACCTCATTCTATGATTCTGGGCAGGTCATCTGAAGTCTGATTTTCCAAAGGGGGTGCACACTTACAGCTCCTCCTGAAGCCAAAGGGCATTGTCGGTGCTCATCACCTCTGAAAACTCAAACTGTTAACTTCTCTGTCTAACTTTCCCATCTGTTAAACAGGTATGCATTATTATACCTGCTACACAGGGATAGTGTGAGGCTTAATGATTGCAAGTTCTTTGAGATCTTTTAAGTAAAAACTATTAATATGGAGGTAGCTAGCTTAACTGTCATCAATTATTCTGTGGTTCAGGGAGAGCTGAACAACTGAAAAAGAGAGAAAGCTTCGAATCTGTTCAAGTACAGCATTGAATGACTGTCAGTGGACATAATTTTGAGCATCTCTTAATTCCACCAAAAAACAGAAAAGGACTTAAGCGCTGTCTTCATTGTAAAGGTGGCCACACAAACCTGTGAGATGCTGGACACACTGCTGGTCTTTCTCTTTAAGGATCCTTCTTGACAGACAGTGAGAAGAGAGCTGGGAAGAATTGATCTAAAATCATTAAAAGAACGTCTGCGAATTCCTTCAAGTTCTTCCGGGACTCTCAGGGAATGTGGAGGAGCTTTAGGGAAAAGCTTTGAGAGGAGAGACTCTTCTGAATTGCTGTAGCGACCAAATGCTCGTGAAATTCCAATCAGGCACGGGACTGCATATTTGCACAAGTATTCTGGAAAACAAAATTAAGTCATGTATCTTTCTTACTACAGTATACTACTAGCAGCTTATGACTTCCTCTTGCCAGCTTTGCTACAAGCTCACTAAAAGCATTGCAGCACAATACACATCACAAAGCCAGACTTGCATTATTAGAGGAAGAACAGCAAATTTATATCATATAAGTAAATATGTATTTTCAGCTTAGCTCAAAATTTACCCATCAGCATACAAACAAAAGACAGAATGCTCTCACCAATTATGGACATTCTGAAATCAATTACAGGCCAAATGATGAATGCTAGTTATATAATACACCTTTTAAAAAGAATGGTGGTGAAGGTTAGAGAGCAAGTGAAGTTCAGATGATGCTAAAATAAAGATGCAACACCAATTTAAAGAACTGTTCCAATACCTTTCTCCTGGTTTTGTGGGGACTGGCACATTCCCAGCAGGAACTGCATCACTTGCAGAATTGCCTCTAAAACCTACAACCAAGGAAGACATACAAAAACATTCTTCAGTGAACACTTTAAAGCTAGCACATGCCAGATCATTACATTAAGTCAAATGAAACTTGCAAACATTAATTTTGAACATCACATATTTTAAATTGAATGGGTTTTTGATACTGTATGAAACAAAGATATGTTTCTCTCTAACTCATTTAACTAAAGAAGCCTCCTTAGCTAAAGTAATAGCCTAAATAAACTCGTAAGCATTAGCATTTTGAGAAAGCAATATCTCCAACTCCGGTATAAACACATTAATTCTAAGTCACTTGGCTTTGTTATGGGCAATGTTTTGGGGCTCAAACCTCAAAAGACATGTGTGAGTAACTTTTGAGCACCACAGGACTATTCAGAGAAGTAAAAGCAGCAAAGAATCCTGTGGCACCTTATAGACTAACAGAGGTTTTGCAGCATGAGCTTTCGTGGGTGAATANTGCAGCAAAAAAACTTCAGGACCAGACTTCAAAGAGAAACTGCTGAGCTTCAGTTCATCTGCAAATTTGACACCATCAGCTCAGGATTAAACAAAGACTATGAATGGCTTGCCAACTACAGAACCAGTTTCTCCTCCCTTGGTTTTCACACCTCTACTGCTAGAACAGGACCTCACCCTCCCTGATTGAACTAAACTCGTTATCTCTAGCTTGCTTCTTGCTTGCATATATATACCTGCCCCTGGAGATTTCCACTTACTTGCATCCGAAGAAGTGGGTATTCACCCACGAAAGCTCATGCTGCAAAACAAGTCTATAAGGTGCCACAGGATTCTTTGCTGCTTTTACAGATCCAGACTAACACGGCTACCCCTCTGATACCAGAGAAGTAAAGTTATTCAACTGCAGTGTTTATGTGATTGCATCCTTTGTGAAGAAAAGCAGCCATGGTATTCTTTATTTTAAACCCTTTTTGCACCTTTTTGAGATAGATGTCGGTTGCTTAAATAACTAAGAGTGCACATTGAAAAATGTCAGTGAACTCTACCTGTTCTCTAAGAGTGGCATCCCTATAGGCAACATCTGACAACAAAGTCACCAAGCAGAAGCTGAAGTTTTCTGCAACTGGAAGCATGCCTACAGAAGCGGGGAGGGAAAGGGTGGAGAGAGGAGAGACAACATTACAATAATACTTCGGTCAGCCATTTGCAAATAAGAAGTAATATTTTATTATTGTCACAAGAAGTCATAAGGCATCCTTTCAGCAATGCCCCATGGCACAGCTAAATCAAGCAAGTCAGTGGATGAGTAACTGACATATACATGAAGATTTAAATCATACCCTTTAGCCAGTAATTAGTGAAAAACAAGAGAAATATGTTGCTTTAGAGGGAATAATAAATATTCCTTGTTTCATATATAAGCCATGGCAGAAGACAAAGATTGAAAATAAAGTAGTCATTTGGCATTAACATTCAGACAATGAACAAATTCCAGTGTTGAAAGAGAGCGAGAAAGAAAGGCATACTGATTCCAAGTCTGAGAACTAATGAAAAATACAATAAAGAAAAAGGAGTGAGCGCAACAGAAGCAGAAAGATTTGCTAATATGGAATAGTCATTATTGCAACAACCTATAAAGCTAGCATATCTGTTTCAGAAAAGCCAGTGTCTTCCCAACATGCAGGAGAAACCCTATTGTTTAATAATCATAAGGGCCATAGGCTGCAAGGCAGGATATGCTGATGAGTAACAACTTAACTATCACATTATACCCTGACAGGTTATCCACTGGTGACAATAATGGACTGGGGTGCAGACAAGACAATAGCATCATTGTCCAGGAGAGCTGGCTGTATTTTAAAGAATCCTTATTGAGGTTGCAGGAACAAACCATCCCAATGTGTAGAAAGAATAGTAAATATGGCAGGCGACCACCTTGGCTTAAAAGTGAAATCCTTGCTGATCTTAAACACAAAAAAGCAGCTTACAAGAAGTGGAAGCTTGGACAAATGACCAGGGAGGAGTATAAAAATATTGTTCAGGCATGCAGGAGTGAAATCAGGAAGGCCAAATCACAACTAGAGTTGCAGCTAGCTGGGGATGTTAAGAGTAACAAGAAGGGTTTCTACAGGTATGTTAGCAACAAGAAGGTGGTCAGGGAAAGTGTGGGCCCCTTACTGAATGGGGGAGGCAACCTAGCTAATGTACTCAATGCTTTTTTTTGTCTCTGTCTTCACAAACAAGGTCAGCTCCCAGACTACTGCACTGGGCGGCACAGCATGGGGAGGAGGTGACCAGCCCTCTGTGGAGAAAGAAGTGGTTCAGGACTATTTAGAAAAGCTAGATGAGCACAAGTCCATGGGGCCGGATGCACTGCATCCGAGGGTGCTAAAGGAGTTGGCGGATGTGATTGCAGAGCCATTAGCCATTATCTCTGAAAACTCATGGCGATCAGGGGAGGTCCCGGATGATCAGAAAAAGGCTAATGTAGAGCCCATCTTTAAAAAAGGGAAGGAGGAGGATCCAGGGAACTACAGGCCAGTCAGCCTCACCTCAGTCCCTTGAAAAATCAAGGAATCAATTTTGAAGCACTTTGAGGAGAGGAAAGTGATCAGGAACAGTCAGCATGGATTCACCAAGGGCAAGTCATGCCTGACTAACTGCCTTCTATGATGAGATATCTGGCTCTGCGGATGAGGGGAAAGCAGTGGACGTGTTATTCCTTGACTTTAGCAAAGCTTTTGATACGGTCTCCCACAGTATTCTTGCCAGCAAGTTAAAGAAGTATGGGCTGGATGAATGGACTATAAGGTGGATAGAAAGCTGGCTAGATCATCGGGCTCAACAGGTAGTGATCAATGGCTCCATGTCTAGTTGGCAGCCAGTATCAAACAGAGTGCCCCAAGGGTCGGTCCTGGGGCCAGTTTTGTTCAATATCTTCATTAACGATCTGGAAGATGGTGTGGATTGTACCCTCAGCAAGTCTGCAGATGACACTAAACTGGGAGGAGTGGTAGCTACACTGAGGGTAGGGATAGGATACAGAGGGACCTAGACAAATTAGAGGATTGGGCCAAAAGAAATCTGATGAGGTTCAACAAGGACAAGTGCAGAGTCCTGCACTTAGGACGGAAGAATCCCATCCACTGCTACAGACTAGGGACCAAGTGGCTAGGCAGCAGTTCTGCAGAAAAGGACCTAGGGGTTACAGTGGACGAGAAGCTCGATACGAGTCAACAGCGTGCCCTTGTTGCCAAGAAGGCTAACAGCATTTTGGGCTGTATAAGTAGGAGCATTGCCAGCAGTTCGAGGGACGTGATCATTCCCCTCTATTCGGCATTGGTGAGGCCTCATCTGGAGTACTGTGTCCAGTTTTGGGCCCCACACTACAAGAAGGATGTGGAAAAATTGGAAAGAGTCCAGCGGAGGGCAACAAAAATGATTAGGGGGCTGGAGCACATGACTCATGAGGAGAGGCTGAGGGAACTGTGATTATTTAGTCTGCAGAAGAGAAGAATGAGGGGGGGGGATTTGATAGCTGCTTTCAACTACCCGAAAGGGGGTTCTAAAGAGGATGGACCTAGACTGTTCTCAGTGGTACCGGATGACAGAACAAGAACTAATGGTCTCAAGTTGCAGTGGGGGAGGTTTAGATTAGATATTAGGAAAAACTTTTTCACTAGGAGGGTGGTGAAGCACTGGAATGGGTTACCTAGGGAGGTGGTGAAATCTCCTTCCTTAGAGGCTTTTAAGGCCCAGCTTGACAAAGCCCTGGCTGGGATGATTTAGTTGGGGATTGGTCCTGCTTTGAGCAGGGCATTGGACTAGATGACCTCCTGAGGTCCCTTCCAACCCTGATATTCTATGGTTCTATGATCATTTGAATCTCTTGGACAAAAAAAAGCTAACAGTGTTTGAGTAAATGTGCCTTTCAGGTGGCAAAGATTTTAATAAAGCACCCCTACCAATCCTTGCTGAAACTAAGTTGAATCTGAAAAGAACCTGAGTAACTCATTCTAAGAGGATTTAAACAGAGAAGGCTGGACATTCTCAGTAGGAGATGAAAGTACAAAAACCAGCTGATGTCAGAAAGTTGCAAACTATGAAGTTCAGAGTTGTTCCCTGGTAGGAAAGTGAGATTTGAGAGGAGAGAGAAATGCCCTAAGAAAAACATATCAGACAGGTGGGCTTAGTCTTTCCTGAAGAAGGGAAACATAGGAGTTTCCAGTTTCTATAGCCTTGCCGTGAAAAGGGAAAATCCTAAATATGTCAAGCATAATTTAATAAAAATAAATAAACAAACAAACAAACAACAGCATGCACTCTAATTAGGAGCTTTCCAGGATTTCAAAATACTTTTACAAACATTAGCAAATTAAACCTTACATACCCCTACATGGTAGAGAAGTATTCTCTCTACCGTTTTAAAGACAAGTAAATTAAGACTCCAAGAAGTTAAGTGTTTTACCCAAGTTTGAACAACAAACCAGTGGCAAGGCTGGGAATAGCACCAAAGAATCTTGACCATCACTCTCCGCTCTAGTCATTATACTGTCTCCTAACAACTTAGCCCTGAAGATGTGACTGACTGGTATCGAATTATTTGGAAAGCAGCTAAGTTGACATCAGGAAAAGGTGTGAGCTATTCAACTTCCTTTCTGGCCTCTCAAGAAGAATCAATTTTACTGCTGTATCTTTCCAATACAGGCAGTTATGTCAACAGCTAAAAGCACAAGGGAGCTGATCACTTCCCTTAGAACTAAGTTCTGAACTGAGCACAATTTCCCAAGCACATACTCTGAAGAGTAAAACTTAAAACCACCTCTGCCTTTTCGTGCAGTGCTTTCTTCTATCCATTGTACTTTGGGAAGACCCCTCAGAAGCCGGAGAAGATAAGGAACCACACTATCTTTGTGCTGAAAGAGAAAACATTTGTTTGAAATGGAGGATAAAAATTGATTAACAGTTTCAATACACATTAGTCATGCAGAGGAAGGGTAAAGTGACTATATATATAGAACTCAAGTCATCTAATGATTACTTACAGGCTGCCTAAATATTGCATAACAGACTTAATACGGATAAGGTAAATCATGTAACTAGTCCAATGCTATAGATAAAATTGTTCCATCCTACCAATTGCTAAATGAGACAGGACACTGTTGGTCTATCATGCAATTTGGGGCTGATTATATGTCTTGATCTTTTGTCTCTAGTATGTTGATTTGAGTCTAACAAGAAGCAGAAAATCATTTTGCTAGATTGCTAAAACAGTGGAAACTCCCANCTAACATCTGCTATTGTGTGTCCAGGGAGGTTGAAGTGTTCTCCTACAGGTTTTTGTATATTGCCATTCCTAATATCTGATTTGTGTCCATTTATCCTTTTCCTTAGAGACTGTCCAGTTTGGCCTATGTACATAGCAGAGGGGCATTGCTGGCATATGATGGCGTATATTACATTGGTGGATGTGCAGGTGAATGAACCAGTGATGAACCAGTGATGGTGTGGCTGATCTGGTTAGGAATTTGACACCATCAGCTCAGGATTAAACAAAGACAAAGACTATGAATGGCTNTTCTCTAAGAGTGGCATCCCTATAGGCAACATCTGACAACAAAGTCACCAAGCAGAAGCTGAAGTTTTCTGCAACTGGAAGCATGCCTACAGAAGCGGGGAGGGAAAGGGTGGAGAGAGGAGAGACAACATTACAATAATACTTCGGTCAGCCATTTGCAAATAAGAAGTAATATTTTATTATTGTCACAAGAAGTCATAAGGCATCCTTTCAGCAATGCCCCATGGCACAGCTAAATCAAGCAAGTCAGTGGATGAGTAACTGACATATACATGAAGATTTAAATCATACCCTTTAGCCAGTAATTAGTGAAAAACAAGAGAAATATGTTGCTTTAGAGGGAATAATAAATATTCCTTGTTTCATATATAAGCCATGGCAGAAGACAAAGATTGAAAATAAAGTAGTCATTTGGCATTAACATTCAGACAATGAACAAATTCCAGTGTTGAAAGAGAGCGAGAAAGAAAGGCATACTGATTCCAAGTCTGAGAACTAATGAAAAATACAATAAAGAAAAAGGAGTGAGCGCAACAGAAGCAGAAAGATTTGCTAATATGGAATAGTCATTATTGCAACAACCTATAAAGCTAGCATATCTGTTTCAGAAAAGCCAGTGTCTTCCCAACATGCAGGAGAAACCCTATTGTTTAATAATCATAAGGGCCATAGGCTGCAAGGCAGGATATGCTGATGAGTAACAACTTAACTATCACATTATACCCTGACAGGTTATCCACTGGTGACAATAATGGACTGGGGTGCAGACAAGACAATAGCATCATTGTCCAGGAGAGCTGGCTGTATTTTAAAGAATCCTTATTGAGGTTGCAGGAACAAACCATCCCAATGTGTAGAAAGAATAGTAAATATGGCAGGCGACCACCTTGGCTTAAAAGTGAAATCCTTGCTGATCTTAAACACAAAAAAGCAGCTTACAAGAAGTGGAAGCTTGGACAAATGACCAGGGAGGAGTATAAAAATATTGTTCAGGCATGCAGGAGTGAAATCAGGAAGGCCAAATCACAACTAGAGTTGCAGCTAGCTGGGGATGTTAAGAGTAACAAGAAGGGTTTCTACAGGTATGTTAGCAACAAGAAGGTGGTCAGGGAAAGTGTGGGCCCCTTACTGAATGGGGGAGGCAACCTAGCTAATGTACTCAATGCTTTTTTTTGTCTCTGTCTTCACAAACAAGGTCAGCTCCCAGACTACTGCACTGGGCGGCACAGCATGGGGAGGAGGTGACCAGCCCTCTGTGGAGAAAGAAGTGGTTCAGGACTATTTAGAAAAGCTAGATGAGCACAAGTCCATGGGGCCGGATGCACTGCATCCGAGGGTGCTAAAGGAGTTGGCGGATGTGATTGCAGAGCCATTAGCCATTATCTCTGAAAACTCATGGCGATCAGGGGAGGTCCCGGATGATCAGAAAAAGGCTAATGTAGAGCCCATCTTTAAAAAAGGGAAGGAGGAGGATCCAGGGAACTACAGGCCAGTCAGCCTCACCTCAGTCCCTTGAAAAATCAAGGAATCAATTTTGAAGCACTTTGAGGAGAGGAAAGTGATCAGGAACAGTCAGCATGGATTCACCAAGGGCAAGTCATGCCTGACTAACTGCCTTCTATGATGAGATATCTGGCTCTGCGGATGAGGGGAAAGCAGTGGACGTGTTATTCCTTGACTTTAGCAAAGCTTTTGATACGGTCTCCCACAGTATTCTTGCCAGCAAGTTAAAGAAGTATGGGCTGGATGAATGGACTATAAGGTGGATAGAAAGCTGGCTAGATCATCGGGCTCAACAGGTAGTGATCAATGGCTCCATGTCTAGTTGGCAGCCAGTATCAAACAGAGTGCCCCAAGGGTCGGTCCTGGGGCCAGTTTTGTTCAATATCTTCATTAACGATCTGGAAGATGGTGTGGATTGTACCCTCAGCAAGTCTGCAGATGACACTAAACTGGGAGGAGTGGTAGCTACACTGAGGGTAGGGATAGGATACAGAGGGACCTAGACAAATTAGAGGATTGGGCCAAAAGAAATCTGATGAGGTTCAACAAGGACAAGTGCAGAGTCCTGCACTTAGGACGGAAGAATCCCATCCACTGCTACAGACTAGGGACCAAGTGGCTAGGCAGCAGTTCTGCAGAAAAGGACCTAGGGGTTACAGTGGACGAGAAGCTCGATACGAGTCAACAGCGTGCCCTTGTTGCCAAGAAGGCTAACAGCATTTTGGGCTGTATAAGTAGGAGCATTGCCAGCAGTTCGAGGGACGTGATCATTCCCCTCTATTCGGCATTGGTGAGGCCTCATCTGGCGTACTGTGTCCAGTTTTGGGCCCCACACTACAAGAAGGATGTGGAAAAGTTGGAAAGAGTCCAGCGGAGGGCAACAAAAATGATTAGGGGGCTGGAGCACATGACTCATGAGGAGAGGCTGAGGGAACTGTGATTATTTAGTCTGCAGAAGAGAAGAATGAGGGGGGGGGATTTGATAGCTGCTTTCAACTACCCGAAAGGGGGTTCTAAAGAGGATGGACCTAGACTGTTCTCAGTGGTACCGGATGACAGAACAAGAACTAATGGTCTCAAGTTGCAGTGGGGGAGGTTTAGATTAGATATTAGGAAAAACTTTTTCACTAGGAGGGTGGTGAAGCACTGGAATGGGTTACCTAGGGAGGTGGTGAAATCTCCTTCCTTAGAGGCTTTTAAGGCCCAGCTTGACAAAGCCCTGGCTGGGATGATTTAGTTGGGCATTGGTCCTGCTTTGAGCAGGGCATTGGACTAGATGACCTCCTGAGGTCCCTTCCAACCCTGATATTCTATGGTTCTATGATCATTTGAATCTCTTGGACAAAAAAAAGCTAACAGTGTTTGAGTAAATGTGCCTTTCAGGTGGCAAAGATTTTAATAAAGCACCCCTACCAATCCTTGCTGAAACTAAGTTGAATCTGAAAAGAACCTGAGTAACTCATTCTAAGAGGATTTAAACAGAGAAGGCTGGACATTCTCAGTAGGAGATGAAAGTACAAAAACCAGCTGATGTCAGAAAGTTGCAAACTATGAAGTTCAGAGTTGTTCCCTGGTAGGAAAGTGAGATTTGAGAGGAGAGAGAAATGCCCTAAGAAAAACATATCAGACAGGTGGGCTTAGTCTTTCCTGAAGAAGGGAAACATAGGAGTTTCCAGTTTCTATAGCCTTGCCGTGAAAAGGGAAAATCCTAAATATGTCAAGCATAATTTAATAAAAATAAATAAACAAACAAACAAACAACAGCATGCACTCTAATTAGGAGCTTTCCAGGATTTCAAAATACTTTTACAAACATTAGCAAATTAAACCTTACATACCCCTACATGGTAGAGAAGTATTCTCTCTACCGTTTTAAAGACAAGTAAATTAAGACTCCAAGAAGTTAAGTGTTTTACCCAAGTTTGAACAACAAACCAGTGGCAAGGCTGGGAATAGCACCAAAGAATCTTGACCATCACTCTCCGCTCTAGTCATTATACTGTCTCCTAACAACTTAGCCCTGAAGATGTGACTGACTGGTATCGAATTATTTGGAAAGCAGCTAAGTTGACATCAGGAAAAGGTGTGAGCTATTCAACTTCCTTTCTGGCCTCTCAAGAAGAATCAATTTTACTGCTGTATCTTTCCAATACAGGCAGTTATGTCAACAGCTAAAAGCACAAGGGAGCTGATCACTTCCCTTAGAACTAAGTTCTGAACTGAGCACAATTTCCCAAGCACATACTCTGAAGAGTAAAACTTAAAACCACCTCTGCCTTTTCGTGCAGTGCTTTCTTCTATCCATTGTACTTTGGGAAGACCCCTCAGAAGCCGGAGAAGATAAGGAACCACACTATCTTTGTGCTGAAAGAGAAAACATTTGTTTGAAATGGAGGATAAAAATTGATTAACAGTTTCAATACACATTAGTCATGCAGAGGAAGGGTAAAGTGACTATATATATAGAACTCAAGTCATCTAATGATTACTTACAGGCTGCCTAAATATTGCATAACAGACTTAATACGGATAAGGTAAATCATGTAACTAGTCCAATGCTATAGATAAAATTGTTCCATCCTACCAATTGCTAAATGAGACAGGACACTGTTGGTCTATCATGCAATTTGGGGCTGATTATATGTCTTGATCTTTTGTCTCTAGTATGTTGATTTGAGTCTAACAAGAAGCAGAAAATCATTTTGCTAGATTGCTAAAACAGTGGAAACTCCCAAATTCTAATGCCAGCCCTGCCTCTGTTGCATTCCATAGCCTTGAGCAAATCACTTAACCTCTCAGTACAGGAGCTCAGTTTCCTAATGTATAAATTGGGGACAGTACTAACTTCCCTCACAGGGGTGGATTAACACTTGTTCAATGCTTTGAATACATAAAGCATCATATAAATGCCAAGTTCCATTACAAGTGATGTGGTTTGCCCAGTTCTTAGTAATGAGTTCACATCACAAAATTAAAAAACAAAAAACCAGCAAAGCTGTTAATAATATCGCATTCATCTAGATCAGGGGTAGGCAACCTATGGCACGCGTGCCGAAGGCGGCACGTGAGCTGATTTTCAGTGGCACTCATGCTGCCCGGGTCCTGGTCACCGGTCCGGGGGGCTCTGCATTTTAATTTAATTTTAAATGAAGCTTCTTATACATTTTTAAAACCTTATTTACTAAAGTATACATACAACATACATACATACAACAATAGTTTAGTTATATATTATAGACTTACAGAAAGAGACCTTCTAAAAATGTTAAAATGTATGACTGGCACGCGGAACCTTAAATTAGAGTGAATAAATGAAGACTCGGCACACCACTGCTGAAAGGTTGCCGACCCCTGATCTAGATCAACCAAGGGGGAGGCTAAAACAGAAGTGGCTTATGGCCTGATCCAAAACCCACTGAAGTCAATGAAAAGATTCACATTGAGTTCAATGGATTTTGGATCAGGCACTTAAGGCATCACATCTCCCTCCTTCTAGAGATGACACCACCTTTAGGGCAGACTGAAGCCTTCGCATCAGCTCACAGAAACAACATGGCTGCCCGTCCCAGAGAGGCCAGACGTTTAAGGTGAATGTTAATTAACAACATAAACAGCATTATATGTATAGGTTTTCATCCTAATCCCTCCCATGCAGGAAATTATGGGCCTGATTTTCAGGTGTAGGTATATGTTCAAACATAATGTGTGTGAAAATTTAAGCAAGCAATTGCACATTACATTTTTGTGCAAACCCTTCTAAATATCAAGTCTAGATAGAGGCTACGTTCACTTCCATACTTTGCCATGTCTTATTTCAAGCAAGGAACTGCCATACCTACATTTCATTCACCAACCAACCCCATTTAGAGTTTATTCAAAAGTATTTCAGCTAAAGAAAGTTAAAATGAGAGAGAAAGTTGTACCTGAAGGTCAGACTCAATGAGAAAAATTCCCAAAGCAATCACAGCATCTCTGCGGCGCTCATCTAGCTGGAAAATCCCATGGAAATCCACTGGGCACATACATAGCAGCTTCTGTACCTGCAGAAAGAAGAAGAAAAAAAAGGAATGTTAGAACACCACATTGAGGAACACATAACGCACACATTAAAACTATGACTGCCAATACCCACAAGTGATCCTATGGCTATGTCTACACCAGGGATCGGCAACCTTTGGCCCGCGGCCCGCCAGGGTAAGCACCCTGGCGGGCCAGGCCGGTTTGTTTACCTGCCGCGTGCACAGGTTCAGCCGATCGTGGCTCCCACTGGCCGCGGTTCGCCGCTCCAGGCCAATGGGTGCGGCGGCCAGCACATCCCTCCTCCCGCGCTGCTTCCCACAGCCCCCATTGGCCTGGAGCGGCGAACTGCGGCCAGTGGGAGCCGCGATCGGCTGAACCTGTGCACGCGGCAGGTAAACAAACCGGCCTGGCCCGCGGGCCAAAGGTTGCCGATCCCTGGTCTACACTATGAACTAGCTCACATACACATACTCGCACTAGTTCAATGAGAAAGCGGAGCCGCGGTAGTACGGGCAGCAACAGCAGAGGCATGGCTGAGCTGTGCAAAGTACAAACCCACCTGAAACTGCCTCCATTGCCACTGCCCATGCTACCGAAGCTACACTACTCTTTATATTTCTGCTAGCTCTCATTGAACTACTTTGAGTACACCTCTACCCCGATATAACGCGACCCGATATAACACGAATTCAGATATAATGCGGTAAAGCAGCGCTCCGGGGGATGGAGCTGCGCGCTCCAGCGGATCAAAGCAAGTTCAATATAATGCGGTTTCACCTATAACACAGTAAGATTTTTGGTTCCCAAGGACAGCGTTATATCGGGGTAGAGGTGTATGTGTACACAAGCACAGGAAAGACACCCCTCATTTGTACTGTAGATATAGCCTAAGAAAACCAAATTAAAAGCCCTGGCTTTTCAGTCTTAGAAATCAGAGATGGAAGAGACCTAAAAGGTCATTGTGCCATTCCCCTGCCAAAGCAGGGTTCTTCCATACAGTACATTCTCTAGTTTTTTAAACATACCAGGCAATGAGGCTTCCACAATTTCCTCTGGGTAGCCCCCAGTGCTATCACTAATATTTTTCAGGGCAGAACACGGAGTTTACTGCATCAAGTCAATTCAAAGAGTCAATTCCACACCAAATGTCCTTTATTATTCAGCCTTTTAATGAAAATAACCAGGTTCCAGTGGAAGTGAAGAATGATGTTTAGTAAGAAAGGAAAGAATGGATGTCAACTGTCCACTTTTATACTTAGGGTAAATTAACAATTTTCTTCTACAATTGTATAGTCTTTAGGTCTCCAAGAAGTCTTTCTGGAAATCTTGAAACTTTGCATAAATATCATATAGTATATGACAGGGCCCAATCCTGCATTCCTTGTGCACTGAAAACTCCCTTCCACTGAATTCACTGGGTTTCTGGATGTGCAAGAAATTCACAATAGGGCTATATATCATTATATTTGCTCATCTCCCTTGAATACAGAAACCTTTTCTTAACCATGGGTGGAAGTAGATGTTGTCATTGCTACAGCGATGCTTTCTTCATACACAGTATTGCGAAAGCAAGCAGTATTGCCTAGCTGGGTGGGACAGATTGTTCAAATCCTTGTAACCACGTAACAGAGTAAGTTGCCAGAGCTAAGTATTATTCTACCATTACCTTGCCTACTACTGTAGTATCTGCTTTCATATCTACTGAATACACAAGCACAGAATATAGCAAATCTCACAGATGTCTGCTTTACATACCGAAAGCAGACATTATTTAAAAGGAGAAACCTGTAAAGACAAGTCATGAAAATGGCCTGACTTTCAAAGGTGTTGAGTACCCACAGATCCTACTGATGTCAACAGATGCTATTGAAAAGGGGTGCTCAGTACCTTTGTCTGTCAGGTCACTTCTTACTTAAGTACCTAACTTTAGGCAGTCAGGTTGAAAAAATGTTGACCAAGTATTTTAATATCCGAAAAGGAGTATTTTCTACTGTAAGACCAGAAAGGAAAAAACGAACAGTTATTTTTATTATGAACTATTATATAAGAGTACTCAATATGTCTTACTGGATAAGTCTCATTTCATTTGCAATTCAGATTTTCAAATCACTGTACAGGTCTGTCGCATCTTAGGCACATTTAACATGTGCGATTTCAGCTTTACACGGTCAGCAAAAACAAGAAAAAAACAACAACAAAAGAGAAAAACAACAATTTAAATACTGTTTCTGTAGTGCGGGCGATTCTGTCCGCCATTACACTCAATGGAATTTTGACTATACGCGGTTTTCGCTTTAGGCGCTGAACGCGGAACGTAACCCCAGCGTAAGATGAGACAGACCTGTATTTCATGGTTCTCTCATCCAAACTTCTCTAACACTGAACAGTTTTAAAAAAGGTTCCCAAACAATATGCATTAATTTAGAATACAGAAGCATAAAAGCAGTGTCCCCCCAGCATCTTGTGTTGTTCAACATATTGATGAAAAAGCTGGAAAAAGGGTGAACAGTGAGGTGGCAAATTTGCGGACGATATAAAATTACTCAAGATCGCAGTCCACTTTGGATTTAGGGAAGACTTACAAAGGGATCTCACAAAACTTGTTGACTGGGTGACAAAATAGCAAATGAAATTCAGTGTTGATAAGTGCAAAGTAATGCACACTGGAAAACACAATCTCAACTATACATATAAAATGATGGGGTCTAAATTAGCTGTTATCAACCCAGAAATATCTTGGAGTCATCGTCGATAGTTCACTGCTAACATCTGCTCAATGTGCAGTGGCCACCAAAAAAACTCTCTCCACACCATTCAGGTGTGATGGTTAAGGTTGAGCATTGCTTACTGTTAAAATATTTTATCATACCACACAAATGACATTGTTTTGACTGATGTTATTAAAATAACACCATAGGCTATTATGTGAAATAAAAAAAAACCCAGTTTATTTTTATGCTCTTTGTTTACTTTTTGCATTTCCCACAATTTAAGGACAACAGAAAATAAATCAGTTTCACTCTCTTCCCCCGCCCCCGAATTTCACTTTCAGGTTCTTTAGTTGTTATAGTTCTGTTCTCAAGCACTTTGGGAAAATATTTATTTTTATGAAATTTATTTTGGGTCAAAATTGAAGGTAACATTGTCCGGTAAGCACCATCAGTGTAAAGAAAACTGGGGGGGCTTGGAATTTACTCCACTGGGCTTGCAGTCTAAGAGCCTGTCCCTGCCAACAGTTAATACCAGGCATATTGCTTAATATTCTGAGTAGATTACTTAAATGAGAAGTAAGCATTCACATTAGTAAGCTCTGTGCCTGGTAGTCTCAGTGTGTTTGGTCTTCTGCACAGAACTATATTGTATGCTGGGGCTTCGATTTATCTTAAGACTTCATAGTCATTGATAGGGCCATAGTTTCCGAATGCGCATGTCAGAAGTGGATGGTTGTATAGAAAGTGGGCATAAATGTAAATTTTTGTTATATTAACAAAGTGCCTGCATTTTAAATAGTTTTTTTAAAAGAAATTAGGCATTGTATCTTATGGACTGCCACCTGGGACTTGTTCATTGTAACAAAATAAGAACTGCCATACTAGGTCAGGCTAATTAATGGTCCATCTACCCCAGTATCCTGTCTTCTGACAGTGGCCAATGACAGATTTCTTCAGAGGGAATGAACAGAACATGGCAATTCTCCAGTGATCCATCCCCTGTCATCCAGTCCCAGTTTCTGGCAGTCAGAGGTTTAGGGAAACTCAAAGCATGAGGTTGCATCCCTGACCATCTTGTCTAATAGCCATTAATGGACCTATCCTCCACAAACTGATCTAATTCTGGGAACCTTAACCATCACAGTACTGCCGTTGATCCTACAAACACATCCCTATCTCCTAACTACATTATTCATAGTGTACTGACAGTTAATCTTCTGCATCACATAAAATTGTTCAAATAGTAAAAAAATAAATATAGTTATTTTCCTTTATTTTTAATAAACTCAGGTAGTTAACAACACAACAAATTTATTTACCGATAAATAATGTGACAGCATCCCTTAAAATCAAATAATAACCCTAACCCAGGTTCCCATAAAATACTCTAAATACTGGTGAATCTGTAATGAGAGGACTTTATTTTTAGTTGACTACAGAAATAGACGTCTTGGTGGTCCATCAAACAAAATTAATTCTAAAAATGTACAAGAATTGGCTAGGGACAAGTCAGATACTGTTTACATTAATGCAGAATTTTCATTTTGGAAAACTCAACTACCCATTAATTTATGTTTTAGTTCAAACAATTTTATATGCAATAATAATCTAGTAAATTATAACTTATCATTTTATCATTGTTATGTACTACAAAACAAAAAGAGCTCCTATGAGCCAACTGTTCTTTGTGAGCATTAAACACCTACGTTAAGGACCTATTCCAGGTCTAACATTCACATATTTAGGCTTTGCTCTTGTAGGCTTGCTTTCACTAGACGTTTTTAAACTGATTGCCAATTAACTCAAGATAAGAAGCCTAACAAAGACATACCCATAGGCCTAAAGTCCTAGACCAAACTGATGCTCCGCAGGTACCATGTCCTACTCAGCACCCTTGGGAGACTTCCTATGCCTAGTCTAACTATGCTAAAAAAACCTGTTGCAACAGCACACTTGCCATCAACCTAGCCTTATACATTCCTAGCTCCACTACATACCAATACCAGGCGTTAAAGAGTGTTGCTTTAACTTGACATGACACAGGGAAAAATAACTTGATTTCTTATACATACCATAAAACCAGACCTAATTATTGTTATGCTAATTCAGTGGTACTCAAACTTTTGTACTGGTGATCCCTTTCACACAGCAAGCCTCTGAGTGCGACCCTCCCTTATAAATTAAAAACACTTTTTTATAAATTTAACACCATTATAAATGCTGGAAGCAAAGCGTGGTTTGGACTGGAGGCTGACAGCTTGTGACCCACCATGTAAGAACCTCATAACCCCAGAAGTGGCGCCAACTTTTCCGCCGCCCTAGGCGGCAGAAGGTCCCGCCCCCAAAATGCGCTGACGACCGGGGCTGCCAGCGCCCCCCAAAGGTTAGTGCCCTAGGTGACCGCCTAGGTCGCCTAATGGGTTGCGCCGGCCCTGCATAACCCCCGAGGGGTCCCGACCCCCAGTTTGAGAACCCCTGTGCTAATTCCCCTTAAAAACCTAAGTTCTTTAGGTATCTGGGGAAAACTCTCTCTCTCAGCAGGCTGTTAGGACAAGTACTCTTCAAAATCAAAACCACCGGGATATTTTGAAAATCTTCCTGAACATTCATCAACGTTCGTAACCTGAAACCAATTTCTGTCAAGCTCTTCTTAGCTTGGTTTCCCTATAGGTGAGCCACACAAATATCATGCATAGATCCAGCATCCACATAGAGAAATATAAACCCTGACACACCGCCTTCACCACACACTGACTCCATCCCCAGGCATGACACCCAGCTCGTCACAGGAGACACACGCTGCCTCACATGACACACGTCCCCCCCCTCCCAACATGTATGACACACGCAGCACCCCCAGGCATGAAACTGTTCCCTCCATGTATGACACCTACCACAGGGCGCGCGCCGCCGCCCCCCCCAGGACACACGCTGCCCCACATATATGACGTACAACTCACATACGTGACACTCCCTGGCGCCTCACATACATGACACCTGCCACCCCATGAGGGGTGGGAGGAGCAAAGGGAGGACCCGACCCCCCCGCCGTTACCTTCTCCAGGGGAGCGGGTCTCTGCACGGCCAGCGAGCGGGACAGCGACAGCACCGTGTTGAAGTAAAAGCCCCGTGAGGAGCCGGAGCCGCAGCCGGAACCGGAGCCGCTTCCCCTCCACGCAAACCCGGCAGCAGCCGCCACCGCCAGAGCCGACATATTGCGGGCCAGCCGCAGGGCGGAGCGGACCCTACGATGTTATCCTCTCCCTAGGTCCCTCGCCACTCCTCTCGCGAGCATCCCCCACTCCCCGCGGGAGCTGCGGGCTCCAATCAGGTAACACATATGGCGGCGCCTACGTTGACTTCACTTCCGGACTGGAAACCCATCCACTCACGGGCAATGGATTATCCCAACTCTCAACCCCCCCTCCCGAGCTAGAAATGGATTATCCTCGCCCCAGCCTGAAGGTTCCCGCTTCCCCGGCCTAGAATGGTTTCACACACACCCCCACCCGCGGGTAGTGATAGTTTATTCCAGCCGCTTCCCCTGCGCAGGGGCAGCGATGGTTTAAGCCAGTAGTCACGGGGTGGAGGAGGCCGGCGGGTGCTGGCACCGCTCGGGCGGGAGTCGGGGTCGCTGGCGGCGGCAGTGGGTGAGTAAGGACCGGCGGCCCGGCTCGGCCCCTCATCGCGGGAGCGAGGCCAGGAGGTGATCTCGGTCACCGGGCCCCTCGGGGGAAGCGGCTCCCTGGTCCCTGCGAGGGGCGGTGTCCCTGCTCCGAGGGGTTGGGGCCCGGAGCGGGGGCGTCTCGGAGACGGAAGGGGCGTGGGGCTCCCCTAATGGGCGGCGGCGCCGCCGGGTCTGTCCGGGGTTCAGACACCCCCCACCCCGGACCAGCTGTGTGGGGCGATGATGCACACGTACCCCGGGTGGTGCTGGCGGAGTAATCCGTGAGAGCTTCCCAGGGAGCGGCCCACAGCGCGGCAGGGTTGGGGATCTGGGCCGAGACAGGGAAGAGCCCCGTCCCCGGCGGAGCTGCCGAGAAAGCTCTTCCCCTCTGCCGTGTGACAGGTCCAGGAGGAGAAGGCGAGAGCTAGCTAGCAGGAGGCTCCAGGAGAGAGGGGCTTTAGCTGTCTCGTGGTATCTATTAAAACAAGGCGAATGCCAGTGCAGCTGCAGTAGCTTTGTGTCTGGAATTACTTCAATGGTTGTCAAAGGGTAATGCTGACTCCTTTCCCCGCCGCTCCCCCTCCCCATTTTAAATAGCAAAGGAGAGAGAAATCTACTGCGATTTGTTTAGTCTGTTCTCTACAGGTTCTTATACTGCCTCCTCACCGTAGTATCTGAGCACCTTCTAGTAGTGTATTAAGCAACGTGACTAATCTGTCACCTGTGGCTCATTCTTTCTCTCATCCTCTTCCCCAGGGGAAAATTGAATATGCAGTGTAATGTTTTGTTTTATAAATTCTATGTGCACTGTGCTGTGAGTAAGTATTAGCAAAAGCAATGTTCAATAAGTACCTGTAATGCGTGAAACAGAAGGTGGTGCGATCTATGATGGCTTGTAGATCCTGTGGGAGTCTGTTCCACAGTCTTGAACCAGCCCCTGAGAATTTGCAGTTGCCTGCACAGATGAGTTTTACCTTGCAATGGAAAGATCCATTGTGTCCCAGAAGAGGTGTTTGTTCTACTGGGGGAAGGAGGAAGGGCCCTGCAGGATTATGTGCAGAGGATCAGTGTATGTGACTGAAATACCAAGATGCAATTTCCCACCCAGATATATAATGTATGTGCTCCTCTCTCCCTTATATATCTTCTGTGGCTCATATTTTTATACCTTAGAGAACAGTTTTTCTTAAAAAGAACGAGGAGTACTTGTGGCACCTTAGAGATGAACACATTTATTTGGGCATAAGCTTTCGTGGGCTAAAACCCACTTCATCGGCTGCATGCAGTGGAAAATACAGTAGGAAGATAGATAGATAGATATATACACACACACAGAGAACATGAAAAAATGGGTGTTGCCATACCAAGTCTAATGAGACTAATCAATTAAGGTGGGCTATTAAATGGGCCATCCTGATTATCACTACAAACGTTTTTTTCTCTCCTGCTGATAATAGCCCACCTTAATTGATTAGTCTCATTAGACTTGGTATGGCAACACCCATTTTTTCATGTTCTCTGGGTATATATATCTTCCTACTGTATTTTCCACTGCATGCAGCCGATGAAGTGGGTTTTAGCCCACGAAAGTTTATGCCCAAATAAATTTGTTAATCTCTAAGGTGCCACAAGTACTCCTCGTTCTTTTTGCTGATACAGACTAAGGGCTGGTCCACACTAAGGGCGGGGATCGAAATAAGATACGCGACTTCAACTACGAGAATAGCGTAGCTGAAGTCGAAGTATCTTATTTCGAATTTGGCGCGCTTACCTCGCGTCCTCGCAGCGCGGGATCGACGTCCGCGGCTCCCCCGTCGACTCCGCGAACTCCGCTCGCCCTGCTGGAGTTACGGAGTCGATGTGAGCGCGTTCGGGGATCGATGTATCGCGTCCAGACGAGACCCGATAGATCGATCCCCGCTACATCGATGGCTACCCGCCGATCCGGGCGGGTAGTGTGGACCTAGCCTAACACAGCTACCACTCTGAAGTTTTTCTTAACTCAGTGTTCTAAAGATAAATAAAAACTGTTTCCTTTCCAGGTAAAGATCTTTCATCCTGTTGAGGTTCAATTCCTCTGAAACTAAGCAATTGCTGTAGGCCCTGGGAATACCAGTGTGACTCCAACCTCACTTATCTCTAGTTTCACTCGCACTATAGCAAAGGGAGAAAACAGGAACTGGCATTATGTCATCTTACACAAAAAAATATAATCCCTTTGATGATGATGATGATGATGATGATGAAGGTTTGAAGCCAGTAAAGTGGAACAATGGAAATGACATCTTTGATGACCCTACTGAAAGGCAACATGGGGAGGCTACAAATAAACAGAGGCATCTTCAGCAGGAAGTTCTGAGGCGGGCTCAGGCCACAGAGGCCAGCACTAATAGATCTCTTTCCCTCATTTATGAATCTGAGCAAATTGGAGTAGCCACATCAGAGGTAAGTTCTTAATGACAGTAATATTGATTTTATACCAGATATAATCAAAACTTTAAGTATGTGCCCTTTTGGTTTATTTAGTCACATATTAGACTGACTCAGCAATATTAACACTACAAGATCTGGGCCTTAATGATCTCTTTATGTTTAAACATTTAAGCATGTGTGTAACTTTCCTCAGAGTAGCATGGGTCTAAATGAGTGCAGGATCAGGGGACAAGTTTGATTGTGACAATATTTTCATGCTGAGGGGCTTCAGTTTTTAACTAACCATCTCAAAAAGGTCCATATTGGCCTACTGGTCTTATTAAATGTCTGAGTAGTCTACACAAACTTCAAAAACACCTGAAACCAGGAAAAAATCTAGTTCAATACCTTAAAAAGTCTTAACGAAAAGTGCCTGCCAATATTTTGCCTGCTGTCATGGTGAACTGCTTTATAAACTTCACTTTAAACCCCCTTAAATACAAACTTTATAGATCTTTTATCAAACACTTCTATTAGTTTCTCTTGGTAGTATGTAGAAACTGTTCATTGTTGCCGGCGCTGGGAGGTGATAATGGCAACGAAGCTGTTAATTTGTTTTTTTTTTTTTTTTTTTTTTTTTTAAATCCAAGTTGCAGCTTCCTTGGCTTCTTTAAAGTCTTGAGGAGAGCGTACCTGAGTTCTCGCAATAAAGCTTTCCTTTTATAGGGTCTGATTAAGACTCTGATAACATTAGTCTGATGTGTATTTTAATAAAAATGCCAATTAAAAATTAGCAAAACCTATGTAAGTATTCTGTTACCACAATTGTTTAATGAAAATGATTGATCTACCTGTGTGAAGTCTGATAGACCTTCTTTTTCCTGGTAAGTTGTGGCCTGAAACTAATATAGCACTCTATGCAATGTGCTTAGACTCATCCCTGTTAATCATTTCCCTTAGTCTGATGGGGATGTTTCAGAATAAGTGGTGATGATACCTGTTCCAAGTATTTAGAGTCATTAATTTGGTCTTCTGGGCTGCATCATCTGTTGAGGGAGGATGTTTGCTCAAATGGTAGTAATTTGTTTGCGTATGCTATTCTGAGGGAATGCATATACACAAGTCATATAATTGTCTATAATAACTTGCGTGAGTAACTTGATTTAGATAGTGAACTCTTCAATATACGCACTTTGAGAGGTAATAAAAATTCTCTAATAGTGAAAGGAAAAATCCAACCCTTATCACAAAACAATTTGGTCTGTTACTGAAAATCTGAAATAAATTTGCGATGTAGGCCTGATTTAGTGTTAATGGTAGAGTCTGAATGGCACAGGACTGGTTGCTTGAGTGGGGAAACATAAAGTAAAAAGACACTGCAAGACTGCTCATCTAAAATTCGGTAAATCTAGGAGAGAATATGGACAGCAGTTCTGTTTTTCATTAATGCAACTGCAAGCAGATGGATTCTGGCTGCGTATCTTTAAGCCATTGAAATATCAAACTGCATACCTGTGTGCTTTAGAATTTTAAAACCATAGGCTGTAGGAATCAGTTAATGCAGAAAAGACTCTTATAAGAAAATAACACTGACATTTTTCTATCAATGGATCCTTTCTAAATGACCTAGTGCAGACTATTAGTGTGAAAATGATACCCTTTGTTAGTGAAAATGTCAACCAGGAATTGAAATAATTCTAACAGCATTACTTGCCTCACTAGCGTAGATTCTGCATTGGTAATCTCTTTTCAGCTCTGTACTTCCATGGTACAATGTAACATACCTTAGCAAGGGCAGATAAAGGTGTTAGGACCTGATAAAAATTGTGACTATAACAAGTTTCTAGATCTTGTTTACAGTAGGTGGCAGGAAGTTGGCATTTCTTAATAAGAACTGTAGAGCTAATGAAGGCTACAGTTGCCTTGAGCTGGAGTTGGCAGTTCTTGATTTTAGTGCCACAGGGCTAGACGCCTTAGAAATACTTCAGGGAGAAAGAGGCGCTTTTTTGTTCAAGCATGTCTGTTTTCCTCTGTCTCTTTGCATTTTTTGCTTTCTCTTTTATTGGTTCTCCTCCTCTTCCTGGAAGCTTTTAGTCATCCTTTTTCACAATTGCCACCACCCTGAAATGTAATCGTCAAGTTCTTGTCACTTTTGTTTGCATGCATCTAATGCTGAAGACAAAATTAAATTAATAAGGAATCCTGTTTCCACTTTTCTACTGAGCTTGTACTAAGGAATAGGAAAGTGAAACTAATTTTGCTTCTCCATTTTCATGGAGCAGTAAGAAGCAGTCCCTTTGGATGGCGGGCCAGACAGCTTAGCGAGATGCTGGTTTGATTCCTGATCATAGCCTGCTTACAACTGCAGGGTAAAGATTTACAAACATTTGTACTAGCAGGTAGAGTGGTTCAAATCTGGACCATTTCTATTTATCACTTTCATCATCCACATTAGGAATTGTTGCATGCAAAATTAAATATGGTATGAGGCAGCATGGTCTAGTGCAGGGGTAGGCAACCTATGGCACTCGTGCCGAAGGCAGCACGCGAGCTGATTTTCAGTGGCACTCACACTGCCCAGGTCCTGGCCACCAGTCTGGGGGGCTCTGCATTTTAATTTAATTTTAAATGAAGCTTAAACATTTTAAAAACATCATTTACTTTACATACAACAATAGTTTAGTTATATATTATAGACTTAGAGAAAGAGACCTTCTAAAAACGTTAAAATGTATGACTGGCACACGAAACCTTAAATTAGAGTGAATAAATGAAGACTCGGCACACCACTTCTGAAAGGTTGCCGACCTCTGGTCTAGTGGATATAGCACTAGGCTGGGACCTAGGAGAGCCCTGTTCTGTTCTTGACTCTGCCAGTGACCTGCTGTGTGACCTTGCCCAAGTCACTTCTTTTTTGTGCCTCTGTTTCCCATCCACCCTTTGTCTGTCTCTTTAGACTATAAACTCTTCAGGGACTTCAAACAGCGCCTTGTGCAGTGGGCCCCAAGGTCAGTTGAGGCCTCTAGGCACCAGCATAATATAAATAATAAATAACAATTGCATAAAGGAAAGTTAGAGCCTGGAGAACAGTGGGTTTAAAATGTAAGAAAATGTACACTATATTTATCCTTGATTCTTGTGAAAATCTCCCATTGACATTAATGAAAATTCTGCAGGTAGAATGAGAATAAAATAGCTTCTTAAATCTACATGTATTTCACAAAGCTGTGGTATATAGTAGTAGTTATTGATGGGCCAGGAAATTGAAATTTTATATAAAATTTCTACATATATAATATAAATTAGAGGGAAAAAAGGTTACAAAATATTGGAAGTAGCATGTCATGGAGGGGGGTGAATATAACTTGTCCAGTAGTCTAGCCATATGTAAACAAGGAGGGCTTAACTCAAATTTCAGGAAGGATTCAGTATTCTGGCTTCCTGTTTCCATCTAGCTGGCTCTCCTGAGTAAGAGCAGTGTCTTAAAGCTGTGACACTTCAAATGCATGTACGATAAACAAAGAGGATCTCTTATATGCTAAGGAGACGTATAGCAATTCTGTATTATTATCCATAAAACACAGCCCGCTACAGACTGAAAAGGGGAAATGCAGCTCTTGAAATCTTATTGCTAAATGTTAAAACCATTGACATCACAATCTATCCCTTGACTTGACTGACTTCCGTTTTTCTGTTAATTTCCCTTTAGGAACTGGTACGTCAGGGTGAGGCATTAAAGCGCACTGAACGAATGGTGGATAAAATGGACCAGGATTTAAAGATTAGTCAAAGACACATAAACAGCATTAAGAGTGTCTTCGGTGGTTTTGTAAACTACTTCAAATCAAAACCTCCAGAGACCAAGCCTGAGCAGAATGGAGCCCCTGAGTACCAAGGAAACAGCAGGTGAGTAGAATGAGAATTTTAAGAGTGGTAGTGATCAGCTGGAGTTGGCAGCAGAGGTGGGGCATGTGGGGTTGTATTCACCCTTTTTCACAATTGCCATTGCCCTAGATTGGCCTGCGGAAGAGGGAGAAGGACTCTGTTCTCCCACTGCACCTGCCCCCCAGCATGCTTGGCCCCTGTCCCAAGCAGCCCCCACATGTAACATGGGACGGGGAGAGCACCCAGGCTGGGTGCAGGGGGAGGGGGGTGTCACTGGGCAAAGGAAACACGTGGGATGGTCATGTGTCCTCCTCTTTAGATTGTGCCCCCCCACCCCAGTATGGGGAGGCATGAGTCATCTATGGTTGGCAGGGAAAGTCTTGCAAACTGATTCCGTGCACTGCAGGGTGTAGACAAATAGAACACTACTCCATCATGCCACCCCTAGGGCTGGAATAGCTTTCTTGAGATGGTCTGCAAGGCCACTATCCCCTTCTCTATTCCGATCCCTTCTTAAAATCTACTTCTTGCACAACTTAGAAGTAGCCAACACATTTTAGTTTAAATAACATAACCTTTATTCCATGCTGTGACCTAGCCTGAGTAATGGTCATCTTACTGACTTCTACTCTGTTGTGCTGTGTCTGATATTGAACCCCAATTCTGCGCTGGAGTCTGCATAGGGACCAGATTGCAGCGTCGAGGCTTTAGTTTGTAAGCTCTTCAGGTCAATGACCAAGTATTTCATCTGTATTGTGATCTTCTAGCACATACTTAAATATAAGCCTCTGGAATTTTGATCAAACCGGCATGCGTTTCTGCCCACTAAACATGAAAAGTCTTCGATACTTAAATGGTCAATCAGTCAAATATTGCAAAAAATATTTGCAAAATAACTTGTTCGTTATATGTTAAAGGCAGCTAAATCTTTAATTTTCTAACTTGATTTCAAAATTTGGAAGAACGAAAGAATGTTTTTAAGCCTTAGTCATGAAAATCATATTGCTGCGAGTTTGTACTGGTACATGCAGATATATTTCATGGGGTAATAAGAAAGTTGAATATTTAAAGCATTTGAAGACATAAGTGCTGTATGTGTGCTAAGTGTTTTTCATGATCCCTAGAGAAAATCAGTATCATCGCAGGATGGTAAGAAACTATATTAAATATGACTGATCTAAAATTGAATCATTTTTATTTTAGTTGTTGTTATAGAATTTGCCTTACAGTACTTGTGAAATGTTCCAATTTTCCAATGACTTGTAATGGGAAAGCAGGTTCTTTCAATTGTACGTTGTAAATTAGCAAGATGGTGACTATTTTCTTCTCTGATGCTTTTGCTAAAAAGTTCATTTTTTTTTGGTACTTGTGGTAAGAATAATTTCATATTATCTAGAAAGTTCCTTTAATGGGAACTGTGTAGAGGTTTGTAGCTGTACAGCCTTGTAAATTTGCATACCAGCTTTAAAAAAAAAAAAAGGAAATCCAGAGCTGGACCCCTGCCATAATCAAGCATACTGAAATATTCCCTCTTAAATATCATGTGGTCTTGTACAATTTACTAACAGCTTAACTTTTGTTTGTTTTTATTCAGTTAACTGACTTCTTAAAGCAGAACCATGTGACATTCACCTTCAAAGCAGCAGCAATGTGTGACTAACACAGCAACATTGTACTGTATTGTTTCGGGGGGAGGGGCAGGTTAGTGTATGGTATTTGGCTATATGTCTTGGCAAGTGCCTCTACTGGTAAAGACTGAGGGCTTGATTCTGTTCCCACAGAAGTTTATAGGAATTTTGCTGTTGACTTCAGTGGGGGCATGATTGAGCCGTGTAAGATTAAAAACGAATGTCAAGAGAAGGGGAACTGGTTCTAAGTAAGAAGCAGTTAGCTATTCTTAAAGGAATATGGGGCCTAATTCTATTCAGTCGGTACAGAATTCAACCAATGGGCACCAAGAATATTTCCTCCTTTTTTTTTTCTTTTTTTTTTCTCTCACCAGATTAAAAGAAGCCATGGTCTTTAGTAAAGAACAGGAGTCAAAGTACGAGGAGAGTCATCCAAATTTAAGGAAGCTGCGTAATTCTGGTTTGTTAATTTATTTGATGTTGCCCGTCACTTTGGGTGTACTTTACATAGCTTAGAGCTGTGTCTATTTAGCCTTCCTGGAAAGAATATCATCACATTAGACGCTAACAATAAAGAGGGTTAGAAGCTTGCAAAATTCAGCACTGTTCCTTCCTCCTGCAGATGCAGCCTAAGCAGTGTACAAGAACCTACCTAGTGTGTTCAAGTATAGCCATATCCTGTCTCTGTCAAATGATTAAAAATGGTTCAAGCATATTTGAACCATGTGTTACCACAGCTTTCAAACGTGGCTGACTCCCTTATCAGTACAGATGTAGCTAACCCTGGTCCAGGAGACACATGTCTTATTCATACGAAATAGCATGTAGGCTTTTGTTCTGTCCCTTGCTCTTGTACTAAGCAAACTTCAGCTAATGTTGTCTGGTGCTGAATGGCCATAGCCTGCTTTAAATAAGGGCCCATTTTATAACTAGTTTTCATTTATATTTGTGAGGGTTAGAAAATACTGAAGTCTTTGAAATAGATCTATAAATAAAGCAACACTGTACCTTACGGATCTAATGCACACTGAAAACGTAACAATTGAGTATAATTGTGTGAACTTGGTGTTTGGCACTTAAATGGTTAATTTCACCACTTAGCATTTACCTTGTTATGTGGGGTGCAGAAATGACACTTCTGGCTCTATATTGTTTGTCTGCCAACAGATTAGAGAGCTTCACTCTGAAGATAGCAAAGCATTAATTTACAACAGAAGGCTAGAAGCCTTTCAATTAATTAAAAAACAAACACAAAATTTGGGGTTTCTTGTGTTTAAAACATCTAAATAGATGTCCAACATATGAAAGCTGACCACTAGAGGGTACAAGAGCTTCCTAGCGACTTGCCCTTAAGGGGCACTGTTTGGCTTTTGTGGCTTTGGTCCAGATTTTTTCCCAGCTAAGTAACAGAACTACAGAAAGCAACACACAGGACTTTAGTTACTGCTTTAATTTACAACCAGAAAATCCACTTGCAAACTTGTATCTCTGCATATCATAAAGCTAGACCTACTGATAGTGATGTTGGATTGAATCTATTAGGTCTCACTGACAGAGTCAGATGACAGAAAGCCAGCTGTCAGTCAGCTAGAGCAATTCTTAATAGTTCTGAACCATTCCTTTGTTTATTTATGTGGACTAGAAATGTCTTATGTTGTTAACAGACTATGATTTCAGTGGAACCAATTCAGAATCTTCTGTCCAACCTGATGTTTATCCAAAGAATCAACATCTCCGAGCTTACCACCAAAAAATTGACAGCAACTTAGGTGAGTTAGAAATGGAAGTTCTGTGACTTAACATGATTTCCATATCTTGCTATTTAAAGCCAGAGATATTCCCAGCTAGCTCTGTCCTTAAAACTTTGTGTTTAGTTCACATACAGACCTTTGATCATAAAAGATCCTCTGTGTATGCAGTTTCTATTTCGAAAGCTTCTACCTGGTAGATCTGCTACATGCTTTAGGCCAGTCTTCATGAATAAGTCCCATCATGTTTCGCACATACTATGAATTTAGTGGTCCACTTCTTGTCCAAAATGGATTTTGACCAGATGGCAGACTGTTGTAGGACAGATGACACAGGTTAGTAATAGATCTGAGTTAAAAATGCTTTTAACGTAAAACCAGCTATAGATTGAAACTGGCTAGGATTATTGCAAGAACATAATCTGTATGGAAATTAACATCTGCAATGGGGTATCCCTGCTGGGGTCTCAGCATTTTCTGTTCTCTGTGCTCCTATGGCTTTTATTTCAGTATTGGACTTTGCTAAGACAAAAACAATTATTCAAAGATGTTTGGTTACTGAACTGCTGAACAGTTTATTTTTTAAAGAAAGCTGCACCACAGTCATCCCAAAACTTTAACCTGATACCAGTTGCTACTTTGCGTAATTTAAATATCTTGCCTTTGACTACATCAAAATAATATCTGCTGTATGTTTAACCAGTCGCTGTGCAGACATTCCTATGCAACATCTCTTCAAATGAATGGAACAGGGTTCCTCCGGCTATGCTGAAAAAGCACATTAGCTGGGTATTACTGATAAGAATACCAGTGAGGAAATACCCATGTTAGCATTTAAATACCAAAAATATGAAACCATAGTCTCCTGTAATGTAGAATGTACCATTTATTTTGCATAGTATGTTTGAGTTTATATCAATGTCAGTAGTGCATCAGTTTGGATTCTGAAGCCTTCATAAGCAAATGCTTAAAACTTTATTTTAATGAGCTTAAAATTCTGGAGAAAACGAAACAAATTGGAAGGAATGAAATCCTTAATGTGTGGATTTTATTATCTCTGCATATATTAGAATCTCTGAAGAAAGTACAATCGTAACCTGTTTTATTCTGTATAAAACGCCTCTGTAGTTGTCTGCTCTGTCTGACCTGGAAAGAGTGATATGGAAGAAAACAAATACATGAAAAATCAGGATGCTGAGCCATAAGTGTTAGGATAGATATAACAACTGTTCTACTCCCACCCCATTCTGAATGTGTTAGTTTCCAAAACATTTATGCCAGCCAATTGTGCAGTTAACGTCTTTTCTGCAGCTAAGTACTTCAAAGAACACATTCTAGGATATGGGAACAAGTAAACCTGCTCATCCACATTAAACAAACTTGTACCTTATGGAAGGAAATGCTCTAAAAATCAGTGTACAGAAAGTGGGTGTACTGCAAGGATTGGGGCTTTATAGAATTAACCATTTTTATGCCTGTGTATTTTGATCTTTCTTCACAATAAATATCAGTTTAAAGAACTAACTGTGTTGAGAGACTGCTCATGTTAGGGTGTCAAATGTACAGAGGCAAGGAAAAAATATATCCATCCTTAAAGTAAAGGGAGAAAGTTAACATGTTTAAATATATTTTAGACACGACAAATACCTTAGTTTATAAAGATCAAATTTAGTTTTCACCATTTATTGTGTCTTTTAGTTTACAATGTACTCACTTTGAGCAATGAAAACAGATTAGTCACTTTTCAGGTACTGATGCGCTACCAGTGTTGTAACATTTGTGTTGCAAATATTGTAGGGGAATAGTTAAGCAGCTTTCACTGACACTTGGTTTAATTTAAGGTTTTGGGGAAAATGGGGGGAATTTTGACAGCACCCATTTAAATGGCACCCTATATCTTGTAATTCCTGCTGTTTGAACCTTCACACTCCCTCTCTCCATTGATAGATGACATGTCCTCTGGGCTGGGCCGTCTGAAAAACCTGGCTCTGGGTCTGCAGACAGAAATTGATGAGCAGGATGACGTTCTTGATCGGCTAACTGGAAAAGTAGACAAACTGGATGTCAGTATTACAAGCACTGAAAGAAAAGTCCGACAACTTTAAAGACTTCTCAGAAATTCTTTCCTTCAGTGTAAGACGTTTATCTTGCTGGGGGTTTTCTTTGTTTGTTTTTTTGTTTTAAATCTTGGGCAATATCCATTTCTTACTTGTCAGTGGCTTAGCTATCATTAAAATTGCAGAATCTTGAGTGCAACATAAGATCTTAAAACACTTCTTAATATATACATATGTGTACATTGGACAGCACATCTTTCTGCATCTGGTTGCAATCCTTCACTCTGGATACTTGTTCATTTGTATTATGATTTGCCGTGTGCATATAGGAATTTTCAGTCTGCATGTTTCAATGCCCTTACCCTTAGAACTGTGGCAAAGAAAATAACTAAATTTTGCACCTGTTTTGCAAGGAATTGTTTAAGAATTTAAAAATAGCTATATGGTAAACAGACAGATTACCAGCTGTAAAAATAATTCTGAATGATGTCCCCTAGCATTTCTGTGTTTGTTCCTAAGGAATCTCAGAGGTCTCCAAACAACTGGAATAGTTGTCAAATGTGACATGCAATGATTCTGATACTAATACTGTGCCTAGGGGGAAGTGATTCTGCACGCTTAAAAATCCTCCACTGATGGTGGCGGTTGTCCTTTATTTGCTGCTTTTCGCCAGCCTACTGAGTAAGTGGCTATTTGAACAGCAGCATCTCTCTTAAAAATGGAAATTTGGACTAGTACTTCAATTTTAAAATTGTTAATGTTTTCAAATAGGAAAGGTGGAGTGGGGGAGTTCATGCCATAGTCTTATATGATGACTATTTCTTCCACCCTCCTCACCATTGTTGAGAAATTAAACTTGCACATATACCTACATGCTCTCCAGCTCTCTGGCTTTGCAGTTTTTAGTTCCTACAGATGACAAATGTTTTAATTACTTCCAGTTTTCCAAATCCAAACTGGAATCCACCTGCTGGGGTTTTTTTTCCCCTTATGCCTTTGTAAATAACACTGTTAAACAAAAATGATTTTAATTCTATAGTCGTGGGAAAGTAAAGCATTAAACCATCTGAACTTCCTTGCTATTGGAGGCAATGTTACTGGAAAATAACTCCTCTAGTGCTCCTGGTAATTACATTTCTCTGATGTGAAACCATTTGAAAACTAGTTTATGCTGCACCCTGCCCTGCTGGTGTCACAAATATCACTTTGCAAAGAAAGTGGCTGCAACCAGCCAGAAACGCACAGGTGCCAATTATAAGAGTATTCTGCCATATATCTTTCATTACCTTTTAATTTTCTTTTTATCTCCCATTTGGAAGTTTTGAAAAAGCCTGTTACTACCTACACGTCTTCTGCCCTTGTGTATACATACCATTACTAGTGCTTTCCCCCATTGCCAGGATATTCATGAGTGATTAGCTGTCTCCTCTTAATGTTAAGGCATTTATTTAGGAAGTAACAGATATCATTAACTTGTAAAAAGCTGAAAGCGTGTGAGGGGAAGGAAGATTCAAATGTTTGTCCTGCCTACCTTTGATGGCTTATTTAAGTACTCGTCAGAAAAAAATCTGGTGGGGGAGGTTTTGTTTTCTTGCTATAGAACTTCCAGAACACAGTGCTGATTGACAGAGGCATCTTTCTTTTATGCGTCCAAGCTGTGTGTGTATGTATTCTATCCCGAGTTTAAAATTTTGTGGAAAATTCCACTACCAGTTAGTAACACTATTAACTTATTTGAAATCTGCCTTCACGTGTATATGCTTACCCCGCAACTAGACTTTTCCTAAAGCGAGACCTTGGTAATCAGTGTGCAGGCTGAATAGTTTTCTCCACTAAGTTGTAGCTAATGGAGAATAAATGTAGCTAGAAGATCCAGCTATGTGTTCGTGTATATTGAAAAACGAGAGGAAGATGGGGCTTGCATATGAACAGTGATGGCAATAGATTTGTTAGTTTAACAGGGATGCCTTTCTGGCATAATTTATTTTGTGAAATAAATTCTATTTCTTCTTAAAACAGGACTTTTTTTAATAATGTAGTTTTATCAGCCTTACTAAAAGCTGCTTGTGTCCTTGGGGGAGACCTTTGCTATAAGAAATCTACTTTGGCTTTTAGAACATTTTGATCATTACACATTTCAAACTGGAACTCAGAATTACGTGGGAGTTCTACAAACGCCTAATTTCTCATCTCTTTACTCAACCCCATTCACCCTTGCCAGTTGGTGACATCTGCTATTTCCTCATTGTTTACGGGCTTCCTGCTCTACTAACGTCTATGGTCCCGTTTTAAAGGGTTGCTTTCCACGTTAGGGCTCTTTTGTGGGGATGAGAGTTGTGTTTAAGCATAAACTAAAATCTACTGCAAGCTGAACTCCTTTCCTAGCTTTCATAGAAAATACTTTACACTGTCTGCTGCTAAAGAACATAAACATTAACAATGTGAAGAGAGCAATGCTGTGTTTTGTAATACAGTGACGAAACTCTTGCTGACTAAAAACTATTTTACAAAAAGAGGAAATAACTGAAAAGCTGACTTTTTTTTTTTTTTTTTTTTTTTTCTTTCCTAGAAATTTCTGCCTTCCCATGCTGCTGAAGGCTTAATTTCTGTAACTAGTCTTTTAGATCCTGTCTAAAATACCATTTCATCTTTCTGTCGGATACCATTGAGAAACTTATCCTCTCATGTTGGCCTAAGCTTTTTAAAAATGATTCTGCAAGCTTACCCTTGAGTGCCAGTTCAACCAACTATTCTGCTTAAGTGTGCCTGTTAGCCTTTCTTTACAGCAGNCCCAGGTCCTGGCCACCAGTCTGGGGGGCTCTGCATTTTAATTTAATTTTAAATGAAGCTTAAACATTTTAAAAACATCATTTACTTTACATACAACAATAGTTTAGTTATATATTATAGACTTAGAGAAAGAGACCTTCTAAAAACGTTAAAATGTATGACTGGCACACGAAACCTTAAATTAGAGTGAATAAATGAAGACTCGGCACACCACTTCTGAAAGGTTGCCGACCTCTGGTCTAGTGGATATAGCACTAGGCTGGGACCTAGGAGAGCCCTGTTCTGTTCTTGACTCTGCCAGTGACCTGCTGTGTGACCTTGCCCAAGTCACTTCTTTTTTGTGCCTCTGTTTCCCATCCACCCTTTGTCTGTCTCTTTAGACTATAAACTCTTCAGGGACTTCAAACAGCGCCTTGTGCAGTGGGCCCCAAGGTCAGTTGAGGCCTCTAGGCACCAGCATAATATAAATAATAAATAACAATTGCATAAAGGAAAGTTAGAGCCTGGAGAACAGTGGGTTTAAAATGTAAGAAAATGTACACTATATTTATCCTTGATTCTTGTGAAAATCTCCCATTGACATTAATGAAAATTCTGCAGGTAGAATGAGAATAAAATAGCTTCTTAAATCTACATGTATTTCACAAAGCTGTGGTATATAGTAGTAGTTATTGATGGGCCAGGAAATTGAAATTTTATATAAAATTTCTACATATATAATATAAATTAGAGGGAAAAAAGGTTACAAAATATTGGAAGTAGCATGTCATGGAGGGGGGTGAATATAACTTGTCCAGTAGTCTAGCCATATGTAAACAAGGAGGGCTTAACTCAAATTTCAGGAAGGATTCAGTATTCTGGCTTCCTGTTTCCATCTAGCTGGCTCTCCTGAGTAAGAGCAGTGTCTTAAAGCTGTGACACTTCAAATGCATGTACGATAAACAAAGAGGATCTCTTATATGCTAAGGAGACGTATAGCAATTCTGTATTATTATCCATAAAACACAGCCCGCTACAGACTGAAAAGGGGAAATGCAGCTCTTGAAATCTTATTGCTAAATGTTAAAACCATTGACATCACAATCTATCCCTTGACTTGACTGACTTCCGTTTTTCTGTTAATTTCCCTTTAGGAACTGGTACGTCAGGGTGAGGCATTAAAGCGCACTGAACGAATGGTGGATAAAATGGACCAGGATTTAAAGATTAGTCAAAGACACATAAACAGCATTAAGAGTGTCTTCGGTGGTTTTGTAAACTACTTCAAATCAAAACCTCCAGAGACCAAGCCTGAGCAGAATGGAGCCCCTGAGTACCAAGGAAACAGCAGGTGAGTAGAATGAGAATTTTAAGAGTGGTAGTGATCAGCTGGAGTTGGCAGCAGAGGTGGGGCATGTGGGGTTGTATTCACCCTTTTTCACAATTGCCATTGCCCTAGATTGGCCTGCGGAAGAGGGAGAAGGACTCTGTTCTCCCACTGCACCTGCCCCCCAGCATGCTTGGCCCCTGTCCCAAGCAGCCCCCACATGTAACATGGGACGGGGAGAGCACCCAGGCTGGGTGCAGGGGGAGGGGGGTGTCACTGGGCAAAGGAAACACGTGGGATGGTCATGTGTCCTCCTCTTTAGATTGTGCCCCCCCACCCCAGTATGGGGAGGCATGAGTCATCTATGGTTGGCAGGGAAAGTCTTGCAAACTGATTCCGTGCACTGCAGGGTGTAGACAAATAGAACACTACTCCATCATGCCACCCCTAGGGCTGGAATAGCTTTCTTGAGATGGTCTGCAAGGCCACTATCCCCTTCTCTATTCCGATCCCTTCTTAAAATCTACTTCTTGCACAACTTAGAAGTAGCCAACACATTTTAGTTTAAATAACATAACCTTTATTCCATGCTGTGACCTAGCCTGAGTAATGGTCATCTTACTGACTTCTACTCTGTTGTGCTGTGTCTGATATTGAACCCCAATTCTGCGCTGGAGTCTGCATAGGGACCAGATTGCAGCGTCGAGGCTTTAGTTTGTAAGCTCTTCAGGTCAATGACCAAGTATTTCATCTGTATTGTGATCTTCTAGCACATACTTAAATATAAGCCTCTGGAATTTTGATCAAACCGGCATGCGTTTCTGCCCACTAAACATGAAAAGTCTTCGATACTTAAATGGTCAATCAGTCAAATATTGCAAAAAATATTTGCAAAATAACTTGTTCGTTATATGTTAAAGGCAGCTAAATCTTTAATTTTCTAACTTGATTTCAAAATTTGGAAGAACGAAAGAATGTTTTTAAGCCTTAGTCATGAAAATCATATTGCTGCGAGTTTGTACTGGTACATGCAGATATATTTCATGGGGTAATAAGAAAGTTGAATATTTAAAGCATTTGAAGACATAAGTGCTGTATGTGTGCTAAGTGTTTTTCATGATCCCTAGAGAAAATCAGTATCATCGCAGGATGGTAAGAAACTATATTAAATATGACTGATCTAAAATTGAATCATTTTTATTTTAGTTGTTGTTATAGAATTTGCCTTACAGTACTTGTGAAATGTTCCAATTTTCCAATGACTTGTAATGGGAAAGCAGGTTCTTTCAATTGTACGTTGTAAATTAGCAAGATGGTGACTATTTTCTTCTCTGATGCTTTTGCTAAAAAGTTCATTTTTTTTTGGTACTTGTGGTAAGAATAATTTCATATTATCTAGAAAGTTCCTTTAATGGGAACTGTGTAGAGGTTTGTAGCTGTACAGCCTTGTAAATTTGCATACCAGCTTTAAAAAAAAAAAAAGGAAATCCAGAGCTGGACCCCTGCCATAATCAAGCATACTGAAATATTCCCTCTTAAATATCATGTGGTCTTGTACAATTTACTAACAGCTTAACTTTTGTTTGTTTTTATTCAGTTAACTGACTTCTTAAAGCAGAACCATGTGACATTCACCTTCAAAGCAGCAGCAATGTGTGACTAACACAGCAACATTGTACTGTATTGTTTCGGGGGGAGGGGCAGGTTAGTGTATGGTATTTGGCTATATGTCTTGGCAAGTGCCTCTACTGGTAAAGACTGAGGGCTTGATTCTGTTCCCACAGAAGTTTATAGGAATTTTGCTGTTGACTTCAGTGGGGGCATGATTGAGCCGTGTAAGATTAAAAACGAATGTCAAGAGAAGGGGAACTGGTTCTAAGTAAGAAGCAGTTAGCTATTCTTAAAGGAATATGGGGCCTAATTCTATTCAGTCGGTACAGAATTCAACCAATGGGCACCAAGAATATTTCCTCCTTTTTTTTTTCTTTTTTTTTTCTCTCACCAGATTAAAAGAAGCCATGGTCTTTAGTAAAGAACAGGAGTCAAAGTACGAGGAGAGTCATCCAAATTTAAGGAAGCTGCGTAATTCTGGTTTGTTAATTTATTTGATGTTGCCCGTCACTTTGGGTGTACTTTACATAGCTTAGAGCTGTGTCTATTTAGCCTTCCTGGAAAGAATATCATCACATTAGACGCTAACAATAAAGAGGGTTAGAAGCTTGCAAAATTCAGCACTGTTCCTTCCTCCTGCAGATGCAGCCTAAGCAGTGTACAAGAACCTACCTAGTGTGTTCAAGTATAGCCATATCCTGTCTCTGTCAAATGATTAAAAATGGTTCAAGCATATTTGAACCATGTGTTACCACAGCTTTCAAACGTGGCTGACTCCCTTATCAGTACAGATGTAGCTAACCCTGGTCCAGGAGACACATGTCTTATTCATACGAAATAGCATGTAGGCTTTTGTTCTGTCCCTTGCTCTTGTACTAAGCAAACTTCAGCTAATGTTGTCTGGTGCTGAATGGCCATAGCCTGCTTTAAATAAGGGCCCATTTTATAACTAGTTTTCATTTATATTTGTGAGGGTTAGAAAATACTGAAGTCTTTGAAATAGATCTATAAATAAAGCAACACTGTACCTTACGGATCTAATGCACACTGAAAACGTAACAATTGAGTATAATTGTGTGAACTTGGTGTTTGGCACTTAAATGGTTAATTTCACCACTTAGCATTTACCTTGTTATGTGGGGTGCAGAAATGACACTTCTGGCTCTATATTGTTTGTCTGCCAACAGATTAGAGAGCTTCACTCTGAAGATAGCAAAGCATTAATTTACAACAGAAGGCTAGAAGCCTTTCAATTAATTAAAAAACAAACACAAAATTTGGGGTTTCTTGTGTTTAAAACATCTAAATAGATGTCCAACATATGAAAGCTGACCACTAGAGGGTACAAGAGCTTCCTAGCGACTTGCCCTTAAGGGGCACTGTTTGGCTTTTGTGGCTTTGGTCCAGATTTTTTCCCAGCTAAGTAACAGAACTACAGAAAGCAACACACAGGACTTTAGTTACTGCTTTAATTTACAACCAGAAAATCCACTTGCAAACTTGTATCTCTGCATATCATAAAGCTAGACCTACTGATAGTGATGTTGGATTGAATCTATTAGGTCTCACTGACAGAGTCAGATGACAGAAAGCCAGCTGTCAGTCAGCTAGAGCAATTCTTAATAGTTCTGAACCATTCCTTTGTTTATTTATGTGGACTAGAAATGTCTTATGTTGTTAACAGACTATGATTTCAGTGGAACCAATTCAGAATCTTCTGTCCAACCTGATGTTTATCCAAAGAATCAACATCTCCGAGCTTACCACCAAAAAATTGACAGCAACTTAGGTGAGTTAGAAATGGAAGTTCTGTGACTTAACATGATTTCCATATCTTGCTATTTAAAGCCAGAGATATTCCCAGCTAGCTCTGTCCTTAAAACTTTGTGTTTAGTTCACATACAGACCTTTGATCATAAAAGATCCTCTGTGTATGCAGTTTCTATTTCGAAAGCTTCTACCTGGTAGATCTGCTACATGCTTTAGGCCAGTCTTCATGAATAAGTCCCATCATGTTTCGCACATACTATGAATTTAGTGGTCCACTTCTTGTCCAAAATGGATTTTGACCAGATGGCAGACTGTTGTAGGACAGATGACACAGGTTAGTAATAGATCTGAGTTAAAAATGCTTTTAACGTAAAACCAGCTATAGATTGAAACTGGCTAGGATTATTGCAAGAACATAATCTGTATGGAAATTAACATCTGCAATGGGGTATCCCTGCTGGGGTCTCAGCATTTTCTGTTCTCTGTGCTCCTATGGCTTTTATTTCAGTATTGGACTTTGCTAAGACAAAAACAATTATTCAAAGATGTTTGGTTACTGAACTGCTGAACAGTTTATTTTTTAAAGAAAGCTGCACCACAGTCATCCCAAAACTTTAACCTGATACCAGTTGCTACTTTGCGTAATTTAAATATCTTGCCTTTGACTACATCAAAATAATATCTGCTGTATGTTTAACCAGTCGCTGTGCAGACATTCCTATGCAACATCTCTTCAAATGAATGGAACAGGGTTCCTCCGGCTATGCTGAAAAAGCACATTAGCTGGGTATTACTGATAAGAATACCAGTGAGGAAATACCCATGTTAGCATTTAAATACCAAAAATATGAAACCATAGTCTCCTGTAATGTAGAATGTACCATTTATTTTGCATAGTATGTTTGAGTTTATATCAATGTCAGTAGTGCATCAGTTTGGATTCTGAAGCCTTCATAAGCAAATGCTTAAAACTTTATTTTAATGAGCTTAAAATTCTGGAGAAAACGAAACAAATTGGAAGGAATGAAATCCTTAATGTGTGGATTTTATTATCTCTGCATATATTAGAATCTCTGAAGAAAGTACAATCGTAACCTGTTTTATTCTGTATAAAACGCCTCTGTAGTTGTCTGCTCTGTCTGACCTGGAAAGAGTGATATGGAAGAAAACAAATACATGAAAAATCAGGATGCTGAGCCATAAGTGTTAGGATAGATATAACAACTGTTCTACTCCCACCCCATTCTGAATGTGTTAGTTTCCAAAACATTTATGCCAGCCAATTGTGCAGTTAACGTCTTTTCTGCAGCTAAGTACTTCAAAGAACACATTCTAGGATATGGGAACAAGTAAACCTGCTCATCCACATTAAACAAACTTGTACCTTATGGAAGGAAATGCTCTAAAAATCAGTGTACAGAAAGTGGGTGTACTGCAAGGATTGGGGCTTTATAGAATTAACCATTTTTATGCCTGTGTATTTTGATCTTTCTTCACAATAAATATCAGTTTAAAGAACTAACTGTGTTGAGAGACTGCTCATGTTAGGGTGTCAAATGTACAGAGGCAAGGAAAAAATATATCCATCCTTAAAGTAAAGGGAGAAAGTTAACATGTTTAAATATATTTTAGACACGACAAATACCTTAGTTTATAAAGATCAAATTTAGTTTTCACCATTTATTGTGTCTTTTAGTTTACAATGTACTCACTTTGAGCAATGAAAACAGATTAGTCACTTTTCAGGTACTGATGCGCTACCAGTGTTGTAACATTTGTGTTGCAAATATTGTAGGGGAATAGTTAAGCAGCTTTCACTGACACTTGGTTTAATTTAAGGTTTTGGGGAAAATGGGGGGAATTTTGACAGCACCCATTTAAATGGCACCCTATATCTTGTAATTCCTGCTGTTTGAACCTTCACACTCCCTCTCTCCATTGATAGATGACATGTCCTCTGGGCTGGGCCGTCTGAAAAACCTGGCTCTGGGTCTGCAGACAGAAATTGATGAGCAGGATGACGTTCTTGATCGGCTAACTGGAAAAGTAGACAAACTGGATGTCAGTATTACAAGCACTGAAAGAAAAGTCCGACAACTTTAAAGACTTCTCAGAAATTCTTTCCTTCAGTGTAAGACGTTTATCTTGCTGGGGGTTTTCTTTGTTTGTTTTTTTGTTTTAAATCTTGGGCAATATCCATTTCTTACTTGTCAGTGGCTTAGCTATCATTAAAATTGCAGAATCTTGAGTGCAACATAAGATCTTAAAACACTTCTTAATATATACATATGTGTACATTGGACAGCACATCTTTCTGCATCTGGTTGCAATCCTTCACTCTGGATACTTGTTCATTTGTATTATGATTTGCCGTGTGCATATAGGAATTTTCAGTCTGCATGTTTCAATGCCCTTACCCTTAGAACTGTGGCAAAGAAAATAACTAAATTTTGCACCTGTTTTGCAAGGAATTGTTTAAGAATTTAAAAATAGCTATATGGTAAACAGACAGATTACCAGCTGTAAAAATAATTCTGAATGATGTCCCCTAGCATTTCTGTGTTTGTTCCTAAGGAATCTCAGAGGTCTCCAAACAACTGGAATAGTTGTCAAATGTGACATGCAATGATTCTGATACTAATACTGTGCCTAGGGGGAAGTGATTCTGCACGCTTAAAAATCCTCCACTGATGGTGGCGGTTGTCCTTTATTTGCTGCTTTTCGCCAGCCTACTGAGTAAGTGGCTATTTGAACAGCAGCATCTCTCTTAAAAATGGAAATTTGGACTAGTACTTCAATTTTAAAATTGTTAATGTTTTCAAATAGGAAAGGTGGAGTGGGGGAGTTCATGCCATAGTCTTATATGATGACTATTTCTTCCACCCTCCTCACCATTGTTGAGAAATTAAACTTGCACATATACCTACATGCTCTCCAGCTCTCTGGCTTTGCAGTTTTTAGTTCCTACAGATGACAAATGTTTTAATTACTTCCAGTTTTCCAAATCCAAACTGGAATCCACCTGCTGGGGTTTTTTTTCCCCTTATGCCTTTGTAAATAACACTGTTAAACAAAAATGATTTTAATTCTATAGTCGTGGGAAAGTAAAGCATTAAACCATCTGAACTTCCTTGCTATTGGAGGCAATGTTACTGGAAAATAACTCCTCTAGTGCTCCTGGTAATTACATTTCTCTGATGTGAAACCATTTGAAAACTAGTTTATGCTGCACCCTGCCCTGCTGGTGTCACAAATATCACTTTGCAAAGAAAGTGGCTGCAACCAGCCAGAAACGCACAGGTGCCAATTATAAGAGTATTCTGCCATATATCTTTCATTACCTTTTAATTTTCTTTTTATCTCCCATTTGGAAGTTTTGAAAAAGCCTGTTACTACCTACACGTCTTCTGCCCTTGTGTATACATACCATTACTAGTGCTTTCCCCCATTGCCAGGATATTCATGAGTGATTAGCTGTCTCCTCTTAATGTTAAGGCATTTATTTAGGAAGTAACAGATATCATTAACTTGTAAAAAGCTGAAAGCGTGTGAGGGGAAGGAAGATTCAAATGTTTGTCCTGCCTACCTTTGATGGCTTATTTAAGTACTCGTCAGAAAAAAATCTGGTGGGGGAGGTTTTGTTTTCTTGCTATAGAACTTCCAGAACACAGTGCTGATTGACAGAGGCATCTTTCTTTTATGCGTCCAAGCTGTGTGTGTATGTATTCTATCCCGAGTTTAAAATTTTGTGGAAAATTCCACTACCAGTTAGTAACACTATTAACTTATTTGAAATCTGCCTTCACGTGTATATGCTTACCCCGCAACTAGACTTTTCCTAAAGCGAGACCTTGGTAATCAGTGTGCAGGCTGAATAGTTTTCTCCACTAAGTTGTAGCTAATGGAGAATAAATGTAGCTAGAAGATCCAGCTATGTGTTCGTGTATATTGAAAAACGAGAGGAAGATGGGGCTTGCATATGAACAGTGATGGCAATAGATTTGTTAGTTTAACAGGGATGCCTTTCTGGCATAATTTATTTTGTGAAATAAATTCTATTTCTTCTTAAAACAGGACTTTTTTTAATAATGTAGTTTTATCAGCCTTACTAAAAGCTGCTTGTGTCCTTGGGGGAGACCTTTGCTATAAGAAATCTACTTTGGCTTTTAGAACATTTTGATCATTACACATTTCAAACTGGAACTCAGAATTACGTGGGAGTTCTACAAACGCCTAATTTCTCATCTCTTTACTCAACCCCATTCACCCTTGCCAGTTGGTGACATCTGCTATTTCCTCATTGTTTACGGGCTTCCTGCTCTACTAACGTCTATGGTCCCGTTTTAAAGGGTTGCTTTCCACGTTAGGGCTCTTTTGTGGGGATGAGAGTTGTGTTTAAGCATAAACTAAAATCTACTGCAAGCTGAACTCCTTTCCTAGCTTTCATAGAAAATACTTTACACTGTCTGCTGCTAAAGAACATAAACATTAACAATGTGAAGAGAGCAATGCTGTGTTTTGTAATACAGTGACGAAACTCTTGCTGACTAAAAACTATTTTACAAAAAGAGGAAATAACTGAAAAGCTGACTTTTTTTTTTTTTTTTTTTTTTTTCTTTCCTAGAAATTTCTGCCTTCCCATGCTGCTGAAGGCTTAATTTCTGTAACTAGTCTTTTAGATCCTGTCTAAAATACCATTTCATCTTTCTGTCGGATACCATTGAGAAACTTATCCTCTCATGTTGGCCTAAGCTTTTTAAAAATGATTCTGCAAGCTTACCCTTGAGTGCCAGTTCAACCAACTATTCTGCTTAAGTGTGCCTGTTAGCCTTTCTTTACAGCAGAACTTCAAAAACAGACTCCAATGAGAAACTGCTGAATTGGAATTAATTTGCAAACTGGACATCATTAAATTAGGCTTGAATAAAGACTGGGAGTGGAGGGGTCATTACACAAAGTAAATCTATTTCCCCATGCTAATTTTTTTCCTCTACTGTTACTCACACCACCTTGTCAACTGTTGGAAATGGGCCATCCTGATTATCACTACAAAAGGTTTTTTTTTCTCCTGCTGATAATAGCCCACCTTAATTGATTAGTCTTGTTATAGCTGGTATGGCAACACCCATTTTTTCATGTTATATGTGTGTGTGTGTATATATACACACAGATATATATACACACAATCTTCCTACTGTATTTCCCACTGCATGCATCCAATGAAGTGGGTTTTAGCCCACAAAAGCTTATGCCCAAATAAATTTGTTAGTCTCTAAGGTGCCACAAGTACGCCTCGTTCTTTTTACTGGTAATACTGTAGACTAGGCAACGTTTATTGGCTTGAGTGGCAGTTAGTGTTAAATATCAAAATAAGGTTGCAAAAACTTCTATGAAGGCATCTTTATAAAGTAAGACAGGCTCCCTTATAGGAAGATTTATTTCTTTAAATGACGTTAGGGGTATTATGATTATTCAGAATTTTTATCTGTCTGAGCATAGATTTGACAATAAGCAGCCCTCTTTTAAAAAATTAAATCTGGCCATTGGTTTGTAATAAATTGTACTTATAAAACTCTTCTTGAGCATTGAACCAAAACTGCACTAAATCTAGGGCAGCAAGATGTAGGCTCGAAGGCCCTGTTCTTGCACTGGGAACTGCACAGGCTGAGTCTGACTGAAATCATTGTGGCTCTGCCTGGGCACATGGGTCTGCCTGCATGGTACTCAGTGCAGGATCATGGCCTACGACTTTGTGTGTGCATATAGAATGTCTAGAAGAAACTCTTTTTTGCTGTATTGAGGCTACTGTATTTAGAGTGTATGCAAACAGTACTCTGAAAATTTAGCTTGTTTATGTCTAAAATTTCAGTTTTTTACATGATTGAAATGTAAAATATTTTGCTGCCTAATAGGTTTTGTGAATGTTCAGCTTATGTAAAGCTAGGAAATAGAAAATACTTTTTCTAGCTGTTCAGCCTTCAGAACAAACTGACTTTTGTTGTTCCTTTTACATGGATAAATCCATAGAAAAGAGAGTGGTTTTTGGCTTTGAAATATGTGTGACATCAGCATTACAGGTAGTGATTATTTGACTACAGCCCTGGCCATTTTTTTTATTAGTAACATAATTATACACCACACAGATTTAATAATTTTTATGCAAGCAAAATTGAAGTCTTTCTGTTTCTTTCTTAATGAAAGATTAAAGTGGATTATAATTCAGCAATTTAAGATGTCAAATGGAATCTATATTGAATGGTGAGATGCTCAATAAAGGTGCTTATTGTACATGAAGACTTGTTGCATTTTATTTCCAGGATGAAAGTATCGTTGCCAGATGCTAGACACCATCAAAGTATATTGATTGGATTTTTTTCCAGTAAAAGGATATTCTTTAACTGAGGATATTTCCATTATAAATAACCTTCTGTCCACTCCCAAAAGCTGCTATAGTGTGGTGTCATTCTTAGGAACTATAACTGTGGAAGGAGATGCTTTAGCAAATCTTGTAACTTCACCAGTCATTTCCTGCTGAACGACAACCCTTAATACTATATAGGAAAACTAGGATTTCCAATGCATGGGCCTATTGGGATTGCTGTGCCTGGTAGCAGATGCTTTTGAGAGTGGGGTGAATTTCTGCCTGACTCTGGTGATCACTCTAGTACCTGAATCTTGGGGTTTGGCATGCCCTCAATTAATATGCATAGCTTTAATTGTTGGTAATAAAATTTAGACTTTATTTAAAAACATCAAAATCCTGCCACAGTATTTGAGTCTAGCAGTGAATATCACAGGTTGGCTACATTCTGTGTAAGGGGAAGCTCTTAGGGAATAAGGCAATCAAATTATGCAGTGTGTTGCAAGCTTTAAACCAGCAGGGATGTAGTTTAGGGCATGGTCCCCAGTTTGGTCATACCAGTATTTTCAAAGGTGCCTGTAACCATGGTGGTGATAGTACTTGTATTTGGGGAGAGTAATGTAGATTTTGGAAACCTCTGTATGATAGGGATTGAAATACCTCAGTGCCAGTTAGTGCCACAGGAAAGAGCCTTTGAAGGTCTTATTGCAAGAAATTCTCAGTAGAAATGAGGAGCTAGTTCTTAGAGGAAACAGAATGGTGCTTAGAATTGAAGTATCTACTACAATTCTAGTGCCACTTGTGTCCCTCCGCATGGATCTGCTACAAATAGGAGTTGAGAACCCCTCTGTCCTCCCACCTTGTAAATGTGGCAGACAAATCCTAGAGTACAGCAGAGATGTTGGAGAGAAGTTAGAAGCACTGTGTACACTAGTCTCTTCTGGGTCTCAGCTCACTGTACTTACGTGCAAACTTAGATTTCTTTCACAATTGCTAGAATTATCTGGCTTCATGTGAAGATATGGGGGTATTTTCTTTATGGCTGGCCAGGTATTTTCTCCCTTTTATGCTCTCTTAATGGATTTCCTTGACCACAACTGAATCCTTGGCATTCTTGGAAGTGGGAAAGGGAAAGGGAGGTGAAGGCGAGATGCTTATGCAGTTATGTTGGCAAAAAATGGAATGAATGTCCTTTTGGAAGAAACGGATACCCTAACCTCAGCTGTCTCTCTTTTCCTCCCCCAGCCCCTTCTTCTTTCTCATCATCCTCCTCAACTCCCCTCCAGGAAAGAGGGAATTCTCCCATTTTTCATTTCCTTCAGTGTGCCTTTTCCCCAGGGGAACATAAGATTTATAGAATCCTGGGGCTGAAAGAAAGATGGAGTTGGCCCCAAAATAAGATGGCCTCCAAACTGTTATTAGGAAGCTGTCTGGATGTCTCACTAGGGGCAGGGTTATCTAAATACAACAACTTGGTAGCTCTGCACCAGCTATAAAGGGCCTAGTTGGAAAACAATCAGGCTGTGACTACACTGTAGACAGAGTGGAGGTCCCTAGCAAACAGAGTCCCATTGCTGTGCATTGATGCCTTGTGGGAGAACTGACCTCACTGACATCCTAATTCTGTTTTTCTTGGTTTGTATAGCTTTCTTAATTAGTTTATTTGTAAATATGATTTTCCTGTTTATGGAAAATCAGTTCTATCCAAAGATGAGCCCAACACTCTATAAGCAGCTTACATTCGGCCTCCAACAGTGTTTGGTCTTGTCAGTACACCTGACATCCTTCTGTTTTTCACAGCAATTGGGGCAACAGAGATGTGAAATGTGCTACTGAGACACTCTGGGTTTCTTTTTCCTTCATCATGGCAAGGAAGGGAGAGGAGAGGGGTTGGAATTTATAAATAGTGTAACCAAAATGTCCATTGTCCCTAGAATGTGCTGGACATTGCCCTTAAGAGTTTATAATCTAAATAGACAATATGCATGCACATAGCAGTGGGTGAAAGAAAGGAAGTTGCATGAGATGTTTTTAATCTCTCATTTTAAAATGTTTATCATTTGCCTTTATTTGCTGTACCCAGACTTATCAGATGTGTTTTAAGTAAAACACACAAAGATTAATGTTTATGTATTTTGTTTCTGTGTTTGTTTCACCAATACCAGTCTATTTACTCATTGGTTTTAATCCCTTCCTATGGTCATTTTAATTCTGCATTCTCCTCCTCTAACTTAACCCTGTCCCTATACCCCACTTTCCCTTCCCCTGTATCTCTGCACTGTGACCTTTAGCTTTCCCCGCAGCTTCCTCCCTATTCCTCCATCCCAATATTTATCTCCTTCCCTTCATTGGACCTACCCACCTTACCCCAGTGGAAAGGAAAGGGGTTCTGCTGATGTCGATAATTAGACCTCTCTTCCCTTTGCCCCTCCTTGAGTCCAAATTCTTCTCAGTCCAGGTAGTGGGCTGGAATTCAGGAAACATGGGGTTCAGATCCTGGTTCTGTCAGTTTCTTTGTGTAACCTTGGGCAAATCCTTCTGTACCTTAATTCCCTTTCTGAAAAATGGGGATTGTAATATTCTCCTATTTCACCGGAGTAGTGTCAGGTTAAATTAACCAATGATCAGCAGCTGCTTGGATGCTATTGTGATAGGGGCCATAGTTAGCTAGCTAGAAAGCTGTCTGTGCTAGATGCTGATCTGTTATTGGCTGGATCCCTTCTAGATGAGCCCTGTGCTGTTTTAGCTCATTGAACAGTTAGTGGTTGGGTTGTGGTGTCTGGGGGAAAAAGTTCTTCAGCCACAATCACGGCCTAGCTCTTCTTTTGAGGAAGACCAATACTGTAATTAGGCTTTCATCACAGAAGCTGAAAGCAAAGGAGATGAAGATGATTCACAGGTGCATAGTACATTGGCCAAACCGCACAGTCTCTATGCAAAAGAATAAATGGACACATCAGACGTCAAGAATTATAACATTCAAAAACCAGTCAGAGAACACTTCAACCTCCCTGGACACTCAATAACAGACTTAAAAGTGGCAATTCTTCAACAAAAAAACTTCAAAAACAGACTCCAAGAAACTGCAGAACTGGAATTAATTTGCAAACTGGACACCGTCAAATTAGGCCTGAATAAAGACTGGGAGTGGATGGGTCATTACACAAGCTAAAAACTAATTTTTCCCACTAGTGTTACTCACACCTTCTTGTCAACTGTTTGAAATGGGCCACCCTGATTACCACTACAAAAGTGATTTTTCCTCCTGCTGCTGATAGCCCATTTTAATTGAATTGTCTCGTTAGAATTGGTAAGGCAACCCCCATCTTTTTTATGGACTATGTATATATGTCTTCCTACTGTATTTTCCACTCCATGCATCTGATGAAGTGGGTTTTAGCCCATGAAAGCTTCTGCCCAAATAAATGTGTTAGTCTCTAAGGTGCCCCACGTACTCCTCCTTGTTCTGGCTACACTGGCTTTCCTAGCATTTCTAGGTTAGAATTTCTGGAAAGGCATTTCCTTTCAACAATCTCCGTAAGCTAAATAAACAATTTACAAAAAAAAGTTTGTTTTACTGATCTGCATCTGGACTGTACTATTTCCCACTCCAGCTAGTGTGCTCCAGTGCTGGGTTTATGTTGGCAAGCTCTCAGGAGCCTGAAGGCTTCACGTGTGTCCAAGGGAGGTGAGCATAACCCCTCCCCATGTGTATCACATGGTTTCAACTCAATCCTTAGGCTTCTACCAGGCAATAACAAAGCTCACTCTGGTTAAGATGGAATAATGCTATTTTCTGGACTGTGCCTCGTTAACAGAGATGAAGGAGGCAGCAACCTGTCACCCTAATTCAGCAAGGCATGTGCCTAACTTTCACCATGTGGATAGTACAATACAAGTCAATGGGGGTTATTCGCATCCTTAGTCAGACACATGGTTACATAGTTGCTGAGTCACTCAGGGCCTGTGTTGTTTGGTATCTTGGAGCATCTTCAATAATCTCTAAGGAAACTTCTTTCTCCCCCAGGCTTGGTGAGTGTCAGTACTGTGGGGACAGTTCTTGTGAGAACATGTTGTTGTTGTTGTTGTTGTTTTTTGACCTTTTGTGGTTCTCTTTCAACTTTTTACTCTGTGGGAGTAATGGCATGTCATAGAATTTGAACAGTTCAAAGATTTGGACTGAAACTTGATAAGCTTTGTGAAATTGTTGAGTACTTTTGTTGGGGATGTTTATATGTCTTAGCAGAGAAAAGAGATTCATTCTTGAGATATATTCTTACCCTCTTTCTGTGATGATTTTTAAACTATTCAGTTAGCCATTGGCCATGTACTATAACAGCCCTACCTGACTCTTATTTTGAATTTCATCAACTGTTTTCCCATTTTGATACCACTTTCTGCACTATATCATGACTGGAGTGTTGTCAAATAATGAAGGAGCTGGGAGAAAACAGCCAGGAGGGATAACTTGAAAATCTGCTGACAAGAAGCAATTAAAGGCAATGTTGGGATATAGTGAAAGATGGAAAATATTGAAACTCGCCAGAAGTATCAAAATAAATATCAGCAACCGTCGTGTCTCTGAAGTGAATTTCTCTGGTGCTTTGCACAGCTATCATAGAAAGAAAACAGATGGACTGTGAAATGTGTGAGTAGACTGACAAATTGGAGTCTGATCTTCAGGAACTTGGCCATATTGATGTTCATAATATCTTTTCCCTAAAATAAGGAGATAAATAGCTTCTATGCACTATCATATTTTTATAATACATTTGACCTACATTGAGGCTAACTTTCCAGCTATTCTCTGTAACTGAAAGAAATTTTGCTTGTATTATCTGATGGTGAGTAGATATGAGCAGACAAGCACTTCAGTACATACTAGTTTATTTCTTCCTAATCCAGTAAGTGAAAGGATAACATTCCCATGAGGCTAGTCAACTGAGGGCCACACTGGCAATTTGCCAGGATCATGAGAGCCCAGCAAGTTGCACAGAATGGATCATATTGCATCTGCCTCATTTTTAAGATGATGTTGTTTATGGTTGGTCAGGATGGAGCAGAGCATTCTGGGATCTGTAGCCTTGACTGACCAGCCTCATTTGTAATGCAAGGAGAAATTCAGGCTCTGTTGTAAGTCTGTGGGCTGTATTTAGCCATTCCTGTTTTAATCCAAGGGTATAATGGGTTTAAAAGCACAATAAACTTCCCCTCCCCAATTCCCAGAAAATTACCTATGTTCTTTCTCTTTGTGAATGAGTATGGTCAATCACAGCCCAGGCTTTGCTCACTTCATTGCATAATCAAGGCTTACCAGTATGTAGTAACTAGAAGTAGCACTCAAACTGTCAGGAGCCCCTCTTAAGCTGGGCCATTCATGTTCACGGTTGCTAGAAGAAGATCTGGATGTTATTGAGGCATCTTTGGGAGGACCCATGAAAATAATTTATTTTAAAAATAACTATTCATATCAAAATTAATTTCCTCCTTTCACGCACACCTTCTCCTCTTCAAAGGCAACCAAAAATCAGTTTAAGGACTGAGGCCCCCTATTAGAATAGGACGAATTGTTTACTACTAACAGTTAAATTTCAGCCTTCATAAAATGAAAATAGGCAGAGCCTGACACAAAAAGGAGCAGATTCTTTTCTGACACTGGCTACACAATTTCACTTGATGCAGGGTTTTTTCATATGCTCACATTAGGATATTGTTGAATCAGAGAGTGATGGAATTCTGAAAGGTCAAAGTAGGACTCAAGAACATTTTCTCCCCACGTTCCTTTTCCTCTTGAGTGTGGTACTGCTCAATGCTGACAGATGGTGGCTTAGCTGCAAGCCGCTTCACCAGAGGACCTACATAAAATCTTTAGGGCTGTCGATTAATCGCAGTTAACTCACGCGATTAACTAAAAAAAATTAATCGCGATTAAAAAAATTAATTGCAATTCGCAGTTTTAATTGCACTGTTAAGCAATAGAATACCAGTTGAAATTTATTAAATATTTTTGGATGTTTTTCTACATTTTCAAATATATTGATTTCAATTACAACATAATACAAAGTGTCCAGTGCTCACTTTATATTATTTTTTATTACTAATATTTGCACTCTAAAAATGATAAATAGTATCTCATTGCACTACAGTACTTGTATGAGGTGAAATCTCTTTATCGTGAAAGTGCAACTTACAACTGTAAATATTTTTTTTTGTTACATAACTGCACTTGAAAACAAAACAATGTAAAACTTTAGAGCCTACAAGTCCACTCAGTCCTACTTCTCATTCAGCCAATCACTAAGACTAACAAGTTTGTTTACATTTACGGACATAATGCTGTCTGCTTATTATTTGCAATGTCACCTGAAAGTGAGAACAGGCGTTCGCATGGCACTTTTGTAGCCGGCATTGCAAGGTATTTACGTGCCAGATATGCTAAATATTCGTATGCACCTTCATGTTTCGACCACCATTCCAGACACATGCTTCCATGCTGATGATGCTTGTTTAAAAAAAAAAAAAATGCGTTAATTAAATTTGTGATTAAATTTATGAACTCTTTGGGAGAGAATTGTATGTCTCCTGCTCTGTTTTACTTGCATTCTACAATATATTTCATGTTATAGCAGTCTCGGATGATGACCCAGCACATGTTGTTTGTTTTTAAGAACACTTTCACTGCAGATCTGACAAAACAAAAAGAAGGTACCAATATGAGATTTCTAAAGATAGCTATGGCACTCGACCCAAGGTTTAAGAATCTGATTAGCCTTCTAAAATAAGAAGGACAAGGTGTGGAGCATGCTTTCAGAAGTCTTAAGAGCAACACTTCAATACAGAAACTACAGAACCCGAACCACCAAAAAAGAAAAACCTTCTACTGGGTGTCATCTGACTCAGATGATGAAAATGAACATGCATTTGTCCACACTGCTTTGGATCGTTATCGAGCAGAACCCATGAGCAGCATGGATGCATGTCCTCTGGAATGGTGGTTGAACCATGAAGGGACATATGAATCTTTAGTGCATTTGGCACATAAATATCTTGGAACACTGGCTACAACAGTGTTCACACTTTCAGGTGACGTAAACAAGAAGTGGACAGCATTATCTCCTGCAAATGCAAACAAACTTGTCTGAGTGATTGGCTTAACAAGGAGTTGGACTGAGTGGACTTGGCGGCTCTAAAGTTTTACATTGTGTTATTTTTGAATGCAGTTTTTTTAACATAATTCTACATTTGTAAATTCAACTTTCATGATAGAGATTGCACTATAGTACTTGTATTAGGTGAACTGAAAAATACTATTTCTTTTGTTTTATACAGTGCAAATATTTGTAATAAAAACAAATATAAACTGTACACTTTGTATTCTGTGTTGTAATTGATATCAACGTATTTGAATGTAGAAAACATCCAAAAATCTTTAAATAAATGGTATTCTATTATTAACAGTGCAATTCATCGCAATTAATTTTTTTTAATCGCTTGACAGCCCTAAAAATCTTTTGAAACAAATAATTCTCAGATCCATCTTCCATGAGGGAGAGTGGAAATAAGCATGAAACCCTGGCCTTGTAGCCACCTACCTGGACATCTTGAGTGGGAGAGTTGGAAAAGTAAGGATGAGCTACCTCATGCAACAGCCAGACCACATTCTTAAAGCTGAACTACAAAGCAAAAATGAAGACTGAGGTAAGTACAGATTTCTGTACAGCTCCATTCACCAGGCTTTGGAGGGTATTAATCAAATAACTGTTTTAACTAGCCTTTTAAAAATGTTTTCCCCTTTCTGAAATTAGCATTGCACATCCTCGCTTGCTGAAGCCCTGCCCATTCTGAAACATCCCAAATACCGAGGTTTGCAATAAGACTTCTTGCATGTCTGATGTCACAGAATGATACCTTCTGTGATTTCTTCAAAAAGCAGGAACTGCCAAGAACTCGGAAAAATATTTTTAAAGAGACTTCTGTAGCAACTTGCCCTGATATCTTGGTTAGGCTGTGTCTGCACTACATTTTTTTTTTTTTCCTTTTTGTGCCACTGCTACCAGCAATGTTGTTAATACTGAAAGCACTAGTATCGATGGGGCACAGACATTTTAATCACGGTCATCTATATGTGCTCAAAGCAGCTCTAGATGCACAGGAGCTAAAACACTTATGCCTTGTCCATTGTATCTCTGTCACTGGTGTGAGAATCAGTGGGGCACTTTTTTAAAGAGTGCATAGGCCAGGCCTGTGTGGGGAGGTTCATCACACATCTGTGCTTAACTCGATTTTATTCTTGCTTGGCAGTTTGGCTTGAAACTTCTTCAAAATCAAAACTCAGTAACAGTTTCCTAGCTGCTGAGCCTCCTTGAGAATAATCTGTGTGAGAGATACTTGTCTTGAGAATCCCAGCTCAGAGCTAAGTTCTAGAAAAGAGATTCCGTACTATAGCTAGACAGTGTGTTTCATTAAGATGCATGGTATGGAGGAAGTTTAGTGAGAAGTGACACTGAATACTATTCCACAAATGATGTTGGAGAAAGGGAAAAGATATGTGGACTCCACTTATGGTGAGGTCTTGTTTCTTCCCATTAGGGTGGAGGGTGTGACAGGTTGGATCACAGAAACCCCCCTGGGAGCTGCCAATCGATGTGCCAAGGCTACTTCTATCCCTGTTTTCCCTGCCAGCTCACTGGCTCCAGCCCCTGTCTTGCTGAGCCAGACACTCCCGTCTGCTCCAACACAGACCCAGGGTCTGAATTACCTGCCCCAAAGCTGCAGGTTTACCTGAAAACAGCTCACAGAAGTGTGCTTGTCTTTAGCTCTCAGATGCCCAACTCCCAATGGGGTCTAAACCAAATGAATCTGTTTTACCCTGTATAAAGCTTATGCAGAGTAAATTCATAAATTGTTCGCCCTCTATAACACTGATAGAGAGATATGCACAGTTGTTTGCTCCCCCAGGTATTAATACATATTCTGAGTTAATTACTAAGTAGAAAGTGATTTTATTAAATACAGAAAGTAGGATTTAAGTGGTTCCAAGTAGTAACAGCCAGAACAAAGTAAGTCACCAAGCAAAATAAAATAAAATGTGCAAATCTATGTCTAATCAAACACTGAATACAGATAATCTCACCCTTAGAGATGCTTCAGTAAGTTTTTTCTCAGACTGGACACCTTCCAGGCCTGGGCACAATTATTTCCCCTGGTACAGCTCTTGTTCCAGCTCAGGTGACAGCTAGGGGATTCTTCATGATGGCTCCTCCCTCCCCTCTGTTCTCTTCCACCCCTTTATATATCTTTTGCATAAGGCGGGAACCCTTTGTCCCTCTGGGTTTCCACACCCACCCCCCACTGGAAAAGCACCAGGTTAAAGATGGATTCCAGTTCAGGTGACATGATCACATGTCACTGCAATACTTCATTACCCACTTGCCAGCACACACATATACAGGAAGACTCACAGGTAAACACAGCCATCTGCAGACAATTGTCCTGGTTAATGGGAGTCATCAAGATTCCAAACCACCATTAATGGCCCACACTTTGCATAATTACAATAGGCCCTCAGAGTTATATTTCATATTTCTAGTTTTAGATACAAGAGTGGTAGATTTATACAAATAGGATGATCACAGTCAGTAGATTATAAGCTTTGTAATGATACCTTACAAGAGACCTTTTGCATGAAGCATATTCCAGTTACATTATATTCACTTATCATCATGTTTTTATAAAACCATATAGACTGCACAATGTCACAGAGGGTTCCATCCTGTTTGGAGACATGGCAAAATGTAGAAGTCACCCAGGTTTTTTTACCCATCACAATTTTCTATGTATCTTATAATGGAAGATAGAAGATGTACTTGTGACCTTCCAGGGTGCAATCCAGGACAGTGAGGTGCTGTCACCACCTGCCCTGCAACGCGGGGTGCCTTACGATGCCTTGCTGTTTGCAGGTCTCCCCTGAATTGCTCACAAATAGCCTGCTGGCATGTAATTCACTCCCCGAGTGTCTGTGTGCAGCCACAGCCCTGGTCCAGAACCTCTGATTCCAACATCCTGTTAGCAAACACCAGCCACACCCAGGCCCCCACAAGCCGAACTTCTAATATATATTATTTCACAAATCATCTATTTATCAATGGTAGAAAACAGTGACTCCTTTAATGCACACTTCCCCTTTTTTTTTCTGAGCTGTATTTAACTGCTCAGCCTTTTGCTGGCTCTTCACCTAGTCTGTTATAACTGTAGCTGGCATTCTGTCATTCTAGATCTAGAAGAATTAGCTAGAGATGCATGCTTGAGATATATTAGTTACTTCATATTTTTTCATTAGTTATATTTTCAAAGGGCAGGCTTAACAGCTATCCTTTTGAGGGATGGGTTGCCACAGCAAACACTCTGGAGGAATCCAGTTTCTAAAAGGATTGACGTAGTGAGCGGCCATGACCCATCTGTTGTGATTTTTAACACAGACGTTGACTCCCATGCGTGCCCTTCATTCTGTTTTGCATCACTGTTCAGTAGACCTCTGTTTTATAAGGCCAGGACACAGAAGCTGCAATTTCAGCAGCCTAATACGCAGTCATGCAAGTAATTCAGGATCTGTACTGCAAGCCCTCGAGAATGTAAGTAGTTTAGTGTCTAGTGACAAATTACCAAACTATAGTGCAAATACTACAGAGGGCCTGCATGTCAGTGCATTGTACAAAGCAGGATGAAGATGTGTTCATTAAGTGGTAACGCTTCTGGGAGAAAAGTCAGGGATATTGCTTGCAAGTCATGAGTGAATTACATACCATCATGGAGCCAGCTCTGTGGGGGATGCTTGCATAGCTGCTGCCTGTTTTGTGACTGGCTCTAGAGATATGGCTATTTGCTTAGACTTTAAATGCCATCAAAGTTTGTCAAATAGGACAGTGATAGTTATGAACATTTTTGAGCTGGAGCTTTGCCTGACTGAGTAAGGAGTGCACCTGAAAAAATGTAATGGTATCAATTAATAAAGTGAGCTGTACTAATCTATTATGCTTGGAATTAAACTTAAAGAGCGAGCACACTAGCATATGTTTGTAATTTATTTTTTTAGACATGTGTGTGTGTCTATATGTATGACAGAGAGAGAGAATGCATGTCTGCTTTTATCCTATCAGAGTATCTTTAATTTCCATATTGTTTTTAGAGCATTAAACTAACAGTTGTCAGGATTGTGCACAATGCTTTCTAGAAACCTCAGAAGAGACCCTCACAGGCTCCTGAAATCCCTTAAAGGTCTCCAGAGCCATGGCTTGAGTATTACTGCCTTCAAGGGTAAGACAAAATTATAGCACTCAATAATAGTAACAAATAAGAGCAGAGGAGGAGAGAAGTAGAAGCAAGGGAGGAAAATAAGTTTCCAGTGGAGGTTTGCAATTAATTGGAGAGCCAATAAGGGAAAAAATAGGCAAGAAGTTTCTAGATAGCAGGAGATATACAAAGGAGAAAGTTCTTGAACCAGCAGTAATGAGTTTCTGGAGAAGGAGAGAGAAGAGGCAAATGCCAGACAAGCGAAAGAAAAGGGGAGGGCTCCCAAGTCTCTAGGACATAGGCTGGAAACAAGTCTTTGCAGAGAGGGAGGTGATTTTAAGAACAAGCAAGGCAATTTTTAACTGGATCCTGAAAGCAATGGTGGACCTCTTTAAGTGGGACAGGGTGTCCTGTTTCTTGCATGTGCTAGAACAGGAACTTTGGCACTATTATGATTTTATTGAGTCTTGCTGTATCATAACATGAAGCACTGGCACACTTTACTTTTCTGAGATTTTGACGTTTCTGTTTGTTAAAATCCTGACAATCATATCGACTCCAAAAAGTCAGTTATAATGTGAATGGAAACAGATCCACAGCCACCAAAGATTCAGTAGTCCTCACTGTGCCGCATGCTGCAGTTTCCTAGAACTTTGTGCTGATAAGCAGAGAGAGTATGCAGGATCCTCAGCTTCTGAAATGTAGTCTCCTACCACTTGAGTCAGTATTAGGACTTCATGCTCAAGAAAGTCTAGCATTCTGTCCAGTAGAAGGCACTGGCAATCATACACACTACCCAGGACATTTATGAGTGCTATATTTTTCATCAAACTAGCAAAGGGGACTAGAGATCTGCAGATTAAACAGTTTCTAGCTACAAAGCGACCCTGAAGAGTTGTGGTAAAGTGGGGACTCAAGAAGGAGCACTTTAAAGGGGTATATGAATCTTCTGAAGAGAGACTTAGATGGCTGATTTTTTTAGGAAGGAGGATGAGGTGTTTTGTAGTGCTATTAGCTTCTCCATTTAAATAAAAGCTCTTCCAAGGCATAAATGATGTTCTTCTAAGGGCTGTGAAAGATTGGCACCCTATAGGCCAAAGAACAAGCAGCATCCAGAGGAGAGCAGATGTCCCAAAACTGAGGGGAGGGGGGAGCAGTTTGGTGAATGATAGGCAAGACCACCCCATTGCATTGTAGTAAATGGAAAGTCTCCCACAAACTTCAATAGACTTTGGATCATGCCAATAATGCCTTTCTCCTAAAGGATCTCAAATTACATACACACAAGTATCGCTGTCCCCATCTCTGAAATGCCACCATCTCCGGAGTGGAAGGGCACTAGGCAGACCACCACCACAACAGCATAATGCACAGGGGTTGGGAGGACAGGAAATTCTAGCCAGAGACACCAGGTAAATCCTTACCCTTATAAAAAGTAGCATAGGATCTCTAATGTCCACAAAGAGCAGACCGGACCTCAATTTGCAAAGTCTCATCTGAAATGCCCATATACAGTAGACTGTGTGGAACTCAATGTATCTACCTGAGAAAAGTCCAGGAAGTTGAAAAATTTAGGAAAAATTCACAAAAAGTCAAGATTATTTTTTTAGTTTTGTTAAAATTTCAGAAACTTTCAAACAGTTCTACCTGGAAGGAAGAAGAGCTGGGTCAATTCTGTCAAGGATCAAATCCCTGTAGCTAGAGTGTCTATGTATTTAAAAAATCAGATGCTTAGACTAAGTACCCCCAACAAAGCAGTAACCCAGTAGGAAGGGTAATAGACTCACAGGGAGATGTGCAACAGAGCCCACATGAAGAAAGTGTTTTTTCTCTTGACTATTAAACACTGAGCACGATGTTTTGGGTGGTGTCCATTTAACAAGAAAAAGAATGGAATGCTGGAATCAGGAGGACTTGGCTAATTGGTAGAGTCTATCAGTACTGGGCATTAGGTAATTGCTGGATTTAGGAAGCTGGATTGGAGAGCAGAAAGAGACTAAAAGAGCCCATTTATTTTAAGAGTCTTTGTCATTAAACATGTAAATATTTGCTTATTTGTAATCTTTGCTAATAAAGTTATTTCTGCCTGTAAAGCTTGAGATTCTGTATCCTTCCAATACTTTGAGCTTCCCCAAATTTTTGAGCCCCTGATTTACGTTCCCTATATCGGTCCTCAGGAGTCATAGCACCATAATCAGGGTTGGGTATAGTATGCAATTTTAAAAGTAGACTCTAGAAGAAATTACATTAATGCATATTTTGGACTCGTTTGCATTTTGGAGAGTATTCATAAAGCTCCCAAAGACAAATTTCATCAAGTTTGTCTTTGTTACTAGTTTCTTTAAAATGTAACATTAAAATGAGTCAAGTCCCTACTCTATTTGTAAAATGGCTGATTTTGCAAGCCTATGATTCCAACCCTGAAGATTTCAAATATTGTTCTCTGTAAATGATAAATCATAGGCCCCTTGATTCCATTAAGCTTTACTGTACAATCAGGGAGTCCAAAAGAAATTAAACTTGCTGATCATGCAGCAGCCATGACTGTGCCACTTTAGTGAACTAAAGAATTCCTAATTTAAAAAAATCATTTTTTACCAGAGCTGGCTAGCTTCAAATTTAGGGGACAGGAATGGGTACCCTCCAAAATTGCCATGTAGGGAACAGAGGTGGAAGCACCAGCCCTTAGATTTTGGCAGTCACCATCAACAGTTTGAATGTGTGGGAGGTGGTCAGACAGATACAAGTAGGAATATATGATTTATGTGAATCAATAGACTATGTCCTGCATGTGGATTTGTCTGCACACAGTTTTTGGACCTATTTAACTGCATCAGTTTAGAACCCTTAAGTGATCAGTTTTCATCCCAAAGCATAATAGATCATTGCAGTTGAGCATGAATACTACAACTATCAATGTTATTATTCACCTCTCTACCCAATAATGATAATCCACCAACTGAGGGAGAGAGGGAAAGAGAAAGGAAATGCTTATGCACCCAGTGCTTAACATAAATAATAATTGGTCATAAAACTATTGAGCCACATTTTTAATGCAGCATTATTATTTGACATAGCATGTTACCAATGTAATTACTCTGCCCCAAGGTAGGTTGGGGTCACCAGGGATTCCAACTATGACTCAACCTCTACTTTTAATAGCCAAAGCCACTACTAGCTCTGTTAGCTAACGCTGTGCCAAGCTCATAAAAGATTGTCTGTGGCCTAGCCACCACAAAAAGGGAACACTGTGCCACACTGAATGGGATACACCCAGTTTTTGGCATGATTTTCACAGACATTAAATGCCATTAGTACACATTGACTTCAATCAGAGTTGGGGTCAGTATCTTTGAAAAACAAGCTGTTTGCTTGAATTCTGAAAAAAAATAGGGGCTGGTAGAAATTAACAGTTTGCTGGCAGGGATTTTTGTTTTGGCCTTTGTAATGCACAGGATGTAGATATTATGAGAAAGATTTATGGGGTAGCGGAGGGAATTCTGCTTATGAACAATTTGATCACCCACTCTGTAGAATTTGATCGGGATGGGGCGCCTTTTGCCAACCCCAAGCTTTTCGTGTGTGTGTGTGTGTGTGTGTGTGTGAGAGAGAGAAATTAACTGCCTTAGTATTAAATCACAAGGGAAACCCTCTTGCTGCTGCTGACAGATCAGCTTTGACAATAAGGGAGATTTAAAGAGAAAGGTGCCAATAAGATTTTAAAGGTCTCCATGAAATACACAGGGATGGGGTGGGACAGGGAGAGGGGCAGCTTCTGAAAACTGCCTTACAATAAAGGCAAATGCTATCTGTGCCCTACCATAGAGGTAATCAATATTAATGGAAAAGAAGGGAGCCTCTCTACTCCCCAAACGAGGGAGCCTTGGCAGCTCTGCTGGAGTGAGAGCTCTGCCCTGGGCAGCATCCCTGAGCCTGGTCCCACTGCAGGGATCCTGGACCAGCGAGGTGGTGGATGAGGGGGTGGGGGATCAAGTCACGTGACACCTTGGGGCAGGACAGGACCCAGGCCCTTGCGGAAGGATACCTAGGGCTTGTCAAGTGACTCTGTCTCTCTTCTGGGTTGTGCATCTCTTTAGAGGATGAAGCCCCTCCACAGTCCCGTTATGAACGCGGTGATGCCTTCTCCCGCCTCCAGTGGGAATGGGAGATGGAGGGAGAAAGGTGGCGGAGGTGTGAGGCTAGTGAAGGGACTATTTGTTTGGAGACCCCGGCAGGCTGAGGAGCGGAGTGATTCCGAACAGGGTGAGTGGGCCCGAGGTCTGAGTCAGAAAAGGAGCTGAGGGGGCTGGGGACAAGATCCTTGAGCGCCGTTCTGCGCCTGCGCCACCCCCCCCGTCTCCTCCCTGCCTGTGTGCGTGCGGGGTGCAGCAGCGCCTGCCCCTCAGCCTGCCGCGGCCGGGTCCTGCGCCTCTGCCCTGGGCACCCTGCACGGGCTGCGCGCAGCCATGGCCCAGATCCTGCCCATTCGCTTCCAGGAGCACTTCCAGGTGAGCGGCGGGGCCTGCGGGGCTTGGGTTGGGAGGGAGCGCCCGAGCTTCCTCTGCCCGGCGCCTGGGGTGGGGGCTGCGGGCCGGAGAGGTGGGGCGGCGGCCGAGGCTGCTCTCGGGGGTCAGGGCTGTGCGAAGCCTGTATCGGGGAGCAAATCCGCCTGGGTGTGTGTGTGGGGGGGATGGGGAGTGGAGACCCCCCCATGGAGGGGCCAGGGGCGGGGGGAATGGGGAGTGGAGATCCCCCCCCCCGTGGAGGGGCATGGGGGGGAGCGGGCCAGTGTAGCCGGGGGAATGGGGAGCGGAGACCTCCCCCCAGAGGGGCCAGTGTAGCGGGGGGGGGGGAGGAGGAAATGGGGAGCAGCGACCCCCCCGGAGGGTCCAGTAGCTGTTAGGGTGTGCGTGGGGTGGCCTCTCTGCCATTCCCTCAGGCTCCCCCTCTGCAGGAGGGACCATGTGGAGGATACACACAGAATGTGCCTGCCTCTTGCCTTGACTTTCCCACGTCGTTGCACAAATATCCCTGTTTTAGACTAATGCAGGGGAGGGCTTTGGTTTGAAGCTCGCTTGTGGGGAGTGGGAATCAAGTCGGCTTCAGGTGCGGGGTCTGGAACTGGCCCCCTCATTCATTGCTATCTCTCTTTTTGTTACAGCCTGTGCTATTTGTGCAGAGTCACTCCCTGCCTGAGTGACTCTCTTTTTAGGGCTGAAGGGGGAGGTCTCCGAGCTGCTTGTCGGCTTTACTCCAGCAATGGAGAGTATGAGGAACAGGGATTGGCATTATTTGTCTCTGGGGCTGTGGGCAGGCGCTTTAGTTTAGGTGAGCTCCCTAATTTTACACGGTTGTGTTTCATAAATGCCCATCAGTCTCCAGATTGCAGGGATTCCTGGGGGACCTTGCAGCATGTGCTGCAAATTGGGAGGGATTTTGCAAGATAAAGAGCAAAAAAATAAAAAAATCTGGACTTGGAAGCTGTCCACCTTCCTACAAAGAAGATTAAAACCCTCCCTAAAAATGATCTGTAGCTATTTTCTTTTTCCTGTGTAAGGAATAATGGCAGCATTGGAAAATATCCATGAATATAACGGGGCAAACATGCTTGAATGATGGAAATAAGCTACAGCAGTGATGTATAGACTAACATATTTTTCTATGAATTGGTGATTGGGGAGGATGGTGTTTGTAAACTAAAAGTGAGGGAAAATAGCTCCTTCTGAACAGGCAGTTCAAGGCAGGAATTAAATGAATTCACTAAATGAATGAGAGAACAGGAAATGGATTTGGCAAGTGCTCTTGTCTTTGCACTCTCTCTGTCAAATTAGCATCCATTTCAAAATGTCAGTTATCTGTCACAGTGCAGGTTTATTTACTTTAAATGTTCTCTACAGCATCTTTTGGCTTTATTACATGCCACTCCCCCTGTCTATTTGTGTTGAAACTTGCATTCTGTTTCCCCCTACTGAGCTCTAGAAACTCTATTTATTTACTATTAATATTGTGCCTTCTTTTGAGATGCTGTTTATTGTTAAAATGGTGAGGATGGGTCAGAAACTGACAAACTTCATTCAGACTCTATCTCTTTTCCTTCTTGCTTAACATTAAGGGAGCAAACCCTTCCTATCCCAACCAGCTCCTCATGGTTTGTGTTCATGAACACTTGAACATAATACTGAGGCAGGAAGTGGGAACAGGCTGGTATAGACAAAAATTATGATTAAACACGGCTTTCCCTAAATTAGGGACACTTATAGGTGTGCCTCTATATGTAGCGTCTTGTCTGCTGTTGTTAACTATTTGTGAGCGAGCTAAACTAGAAGGTCCTCCTGAATGGCTTACTTTTTTTAGTTCAGGAGGAAAGTGTTTAAAATTTGTGTGCAAGCACACTTGTCTCAAATTACCTCTCCTTCCTGTCTGACTCTGGCTCCCTTTCTGTTATTGCCAGCCCTTTTTAGATAACCAATCGTTGCTGTGGGGACAGGATTGAGTGCAAACAATATTAAACTGTTTCTGAATAATCAACCATTTAAACTTTGAAGTACATTGTAGATGTAACTTCATATATGGTTTATAAAGGTGAAGGGGTTGTTAGAGTGGTGTTAATTTGAAAGTCAGAGCTTACTGAGTAGCATTTTAAATATTTGAAGTAAAATTGGCTATTAATAAAAGGGTCAATTTCATTGGAGAAAATGAAGCCTCTGCTCCTATTTTGTTAACTGCACTCAAAACTGGATTAAAATCCTTTTGCCAAGTTTGATCCTGAACATGCATAAATTTACAAATTCTGGAGAAAGAAGTGAGGGGGGCTAGTTAATTCACTAACTGTCCCCTAATGCCAAAACAAAATGTGTGAAAGACTTGTGGCAGTGGATATTATGACATGGTGTAAAATACTATTTTGATAACTTATTGAATTTTTTTAATTGTAGAGGGTTGTTGTATAGTACTGAACTTTCTTCCAGCCTATCATAAAAAAACCACTATCTGTAATTATACATTTTACTTTGCATTATTGCTAGATGTTTCTGACTTCTTACACTTGGCCATTTAAATGATTGATGTAACACTTCAGGCATGAGTAATTCTAAAAGATGACTAAACCATACTTAATGTTAGCAAAACATAGCTTTAACTTGCCTCAGTGCATTTCTAATACTGTATGGGGTTAGTCTATATAACTAATCCTGCTTCAAGAAAACACTTTTCTTGAACAGTGATGAAATATAGGTGAAAAGATCTCTCTAGAGAAACTTGAAATATTGCCAGCTGTAAGAGATGGTGTAAACTAGCTAATCAGAGTTAATGAAAACATTGAAAAGGGAATTGTATGCAGCTAGAAATGGGTAAATGGGCCAAGTCAAAAATAATTCAACAATATGCCTGCTCCCTTAGGAGGGTGGGGGAGAAAGAAACTGACCAGAAGACCTACTAGACTTTTGAACATATGCAGCAGCAGATTCAAGTGGCTATGATGTAGCCCTGGTGGTGTCTTGAATGGACTTCCATATCGGACAGTATCTTGCAAGTCATCTTTCTTCAAGAATCGGTGGGAAAGGCTTCTTAAATCCCTCAAAATAACATCTTCCAACCTCATTTGTGATCTGCCTCCTGAACTGCTTTCTTCAACTTTAGGTCTATTAAACTTTCTGTAAAAGCATATCTACCACCTTCTGCACATTAGACATGACCTCACCATTGTGATTGTCTTATTCTCAACTGGTGTAAAACTGCAACTTGTTGGATTGTCGAAGTATCTTATCACTTGTGATGAAATCCAACTTATCAGATTTCTCAACTTTTGACACTGAGAACTGTTTAATTTCCTCTCCTGAGCTGTTAAATTGCCATGTTTCTGCTCCATGTAAGTTGTCATCACTACTGCATTGAATACTCAAATCTTAGTTGTCACATAGATATCCTACTGTCCAAACAGGCCTCTGAAGATGCCAAAATGCCATTGACACAATAATAATCTGCTGTGTGACATCTTTGGTTGACAGCAGGAGCTTCTGTATCCCATTACCCAGATGCATCATATACATATAATAGACACACCTAAAGCAATCTAATGGAGGATTCAGACAATAATTAATATTGCTTGACAGGCTACATTGGTCTAAAACCCCATGTGAATGCTGAACTACCAACACAATGCAAACTAAATGTGAAAGATATCTATAGTTCACAAGTGTTGTTCCCACAATGTAGTATAAACTGACAAGGAATCATGAGGGAATGCAATGAAGAAAATAATCAATATTTAGTGAATTAATGGTATGATCAGTGCTGTAAAAAAGACTTGAGCTCTGTTTCAAGGAGTTAACTGTCTGAACAAAGTAACTGATCATCCTATAAACTTGTTTTGAATGTAAAGCCATTTTAGTGGATAGTGAAAACTGGCGAAGGTTATTGCATAACAACCTTCTAAGCAAATCGGCAGTGCTTCAGAGTTTGCTCCCCATGATCATCTGGTTTAGCCCTCTTTTACTCTGCAGCAGAATACTATGCTCCGTTCTGGCTTCATTATCACATGTCAAGTTGTTTGGCACACAACTGTTCTTAACCATGTGCATTGTAACTGGGATGGTTCAACCCACACCAGTACATGGCTCCCTGTGTTAAGCAGCATCACTCCTCCACACAGCATCACTCCTCCACACATCTGTTGTGAGGCTGCTACAGCCAGAATGGTTGAGAAGATCAGGCCCCAAGCCTACCACTATACACAGACCTCTTTGATCACCCAAGAGCACTCTTGCCCTACCCAGCTCTCTCTGCAACATAGATATGTCATGAAGAATGGTTTGCAGCTGGTGTCAGAAACGTCTTTTATACCTGACCCAACCATGCATATACCCATCTTTGATTTACCATGCTACTCGTGGACCCTTCAGTTTTGAAGGGGGCAGGGTCAATGTGCAGCAGGCCTTCACACCTGAGGCCAGTGAGAGGATCCCACATCTAAGTGTGGTCAAAGATCACACTGACAACTGCCCTCTGAGCAGATTTGATGGTGGTCTGAGAGCTCTGTATTTAGGTGATGAGGCTGCCACAAATTGGCTTGGCAAGCTGAGTGTCTGCTAAGGAAGGAGTGAATAGTAGCTTAAGTTTAACTTTAGATCTGTCAACCTATTGGCTAGTAACAAATCTTTTTCTACTAGAGAACTGAGCCTAATCTTAGCTTTGAGCTTTGTGGGACTCTTATGCCGGAGGATCTTGACACATACCATTATAAGATTCTGAAGTTCCCCTGTTCTCATTATAAGGCAGAATAGTACACCAACATGCCTGCACACTTTTTTCTAAACAAATTGGCTGAAAATTATATTGTCTGACCAGAGCTTCTGTCTGCAAGCTCTCTGCAGGAATTACTGTCAGAGTTGTGCAACAGGCCTGTGACTCAAGATGAACAGTAGCGGCACTAGACTGAGCAAGGCTTTCATGGATCTACTGCAGCTAAATATTTGACCTCTGAGGAAGGTATTTCTAGAATATTTGCAAGTTGTAAATCCATGTTTCTTGGAAACATGACAACTTAACTAAATGTTACTGTATCCTAAATTTAATAAATGTAGTTCTGACTTTCATACTTCTGATCTTAAGCACTTTGAGCTGTCCAAGAGGTCATGATTGCTCTGAGTGACTTGTTCTGTAGTGGATAGAAAAGTATGAAGCATAATAAAGATAACTTATCTTTCTACTAAACAAGTAAACAGATTCAGTTTTCTGACATAAGCATTGGGTTTTGGTTTCAGTTCAGTCTCCTCTCCTATGCAATTGTCACTTAACATTGAGCAATGATAAATGTATAGAGATTTGATTCAGAAATCAAGAGGCAGCATTTTTATCTATTTTGGTGATGGTTCATAGGGCTGTTGCCTTAAGCTGTCAGAGCACAGCATGATGGAGACTGACAGTTCTGTATAGCTTCCTTTTTTGAGGCAAGAGGGTGGGGATGGACTTAAGCTTCTATTGTAATTAGTCTCATGTTGTATGCAAACAGTACTAAACATTTACAGTGTGTACACTTCTGTAGACCTGCTGTTTAGAGCTAGCTCCCACCATTGTCCAAATACTTAAGGGTTTTAGAATCTTGAATCACCATACTGTAAGTTATGCCTACAGAGGAGGTACTTTACTATATTCAAAATTTCTTGGCTCAATCTCCCCTAAAACTCCAATGCTTATGGATTTAGGGGGCGGGGAGGAAATAAGCAAGTATATAGAGTGCAGCCTGACAAACTAAACTGGTCACTTTATACCCCTTCACCATATCTAAAGGCTATAATTGAAATGCTTGTAGGCTCTTAGTTTAGTATCACCACTGCACCACACTGTTTTCTGACCTGCCACTCAAGTAGACCATTTGGCAATAATCTGGTAACTTTAAGGCTGTAGACATTCAGATTTAGCTGACTATTACTGGTAGTTTCTTGGGGCAAGTATTAGTCCTATCATTAAGTTAGATTTAAACATCCTCTGGGGAAATAAACTGTCCTGATTAGGATGAGCCAACAGAATAGGAAGTAGCGTCCAGTAATTTTTCTGCACTTCATACTAACTGCTTTGGTTCTATGGCATACAATAGCTTTATAATGGAATGAAATTAACACATCCATTTTTGTTAATTTCATTCCAAGGACTGAAAAGGTTTTTTTTTTAATACTACTTACAAAAGAGTGCGCACATACTGTGTAACAACATGCACCCCTCACATTAAAGTGTAGTGCAAAAGGTGTGGAAGTAGAACTAAATAGTTCATGGCACATGCGTAGGCCTCAGAGTAACCCACAAGTTTGTAAGACTTTCCTTTGGGGGGGGGAACCTAACACAGTTGTATTTTTGTCTTTAGGTGACAGACTAATCTGATCTACATATGGTGCTATTGTGTGGTTGGTCTCAACTTTGCCAATAAGGGACCTCAATCCACATTATCAAACCCAATGACTATTAAAAGTAATGTTTGGCAGAGCACATAGTGACCTAGGACTGAAATTACAGGTGTTCTGCAAGTCAGATGCAATATTAACTAGGTATTGGGTAAACTTGACAGATATTTTTGACACCATGCTGAGACTATTTAAACAGATAAGGATGGAAAAAGCATAGTCAAGCATTCCAGTGTAACCTTGTTGCTTTTAGGGACTAATTCTTATTTTTGTCTATAGTGAAGGTAGCTTATACTGGCTAGTTTAGCTCAAATATTTTACATACATCAAATTAAGCAAGAATAGACCCAACAGATCTAGTCTAAGATGGAGTTTTTCCCTGTATCTACACTTCATAGCTAAATATCATGTAAGACAAGTATTTCTATCATGCTGTGTCATGAAGTTAGGTTATGACAGATTTTTTTTTTATAAATGTGATTTGCTACTAAACGGTGTGCATCCTGTTTTAGCATAATAGAAGGGAAGTAATATTGAATAAAAGTACTCAGATCATACAAAAACAACTTCCAGGGCTGTCACTGTAAGAAGCAGGAAAAAGCTGAATTAATATAATTTAGCAGGTGAGTTTCAAACCTGCCACATCTCACTACACAAAATAAACTGCATAATTTCTCAAATTATTCACAGTATACAATGAAACTCTAGGCATTCACCTGTAGCTATCACATTCTAAGAACGAATAGCTGTCTATAGAAACTTAGTGCAGGGTATAGACTTAACCCAGAATTTGACTCAAAACCCCAGGTAACTTGGTTCACAATTGGCAAGATGAACCATTAAGAGCCTAGTCTAGGGTCTGGATTACTTTATAGCATTTATGAAGTCTACCAAGTGGTGCCTTTTGTTGCCTTTTAGCCATGTCTGTTCTGAGTGTGGGGTTTGTTTTTGTTTTTTTGTTTTTAAATGCATGCTGCCTTAGGTGGTAGCATATAGATGGCATGTGACTTTTACCATATTTTGTAAATGGAATTGTCATTGGGGGAGGAAGTCTTAGAGGAAGCTTACCAGGTGGAGTAGTGCAAATCACTCTCGAGGGGAGGGGAGCTAACTTTGCAACTTAGATGCACAAACTGCCACTATTTGACTGGTGTATAGTCAGCCTTTTCTTGTCTATATTAATGTACTTTTCTACAAAATAGGAAGCTGTGTTCCTTACATGTAGCAGCTAAATATGTTCTGATGGTCATTACCTCACTGACTTCACCTGAAACTAAAAATGCTATGATCAACTTGAGAGGTACACTGTAAAAGATACCCTGTATCTATGCTGGGAATGGAGATGGAAGGCTTACATTTAAAAAGCTCTAGAATGTAACTGACTCAAACATGGGCTGATCTCAAGGCTTGTTGCATGTTGACTATCACTTCTGAAGCTGCTGAATTTTGCCCTTCTAAAAGAAAGCTATGGAGAATAATCCTAGTGTTATCTAGAATAATAATTCTGTCCTGCAAGAACTCCTGCAAAAAAACATGCTCTTTGTTAATCAGAGGAATAGTTCTGTTCTAATTATTTCAGTATCCCTGAAATGTACATCTGAGTTTGTTTGCTGGTGAAATAAGATTTGCTAGTAGATCCAAATATTGATATTTAGAGAATTAGGTTTGGGTGTCCCATGGAAGAACTGGGCTCTGCTGAATAAAGCTTACCCTTGCTGCTTGCAACATTATGTGGCAAAACATCCCACTTGACCCAAGTGAAGTAAAGTAGCAAACTTGGTACTAGCAGGTAGAAGTTCTGGCATCAACTTATAACAAGTATTGCATTTCAGTAGACTGGTCATCTTACAGAAGAGGTTTAGGATTGAATATATAGTGGATTGGAGCCAATGGCAGAATGATGTAGGCTGGCTTGCATTGGGTCTGTTGGCCCTATATAATGGCTGCTCAAATATTCCCAAGCCTATAAAAACAAGTCCTTTGCCTTCTGCAAAATAGCCTCAGGTTAGGAGTTTCCTCCCAACTTGAATAGATGTGGGAGCTCTTCTAATTTCAGAATTGAGACGGTTATACCAATCATAACTTGTGTTTGTCTCGTAACAAATTTGTTAGGAGGTCATTGTCATCACTCCGAAAACAAAACTTCATATAGAAGTTTCACTGCTAATTTTCTACCAGAATACTATCCAAAAGGATAAAGGCAACTTCAGGAAATAGCACACAAGTGTAACTTTTTGTGGAGAGTTGACCTGTGCTTCAGTGTAGCATAATTTTGCATTCAAACTAGCAATTAGTAATGCTAATGTGTCTACTTTTTTTTTTTTTCAGAGGTGTGCTCAAAAACAGATATTGATGTACTTTAATACATCAGCTTGTCAAGATGTGACATACAAACATAATCTATTTCTCTTTATTCAGTGGGTGTTGGTGTTCACTGAGAGCTAATCCTAATTTTAAAATAGGATGTTAGGACTGCTGTCAAGACTTCCTATTCATAACAGTGTATTAAAGTCCTAATATTAAATACCTCAAATCTCTGGCCATTCCCATTTGGTCAATTATGTGCAATTGCAGACTTGATTTGCTGATACTTGCTCCTAGGCTACAATGAGACCAATGTACTCTACCATCTCTCAGGAGCCAAATGAGCCTACTGTACTATCTTGCCTCTTATTTAATGTAGTAATTGTTTAATCCATGCTTTATCTTGGCACTCCAGATTTACTTCAGATGGCAGGTAAAAGTGAACTGCAAAGGCTAAACTCTTCTGTACAAATCCAAAAAAGAATTGCTTATTAACTGCAACTTGTACAGTATTTACCACTGGAGGCACTTGCCACCGCCATCACCACAAGATCTTAGAAAACTGAACTGCAAATTTGTGAGGTTGTTCTGACAGAAGAGCCGACAAATAGTATAAACAAAGGGGGTAAAGGGTTTCTATGTGGGGACAGTTCAGCAGTTTAACAATACTGGTATAATCCCTGTGTAAACACACTTATTCCAGTACAATAATTATTTTTGACTGTAGTTTAAACCCAAACCCTTTTTGTACTGAAATAAGGGCCTCTACAGAGATTATCCCAATTATATTGTCTTAAATTCACACCTTTTTAAGTTAGACTTTTTTTCCTCTGTGAAGACAAGACCTGAGAATAGAAATGTAGAACAGAATGGTAGTTTTGATAGCTCTCTGAACTGTAGGTTCTTGCTGGCTTCTCTACCGAACTTATCAGGCTCTGAAGGAGGCAACATTAAAATGCTAGTGTTCTAAAAATAACTATTTATACTCTGCATATTACATACAAATTTTAACTCTTCAGTTGGCATTGTGGACAGCACATAGGGTCAGTTATGACAGGTAGCTTTTGGTGAGTTACTTTGAGAGAGCTGTTCTTCCCATGGGATATAATTTAGCTAGCTAGAGAACAATACGTGGTGGTCGTGAGTGGGTGGGATGCTAGTGAAGAGTCCTAACAGAACATTGTCTCTGCTCTAAGCTTTTTGTATCAGCTGTTAGTTACAGTAGAACCTCAGAGTTATTACCACCTCAGGAATGGAGGTTTAACTCTGAATAAAAGATTCTGTTTGGTCTTTCAAAAGTTGACAACTGAAAATTTACGTAGTAACATTTCAAAGCTTTATTACACAGAAGAAAAATGCTGCTTATAACCACTTTTTAATTTAAATGAAACAAGCAAAGTTTCCTTACCTTTTTTAGTATTTTGTTTAACACAGTATTGTGCTTGCTTTTTTGTCTCTGCTGTCTGATTGCATATTTCCAGTACCAAATGAGAGGTGTGGTTGACCAGTCAGTTTGTAACTGAGGTTCTACTGTAGTACTGCAGGTGTTGGAAAGATGCAGCTGCCCCATTAGCCTCACACACCACACTGGATGAAGGAGGAAAAGGCTGTAGAAGTACCAAGGTCATACTCTAGAAAATACTTTGAAAGCTGTCTAGCATACCTAAAGAAACGGCAGCTTTCCACTCTACCTTGGATAGTGGAAGATTACTTCCACAGTTCTTCCTATGGGTGGGTTGGGGACATGAGGATTACGTTCCTAAATGTAATCCTTGGAGAAGAATGGTTTAGACTCCCTTGGGCAGCTAAAGCAAGATAAAATATATGGAAGGGCATTCAAATGAGAACATTTGCGAAAAGTTCTGGCTTAGACAACTTTATTTATGTTGTGCTTGAAATGATAGACTGACGATCAGGGTCACTACAAGGCTCTTTAGCATTAAGAAGGTTTGCCAAAGTTTTGATTTCCTGGGGATTTTTAACTGTCTTGATCAATATTGGGTGGGGGGGGGCGGGCAGAAGGTGAAACCAACTTCTGAAAACTGTTTCTGGAGTTGGGTGCAGAATAACTTGACTTTATAGCGCAACTAAACAATGCTTTATAGAATGGGAAAGCTGAGTTGGACAGTCCCAAGCAACCTAATAGCAGAGAGTGAGCATCAGTTAATCTGACCATGAAACTATTGAAATAATGGGACACCTGCACATGGAACAGGGGAGAACACACCTCTGAGNGGGGGGGGGGGGGGGGGGGGGGGGGGGGGGGGGGGGGGGGACTGGAGGTCAGAAAGCTGACTTTGAAAAAGTAAGCAAAGTCTTCAGGAATCTTTATCCTATATCTGAAACAATACTAATCAGTGGTGTCATTTATATAGCTTCTCAGTCACTCAAGTCTAATGAGGGAGGAGGGTGACATGCTAAAGGAAAGATTAATAAGTCAGGAGGGACTCTTCCCCACTTACCCTCTAAAAGAAGGTTAAATAGCCTTTTTTCCCCCCTCTACTTCTAATTGAATAGTCTCTCAACAAGATTCTTGATAAGACTAAGATGAAAACTGGCCTGCTAAAATACCTAGGAAGTAGAATATCCTGGGTAAAGAAGGGACAGATCTAGCAGTAGTTCACTGCTATCTGTACTGTAAAGGGGATGCAGGTCCCAAGAGGCTGTTCCTTATTGCTAGGTAGTAAGTATATAAAGAGTAGATCTAAAATGGACAAAATACCAGATAAGGGCCTCTCGGCCTCTTTTGAGAAGAGTAGACCTTTATATTTTTAAGTTCTAAAACCAATTGGATTCCTAAACACTGTAAAATATTATCAATAACTTGGACTTGGGGGAACTATCGGTTCCATGGGAGTCTGCAGGATAATCTAATCCTATCTAGAGGATAAAATATTTCATTGAAAGAGTGGGTAAGTGACTGATTGAACTCTGACACTGACAAAAACTTCTTGAAGCTCACTTACTGGTGTATGTGGCTTAAGGGAGGGCTGTTGGGACACACATGAGGTACAGGGTATGCAGTATGGAAGGGCGAATACATAATTGGTGATACGATTACTGAGTAACAGTAGTTAAATCAGCATGTAGAGTGCTGCATTCTGTCAACACCATGGGAATGGTTCTTTACTGACTCAGAGGTATAGGCAACATATGTAAGCCTGCATAATTCTAGGTACTAAAAATGACTCTTGAAGGTTATACTGTTAATGGGAGGCATCTCATGAAGAATATGCTCAAAGTGGCAGGGGAGGAGGGCAGCAGCAGGGAAATCACTTGTGAAGAATATTGTATAAGTGAACAGTAATTTCACAGGATACAAAGCAAATATTAAGAGGATGGGAAGAAGGGGATTATAGGGGACATGAAGTTCAGTGCAGGTTTACTGCTACAGTGAACATTATAGAAATGATAACAAATGAAGTCCAAGCAAAACAGGTTCCTCCCCCCCGTCCCCCTTTTTAAAGCTGGCACCTGACTTGGCCTAAACCCTTCTGGTATGGCTAAATATGGAGGCTTGAGGTAAAATTCCCAAGAGAATATACACTATTACTTCCCAATAAGCATGTGTGTCTTGGAGATTCTCTGTATGCACAAATAGTCAGTTTCATAATCTATATGATGGCTAAACTATAAATGAGGGAAGTGCTTAACTGGATATTTATGTAGAATGACACATGATTCCTTCCCTCCCACTCCCTATACACTAGGGGAGCACAGTCCCAAGTCAGAGCATGTGACTAGGAGTGGAACTCCTGAGTCCTAATCCCTGCCCTTGTGTTCACTTGTGGCCTTGGGCAAGCTATGTAACTTCACTGCTTATTAAAGGGTGGTAATACTTTACACTCCATGTACTTCAAACACCACTTCTTACAATAACCCTCTGAAGTATTATGTGAATTGGAAATATAAAATTCAGATAGTTAATGCTATAAATCTCTACTACAGGTAGCAAGTGGCCTTGGCATATTACACTGGGGACTGATTGTAAATGGCAGTCTTCTACTTGGCAAAGTATACTGACTGCATATACAGTTAGAACTCTTATCAAAACTCATAATTCAGAATCCTGAAATCTGACTTTAGCATAAAATTTATGTATGCATTAAAGTCTCTACTTTTACAGCTCTTAACTTCCAAAACACCATAGTGAAGAGGCTGCCAGAGCTTAAACACGGCATGAACACCTTTTTGAATGAATGACCCACAGTGCACATGTTAGTTTGTTACCTGGACATATTTAGATATTATGCTTTCATGTACAGCATGGGATGTGGGAGGGTCCTCCATTGAATTGCTACTAGTGCCATTCTGTCTCGATGTCTTCACACCTGTTTGCTTTCTGCTTTACATCTTCAGTCTTTTGAAGCAAACATGGGTCTGTCAGGGCTGGCCCAGAATTACAGCAGTGCATTTCAGCATTGCATTAGTAACAATTTAATAATAGGGAGTACAGAAGTGATCCCTGAGGCATCTTTAGAGATCTCAGCTAAGAGGACTGGACCACCAACAACAAATGTAATGTTATCAATTACATACCTAATGTATGGCTTAGTGAGTGTCTCACTTCAATTGTAGCGAGCTCTGATCAACCAGATCAAAACATATTTAATAGCATGTACATGACACCAACAATATGACCTGTTCATTGCCTTGGTGACTTTAGTCTCACCTTTAAAAGCACTGCTGGAATGGATTGGAATAATGTCAGTTGTGATATCCCTGGTGTTTTGGCTCTAGGGCAGTTTTTATTCACTTCTAGTACAATCAGAATGGGGTGTTAGTGTCAGTCTCATTCAGTCAGAAAGGGAATCATATTAGTTTAATTGAAGCTTTTAAGAGATTAGCAATAAGGTTCAAAAACTCCATAAGCAAAGCTACTAGTTGAGACAATGAGACTTGCAGTTAGCTACACTTAGAAGCATTTGGCTCTGTATCTGAATTTGACTATTTACATATTCATGAAAATTAAAATTTGCTTAAGGCTACCTCTCCCAAATTTGCTTAAGGCTACCTCTCCCAAAAAGATGGGCTCTGAAGTAGAAAACAGTAGAAGGAATCAAATTCTAAACTAACCCTAAGCCTAAAATCTACAGGAGATGTTTCAAGTTTATAGTAACCAGAGTCATTAGACTGAGAACCATAAAAGGAGTATTAAATGTAGTATCAAAATGGCTCCTTTCCACCATGAATTATAAACATTAATTCTAGGTGGTGCTTTCTGCTCTGCTAGGACAACCACTGAAATTGGAATTTCTTTAACCAAGCCATCACTAGTTCTTGGCTCCCAGCCTCTAGGTTCAACTTTTTAAGTAGAAGATAAGATCTTCTGTCATCTCTAGATAACCTAAGTTATGTACTTTACTTGAGTGATAGGAGACTAAGTAGCATGGTGATGAATTTGTATGTAGTAATCAAATAACTGAGCAGAATGACTGCAGTTATTGCTTTTCTGGATTTGATTCTTTCTCCAGTGGAGGTTTTTATGGATGTTTGCAAACTAAGCCACAGCTGGGCATAACTGAATTTCAGTGACCCAAACAGTTGTCACCTGTGTTTGGCAACTTAACTTCAGAGCCTGGCTATAAGCTTTTTAGTGCTAATACTTGCCTAAAAATTAATGGAGAGGGGGGCAGTGGGAGTGAGCAGCTGTTCCTTTCTTCAGACTTAGGGTATGTCTACACTACCCGGCAGGCAGCAATTGATCCAGCGGGGGTCAATTTATCACATCTAGACTAGATGCGGTAAATCGACACACACACACACACACACACACCCCACGCTCTCCTGTTGACTCCTGTACTCCACCACCGCGAGAGGCAGAGTCAACAGGGGAGTGGCAGCAGTCGACTCACCGCAGTGAAGACACCGCGGTGAGTAGGTCTAAGTACATTGGCTTCAGCTACGTTATTCACGTAGCTGAAGTTGCGTAACTTAGATTGGTTCTTCCCCCCCCCCGTGTAGACCAGGCCTTAGACTGGGATTTTCCTGAAGCGCACATGTCTTGCCCCAGACACACAGTCCATTGACTGACAGTGATTCAGTCTTGCCCAGATACAGTGCAGTTCCAAGTGCATTATTCAGTCTAGGTTGAAATAGAAGTGCTGAGGCTTCTAATTCCCTTAGATTATTCAGTGATAGGGGGGAAATTTGAGTGATCTCTAACTCCAGTTGAAACTTCCCTTTGGCTTAATCCTGTTCTTGTACTACCTTGTATCTTTACCACTCTAAACTTCCACTTTGAATATTCAGTCATTTGTATTATCTCCTTTGCTTATTTAGAAAGTCTTTCTCCAATTCTTAAATTCTGTTGCTCTTCTCAGCAACTTCATATTTGTCATTCTGGTAACAAGGAGCCTAGTACCAAAGAAAAGACTCTAAAGCTACATGACAGCTCTCTGCTAGTAGGAACTTTAGTCTCCATACTAATGTTACTTCCTTGATACGGGCCAGTCCCCAAAATCTAGTCCAGGATGGACCTTCTGTACACAAGATTATTGCACTACTAGCTCTGTTATCAAGCTGCTAGTAGAAGCTCTCCATTAAATAGGCTGTATCCTACTTTAATGCCTATAGCTTATAGGTGAGACTGCATCATCTTAACTAGCATTTTATCCCAGTTTCTAAATCCTGAACTAAGACCATGCAACTTGACACCCAGTCTAGCTGCTTCTGTTCTTTTGTTGGAGTTGCTCTGTTTTGGACTCACTTTTTTTTTTTTTATATTTAAAAAAAAAGTATTCTATACTCATCAGAGAATGAGACAAGATAGGTGGAGATATCTTTTATTGGGCCAACTTCTGTTGGTGGAATTACAAGCTTTTGAGCTAAACAGAGCTCTTCAGGTCTAGGGAAGGAAGCAATGTGTCTGAGTATTGTATTGGAGAATGTCAGACATGGTACACTGACAATTACCTATTGCACAATCATAGTCCAATTAAAAATACTGAGCTATTACTACTGAACATCTGGTGCCTTGGTTCATATTATCCAATAGAACTGTTCATAAAACAACAATGTCTCTCTCAGGAAATTCCAACATCTCAATCTTTTTATCTCAAATTGGGATGGAAAAAATCAAAATAGCAAAAACAGTGAAACAAATTTAGACTACTCATATTTTTAAAAAATCCGTTTGAAGTGGTGTGTGTTCAGTCTTTTCCCTGTGGAAGACTAACAAAACCACACTTTCTAAGGGGGATGCTCTTCAACCTGCTATATCCAGTGTTCTATTTGTTTAGTTTGTGCTTGCATTCAGATTCTTTGAGTAAGGAGAAATGCCTCGCTTCCAGAGAAGATTATGCAAGCCATCAATTTATTAAACAAGTACTTGTCAAAGCATAAACAACTTTCTCTTTTGTTTAGCTCCAAAATCTGGGAATTAACCCAGCGAACATTGGATTCAGCACCCTAACAATGGAATCTGATAAATTCATCTGCATCAGAGAGAAAGTAGGGGAACAAGCACAGGTCGTGATAATTGATATGAGTGATCCAACTACACCCATTAGACGTCCAATTTCTGCAGAAAGTGCCATCATGAATCCTGCTTCTAAAGTCATTGCTCTGAAAGGTGAGTTGATGCTGTTTTCAGTAATATCTAACACGCAGTAAACGTACAGCAACATTCAGCCAAAAGGCAGCTCTGAGTCTGTAGTAAAACTTAGTTTTACACAGGATTTGAGTTTCTCATAAGTTTCTTGACTGTATGGTCTTGGTTATAGTATCCACTCTGTCTTGGATTTAAGAGGTTGAGCTAAGCTTGCGTACACAGAGTGGTAGTAAGCCAAACCCTTGTAGAAATGCATGACTGCATTCCATCCTGAAACTGGGAGGGCATTGGATATGGAGAGTCCATAAACTTTGGACTCTCCTATTTAAACAAATTTGCTGAAAAGGTCTTTGAAAAGACCTAAGTGCCAAGACCAGAGTGCTGAGTGAACTTTGCAGAACATGTATAGAGAACACATCAGACTACTGTTGCAGGGTAACAAATGTGAGAATGAAGGCCACTGTACAGCTTCTTAAAATGTAATCGAAGTCTAAATGTGTATTAATGTCCTTCACCTTAAAATAGAAGATACTTAAAATGTGTCTGGAAAGATGTTAATGTTAAAATCACATAAGGACAGCAAGTAGCTTATTGTAAGCTGAAATACTCGTCTAAATAGACATTTTATACTTAAAAGTTAGCAGAAGTCACAAGACTTAAAGTGGAAATTGTCTCTGGTGCTAAAACTTTAGAATGCAGAATATATAATAAACACTTGGAAAAGGGGTTTTTGCGATAACTTTAAGCTAGTTAAGTTGCTTTTGGCTTTCTGGGTACCACTTCATGAGCTACTTGAGCACCATGGAATAAAGGCTTCCCAGCCTTTCAGAAAAGCAGAATAACTTGCAAGCTAGTTGGTGTTTAATCTTGAAATAAATGCTTCACTGTTACTGACTGTGTACTTTTCTTCCTGCATTCTTGTCTTAAACAGATGGTGAGTTAACTTGTCCTGACATTTCATGTGTTAGTGGTACAAAATGGTCTAATCTCATAAAAAGTACTGAAATATTTACAAATAGCCATTTGCTATCCTTTTTACTTTACAGCTAATTGGGAATTTGAATCCTCAACTTAGTAACTGCAGCGGGAAGAAAACCTTCTCCCTTTATTGATGTGCCATTGACCATTTGGTTGCTTTGACTATTGACTGTACCAACTAAAGACAATATTAATATATGTAATTATAGTACAGTTGATAGACAAAACTGAGTCGCAATACTTTTATGAGAGACCTTTGCTAGCATGATGTCTTGTGTGCCAGTGATTTCTGCCTAAGTGTGCTATTTAGTCTGAAAAGTCATGGTGATATCTGGGGGTCCAAGAAATCTGTCTAAAATCCAGTTTTGAAAACTGGAATAGGTTCTATGTTTTCTATCAGCCTAGACTTGAGGTCAAGGCTGTTTTTAAAGCAAATTGTATTTCAGCTGTTGGCATGCATTTCCTTCAGACTACTATGAACAGCCTCCATGTATGAGAGGTGGGCAGAGGTGCTGAACAATACATTTAATTTCTTAATTGGTATTACCTTGAGGTTCAGTACCACATTGATTGGCATCCACTCTCCTTAATCATAGTCTTGGACCCCTGTAAAGCAACCTGTTGGCAAGGAAAGTGCATCCTGTGTACTAGTAAAACTTCATCCAGTACTTAAATGGAAAACTGTTACCCTGCCCTGATCTGAAACTAACCTACTAACTATAAAATGGGTTTAGTGTCATCCAGCTTCTAACAATCTAGCTTTATTTTTACCAACATTAGACTTAGTCAAAAGCAATATTGTCCTGCTACTGCAGTGTGAATGAGCTAATGTAGTCTTCCCAGAGATGTCATTAGACAATGTGTGATGTCAGTGTACTAAATAAAAATGTTTGTCAAGGTCCCACAAACCTGTGGGGTGACACAGGAGTTACAGTATCTCCAGAATGGATGTGGGTGGGAGGGGAGGGGGGGCAAGGGGTGTTTAAAGACCAGGGATACTGTCACTTGCTTAGGTATCCTTGGACAATGGTACATAAATTATGGAATTACAACAATGTGACTTTCTTTCATAAAAATCTAGTTTCCCAAAAATGTAGACTAGATCAGACTTTCTCTAGCATTTAATACTTGGCTGCCTAGCTAAAGGGTGGAGCAAGCCAAACTTTCCCTGCTGATGGATTGTGAAGACAGCAGTCTAAGCTGTTACATACTGTGCCTTTTTTATAAAAGTATGCACCATGACTGAGAGTTGCTCACTAACGCTCAAATTGAGCAACAGAATGTACAATCTCAATCTCCAATGGGAAATGAAATATTGCTAAAATTAGCAACTATTATGGGGTGTGGTAGACATGCATAAAAATTGCATTTCTGGATTGCATGTAGCATTCCCCTAGTGTTCTAAGTATGACACTTTTTTTGTCCTTGTATCCATGTATTTCTTTCTCATGTTCTGTACCACAAAAGCACAAAACAAGTGGGGAATGCAGTGTTTTCAGACTGCATTTCCATACATTAATCATGGGAATGTAAAATGCAATTTCATGCTCTAGTCTTACAGAAATTTACATTCTTCCACCTCTAGTAGAGAGAACTTTTCCTATAAGTAGACTAGACTAAGGAAATTCAGACTTGCATTGAAAGTGCAACTGAATGGCGGTGGGTTTTTTTTGTTTTTTTTTTAATTGCTTAATGTTTAAAACTGGGCCTAATCCTTTTGACGATACTATCCGTTGCAAGTCTTAGACGAGTAAGCTAATGGGATATTGGGGTAGAAGAGCAAAAATCTTGTGATGACACTTGCCTCTACCCTAACTCTTTATAGTAGAACATTAACCATTCCAATAAATGTTACTTGAATAATAGATGAAAACTATAACACCATACTACAACCTGCCCCTTAATGCAGTGCTGGACCTAAGAACAGAAGGCTCTCCTAAACAAGTCTGTTACCTGGTGATTAGGGTCTGTGAAAGAAAACCTATACTGTAGGTCTGAATTTTATTTTAAGAAATACCATGATTGCCACTGCTCATCTTGTCCATTAGATCCAGGGATCAATTAGCTGAGTATTCTGCACTTCTAAAACAAGTACTGTTTCAAATGTTAGAGCACAGTAGTTAGAATTGCTTCTAGAAGTAGACGTTAAATATGCACTTTAGGTATAGCTGATCCAGATCCTCTATTCTGAAATAGTGATGCCAGGATGACTTGAGCTGGAAACTTAAGCCCAGAAGACAGAGTCTGGGTGTCCTTTCTTTATATACATGATACATAAAGACTCTATGATCAAAATTAGCTTGCCTTAATCCTGCTAATATCTTCAGTTGAGGATATAGCAATTCATAAATCTCTGTAGCCCTTCTAAATGGGAAACTAAAGTTTCCAGAGGGGGCTGGTGAGTAGGATGCTTTCATAATCACTTAGCAGCTTCTGCCAGAGGGGGTCTCTAACATACATATACAGAAGATAATGTAGCAGTGTTCTGCTTCTTGAAGTCTCTAATCATATGGCTTCTGATATCTTCAGTGATATAGTGACTTAAGCTAACTCCGTTTTAGTGTCATGTGTAGGGCTTTTAGTATGTAGCAAGCAGAAGACTTCAAGTTTTGTAGTGTAAAGTTAGGGCAAGTCTTTCTGGGTAATGCGTTGTTTGACAATATTCTTTCAAATACCTTCCCTTCTAGATGGCTAGGGGTGCTTTGTCAATTATAAGCTGCCATTTGGGTAATGTGTTTTCTGGAATCTTCTGTTGAGTATCTACTTCATTAAAGGGAAGTCCACTTTACCCTTTTTGGGAAAAATAACTAACTCAACCAGTTATTAAACTATAACTGCTAGTTCCTGGATAGTCCTAGCTGGTATTCTGTTCCCAAGAGACCAACACTAATGCAATAGTCATATCTTAGACAATGCTGTCTTTTACTCCAGATTGCAGTTTACTCTTTCCCACCCCCAATATAAAAGGAAAATCTCTACTTAAATTACTGTTTAATTGCTGTCTGCTAGCTAATATCATAGTTAAATATTACTAACCCTCTTATTGGAATGGGAATCCGCTTGCAGCTCCATAATCATATCTAACCACTGCAAGTCAGGCTAGGCCATTAGGAATTAAAACAATGAAATTAATTCTCATCTGGCTTCTCTTGGATGAAATGAATGAAGTTAAAACTAAGCTTACAGGGCTTCTGCATGGAAGATAGCAGGGCATTTTAATAAAAATCTAAGCCCCTCCCTATCTATTTAGCATGGTAGATTCATCCCTGGAAATATTGTCCCCCTAAACTGGCAATGGTTTTTTTGTTCTTGCTTGGTGGAAGCTAAAATATTTGCACTCTAAACTGCTAATTGCAGCCCATCCAACTATTGTGCTCTCTAAGGCCTGGTCTACACTGTGGGGGATCGATCTAAGTTACGCAACTTCAGCTATGTGAATAACATAGCTGAAGTCGACGTACTTAGATCTACTTACAGTGTCTTCACTGCGGTAGGTTGACTGCTGATGCTTCCCCCGTCGACTCCACCTATGCTTCTCACTCCAGTGGAGTACTGGAGTCGAGGGGAGAGTGCTCAGCGGTCAGTTTATCGCATCTTCACTAGACGTGATAAATCGACCCCTGGAGTGATCAATCGCTCCAGAGGTAAGTGTAGACATGCAATTATAAACAACAGATACTTTTACAGAGCCAGCTCTGCTCCATAAACAAGGGAAGATGTAAGTGACTATGGAACATGTAACTTTTCCTTTTAAGTGGGAACATGGGCAGACACTAGTGTAGTATATAAATTGGAGGAACTGGGTATATTTAATTAGACCATTTAAATGGCACCTGGAGAGCCTGCCTAGCTTGTCTTAAAGAAAGATTCCTTTGAAGCAGATGTTAGGTTCTGACACTACTGTAAACTTTGAACTTTCCAGATGTGAGCTAATAAATACCAAAATAAGCAGAGGCATGCTGATTGGAATGCTGTACATACCTTCACTAGAGATTATGAAGTATGACCTATATCTTTGATCTCCAACTTTACTATTGAACCACTTATCAAGATAGTCAGCTTGATATGCCAGTGCTACTTGCTCACTGATTATTATACCACACTCCAAAGGAAATATGCACACACACAGAGGTGTAATTTCATATCTGTGTAGCTGTAGGCACTTGACTATAGTTTAATCTTGATGAGGCAGTTACTTGTGACTTGGAGTAAAGTGTTATCTGATCATCCCAGTCTTGCCTCATAAATCAGGACCTGTCTGTCTCCATTGACTCCCTTCTCTAGGACCCAATAAAGAGGAAACTTATATTTAACACATGTTAAATAGTGTAAAACATGTTGCCATAATGTGTTCATTGCCTGTGCAGAAATTAATGTTAAATCTGTGTGGTGCAGCATCTGTTACAAGGTCATTGAAATGGCCTAAGCTGTAGCTGAAGTCATTCTGTTAGTTAAGTTGCCATAGTTTTGCTCTATCTTTCTTCTACTCCTCTTTATTGGAATGTTTAAACTGGAAAACTATCTTATTGCAGCTAAAGGTTCTAAGCATGCCTCCCAATACATGCAAATTATAGGGCTGAGTATAATTTAATGTCCAGAGGTCTGTGATTCTTTTGTATCTCCCACACCAGCAGGGAAGACACTTCAGATCTTTAACATTGAGATGAAAAGTAAAATGAAAGCCCATACTATGGCAGAGGAAGTGATCTTCTGGAAGTGGATATCGGTAAACACAGTTGCCTTGGTGACAGAGACAGCAGTCTTTCATTGGAGCATGGAGGGAGAATCTCAGCCCCAAAAGATGTTTGACAGGCATGCTAGTCTTGCAGGCTGCCAAATAATCAACTACAGGACAGATGAACACCAAAAATGGCTACTCCTAATAGGAATTTCAGCCCAGGTAAGGGACTCTTCAGAATAGTATACAGGAGAAGTGCATTATGAATGCAGGTATAAATCTGAGGACAGTGCAGGAAAATAGGACAAAATTGGAACAAGCACTTGTTTTCATTTCATACTGACTGTAGTTCCTTCTGTTTAACAAAACTTAACCCTTATTTCAAGAGTGTTCTGCAGTAGGTGGGAGACCTTTTTTCCATAAGTGTTTTTTTTTCTCTAGCCTTTCCTTTCAGAAGGATGTACAGCATAGTAAAAATTGTTTTTGCTTCTCTGTTCTGAAAGTGTTAGTGGTTCAATTCCTATGCTCTTGATGCATATGCAACTCTTAAGTACTTGAAGAAGTCAGCTTAAACTCTTTTTTTTTTTTCTCCCCCCTACCCCCCCATATCATTAGCAAAACCGTGTGGTTGGTGCAATGCAATTGTACTCAGTTGATAGGAAGGTTTCCCAACCTATAGAGGGTCATGCAGCAGCCTTTGCAGAATTCAAAATTGAAGGAAACTCCAAGCCTTCCACGCTCTTCTGTTTCGCTGTACGGAGCCCTGCAGGAGGCAAGGTAAAATCTATAAACCATACTGACAACTTTCAAGCTAATGTAAATTATCAGTAACCTTAAATCTTTCAGTTACCACTAGAAGCCTTACAAATTAAGACCTAATTGTGTTAATTTAACAACTGAAGTATTTAATTGACTTCAGTAGAGTTGCACTGACAAAATTAAACAAAGTTGACCCTTTGTTTTTTGAGGAATGGTGGTTGTAAAAAAGTGGGTGCTGTTTACTTCACAGTAAAAGCCTTGACTGAACAATCTTCCGCCTTTTCTAAGGAACTTCATAAAATTAATGTAAATAAATATTGAAGGCAGTGAAATACCTGAGTCTAAAGGTGCCTTGACTCTCAAGCTGAATAAAGCTCTATCACATCTTGTAGCATGGTTCTCAGCTGAACAAGCTCACTCTGCCTCTCTTGTAGGCCTTAAATTGATGGCAATTATAATATAATATAGCAGCCTTGTGGAAAAGTTAAAGCCTAATTGAGTCTCTAGTATTGACTCTGAAGAAGTTAGATTCTTGTGCCTTAAATTTTAAAAGTTGATGGAGTTCTGATCAAACGTTCTAAAAGATCACAAAATACAATAGATGTGCCACACTTGCTAAGCTGCCCTGTAGTGTGGAGAATAACTACTTGGTTTTAATGGGTTGAATAATATTTCAATAGCTTCTTACAAGATGCAACATCCCTGGAAAGACCAAAAGAAAATTGCGTTTGGACTAAAATCTTGACAACCTGTCCATGGTAAACCTTTTGCTCTTGTATTGAACTGCTCAAGATTGAGTACAACTGAAACTGCCTAATTCAAGAGATGGCAGCGATGGTGTCTTAGAACAAGGCTGGCACCTTTTTTTTTTTTTTTTTTTTTTTTTTTTTTTTTTTTAAATGCGTCTGGGCAGTGCTTTATGACTAATGATTTGGAAAGTGAGAAATGGTTTTATCAAAAGCACAGAGGTTCTCTCCCTCTTTAAAAGTTTTTATTAAAACAAGCATCTTGGACAACTCTAGAGTTCTAGAATCATGAATATTGGCTGAAAATCTTCATGGGTAAGTTCAATAAAAGGTATTGAAACAGTTAATTGCCTGGTCTGTAGCCTGTTTGGGAAGCATTGATTGGATAGGGGATTAACTTGTTTCTTAGCAGGATTTTGCTTACAAACTTTGTCTTGGTGACATGCAATTCCTTCTTCCCAGCTGCATATAATAGAAGTAGGTCAACCTGCTACTGGAAACCAGCCCTTCGTAAAGAAAGCTGTTGATGTGTTTTTCCCTCCTGAGGCTCAGACAGATTTCCCTGTGGCAATGCAGGTAAGGTATACAAGAGTGCACACTAAACCCATGTCAAGCTGCTCATGAACTGGCCAACATAGGCATGTATAATAGCATTTCACATACTCTATGTGGTGGAGGATATGTGAATGTAATATGTATATGGCACATCTCTGAATAGAATCCTAGAATAAGTGACCTCTGTTCTTATTCCTCGTCCAAGAAGGTGCATTCACTTCAGGCCATGTTTTCAGTGGGGATATCCACTTTTTTATGTAGACTTGCACATAGAGACAGCTGACTAAAAAATACCAACACTTTTTCATGGGGAATTCATAGTTTGGGGCATTTGAAAGCCAAAACAGTCTCCTAAAAACAAGAGAATTTGGACCAAAATGAGAACTGACTTTGACCAAACACTCTTAATAAAGATTTTTTGGCTAAAATTTCAGTCTGTGTGGAAAATCTAATTCTCCATTTTATGAACTGAGTCCTTTAGGAATCATAAACCTCACTTAACTGAGTTAAATAGTATCAGTCAGAGCCTTCCCTGTAAAGAGTGTGACTTCACCATTGCTTCATAGATGTTGCTGTCAAATCAGCCATGGATTTTATTCTTCCATAACACAGCAATGCTGGAAGCATAGCTCACTCTAAAGGTAGAGAGATCCGAAGTGCAGCACGGGGAAGACCACCCCACATAGGTCATACTTCTCAAATGTAGTACTCCAAAACTGCTTCCAACCCACTTCTGTAAAAATTGAACTAGCAATAAAAAGCACCTCACTGGATACAAAAACTCAAGTTGCTGTTACACATGAGCATTCTACTTCAGAAATTCTCCTACCTGTCCAAATACAAACATACTATTAAAGTCTGCTGAAATGAGCTGTAGTTTTGTGACTTAGGGATAGACCTGGGAATAAGAACTGCAGAAGCCTAATTCTGGCTCTGACAGACTTTCTCCTTGATCAAGTCATGTCTCCCCATCATGATTTGAGAACTTGCATAAGGGGAGTCAGTCATCTTTTGACCAGATTTGCAAAGTATAGTGGAAAACTACATATGTTCAGAGGCAAAAGTGCTAAAAAAATCTTTGGCTGTCGTTGATGTGAAATTGCTAGCTAGCATAGTAGTCCAATTTTAGCAGAAGATACTTGTTTAATTTCAGATGACTAGCTATAGTGAGCAATTTTGGCTCTATGATCTTGGGTAACGATAGACAGCTGCCTCTTGACCTAATAGTATCAGTAGATTAAAAAATTTCACAAGCAGTTGTATACTGGTGACTTTACTTCCAGTTGACGCTTTCGGTCATAAAGCCATCTCTCCACACCACTGCTTAACATGTCTCAGTTGAATTAATGTCTAAAAGTGAGACTTGCATAATTTTACAACAACCTTGAAATTTTTAGGTTAGTTGACTGACTTCTCTAGCTATTCAAATCTGGCTGGCCTTCCTAGAAAACAATGGGATTGTAGCACTAGTTTTCACGTTAACTGAAGCTCTTAATGCAGAGAGTATAGATTGTATAATCAACATCCTATCTTAGCCATGCATGGGATATCTTAACTTCTACCCTGGAGACCGATGTCTTGTCTTCTACCTGCCACTAGTATGGAATTGCAGCTCTGTAAGTGACCAACAGGATTGTTACACTCTTTCCTTGCAACCTGAGAGCTTACAGCTGCATCTTCACCTTTTGCCAACTAAACAGTGTAGTGAGAATATTCTCCTGCTACACAGCACTGCCTTAAGTTTCTAGTAGCTTGTATTTTGACAGCTCACTTAAACTATATTCAAATGTTCCTAATTGTCTGTCTTTCCCTTTTGGCAGATTGGAACGAAGCATGGCGTTATCTACCTGATCACGAAGTATGGATACATTCACATGTATGACTTGGAATCTGGAGTGTGTATTTACATGAACCGTATTAGTGCTGACACTATCTTTGTAACTGCTCCTCATGAACCTTCCTCTGGCATTATTGGTGTGAATAAAAAAGGACAGGTAAATTGAGTCCTGTCGGCTCTTGAGCCTCTAACGGAGCATAGGAATACCCTGGGGGGAGGGATAGCTCAGTGGTTTGAGCATTGGCCTGCTAAACCCAGGGTTGTGAGTTCAATCCTTGAGGGGGCCACTTAGGGATCTGGGGCAAAATTGGTCCTGCTAGTGAAGGCAGGGGGCTGGACTCGATGACCCTTCGGGGTCCCTTCCAGCTCTATGAGATAGGTATATCTCCATATATTATTAGTGACTTTTGCACAGGACAACTAAAGGCATAGTCAGTACCATTATCTAATCAGGAGTACCATACTACTTTAGATAACAATATGCCAAAGATTAGTTAAGATCTCAGACCTTTGCTTTACATTGCCACAACTGTACAGGAAAGTGTGCAGTAATGTTTTGTAATGTAAGGAGGAACACACAGAACGTTCTGTTCCCACAACTCCTTACTGAACTTGGGCGAACTGCTCTCCCAGTTTTGAGCAAAATTGTTTTATGAGGCAACTATAGTGCATATGGCAGGCAGCTCAAGGTTGTCATGGTTTGTTCATTGTTTAGTGAATGCAATGCCTGGCTTCCCTGTATCTGGCCACTTATTTCCTGCAGTGGTTTGACAATAACTTCTCAGCCTTCCTCTCCTTTTAGTCTGATGGGAAATGGGAAGGAAACATGCTGTGACTTCAGTTGACTGTATTTAGACCATGTATAATGCATGTAGAAAATTGTTATCACAATCCGAGACACTCAGCATGCCAACTTGCAACACTAGCATGTACTTGGAATGGAAATGTTCCTTGTAATGTGCAAAAGGTGTGCCACTGAATAGCTGCTTAGAGAACATGCATCTCCAGACTTACGATGTAAAACTCCTCTTAATTAAATCTTGGTGGAAATCTAGCACCTGAAATGGTTTTAACACTTATTTGCCACTATAATGTTGCTGATTATTGGATATATTAAGGTATGCCGGCAATGAATACCTCAAAGTGAGCCATTAGGCACTCAGCAAACTTCAGATTAGCATTACATACTGCACTGTGTAATACTAGAGGCCTCGGCCCAATTGTGATGGGCACTGTACAAACATAACAGATGGCCCTTTCCTCAAAGAGCTCATATAGCCTTAAGGCATACAAAACTAGAATAGTAGGGAGAAACAATGTGGTGAAATTGCCCTCAGTTATAGGTTTCACTTTTAGACAGTGGGTAGACTGACAAGCTGAGTTCTAAGACCCAAAACAACAGCAATAGAAGAACTATAGCTTTATCCACTTTATTGATGAGCTTCTTGGACTCTTAATTCCTTTGCTCTATTACTTTGAGCTGCTGTTTTCAGCAGGATGCTCCTGTTTAAGGCTTTTTTAATCCTTTCCAGGTGCTTTCGGTTTGTGTTGAAGAAGATAACATTGTGAACTATGCTACTAATGTTCTCCAGAATCCAGACCTGGGTCTGCGTATGGCTATCCGCAGTAACCTGGCTGGGGCAGAGGAACTGTTTGCCAGAAAGTTCAATACACTCTTTGCACAAGGAAGCTATGCAGAAGCTGCTAAAGTGGCAGCATCTGCACCAAAGGTGAGTGCTTTCAAAGATGAAGATGAAGGATTAAAGGTGATGCTTATTCTAACATCCTAAATACACAATTAACTCTGCCACTTGGCAGTTACTGTACTTTCAGTCAAATGTGTCTTTATCTTAACCAAATTACCAGTTTACTCTTTGTGTACATCAAGTTTAACTCAAAGATGATAGATATGTTTCTGGTTGAAGAATCTAGCTTGTTGTGGACCCTACAGAAGAGGAATAACTTTTCACTAACAGCTACATTCTGGGTTGGGCATAGTATACAGAGAAGAGCATAATCAAAAGCTGCTCTTCTTCGATCAAAGAACTTGATTGCAAATTAAAAATACCCAAGACATCAGCATGTTTTGAGTTGGCTACTACGCAAATAGTTCAGCTACAGAAAAAGGCAAGGATTATTCAAATGGATGTAACTGAAACCCTTTTTTTTTTTTTTTTTTTTTTTTTTTTTAATCTTGGGTCTCTTCCCCTTCCTGGTATCTTTCAGGGAATCCTGCGTACCAGTGATACTATCAGGAAGTTTCAGAGTGTACCAGCCCAGCCTGGGCAGGCCTCTCCCTTGCTGCAGTACTTTGGTATCTTGCTTGATCAAGGACAACTTAACAAATTTGAATCTTTAGAACTCTGCCGTCCTGTCCTGCAACAAGGGCGCAAGCAGCTCCTGGAGAAATGGCTGAAGGAAGATAAGGTAGGCAAATGTTTTGGTCAAACTTAATGCTGCAGTATGTGTCTTGTGCCAGTAGACTGCTGCATGTTTATGTACTTAGCTAGTTGGTTCATCTCCACTATCTCTTCTCTGTTCTGCCTGATCATCAAATGTTACTTCTGCTTTCAGCTGGAGTGCTCTGAGGAGCTAGGAGACCTGGTGAAGACCGCTGATCCAACCCTTGCACTCAGTGTTTACCTTCGTGCTAATGTGCCAAACAAAGTCATTCAGTGCTTTGCAGAAACTGGTCAATTCCAGAAAATAGTGCTCTATGCCAAAAAGGTAAATGTTTTTGTTAAAGGTGTAAGATTGTGTAATACCTCTCTACTGCTAGACTCCTAGTATACATCTGTGTGCAGTACTCTAACCTGTATATACGCTGGGTATCTTCAATGAGATAAGACCAGGCCTTTATCAGCTTTACAGACTCTGGAATGTTTATCAGTTGAGAGCTGCCTTGCTCAATTTTTCATGACTCATTTCTAAATGAACCATGATGCAGTTCTGTCCTGTAGCAGGACTAAGCATCAGCTTAGCCCATAAAGAATCAGAAATCACAAAACTCAATTTTGGAACACTGGAGAACATGGTCTTAGATCAGCCATATAATGGAGACTGAACTTGAAAGATAATATCTGCAGTTTCATGTGTGTGGTCACAAATACAGTAACTTGCTTGTCCTTTGTCTCCCCACCTTAAACTTTGGACAGCAGTTGGTCTAAAGCATTCCCCACAAATTACTCTTCAAGTGTAGAGACTGAGCATCTGTCTTCCCCAGTTGGAAACATAACAGTGTAGACTAGCCCTATATCTTAATTATCAGTGTATGTGGAAACTTTAAACTCACTATTTTCACAGCTTGGGATGGGATAGTCTTGTGTGAGTAGGTTGCATTGTGCTGGGAATAAACATGTGTGCAGCAGGTGTCACTGAACTACAGTATGAACTTGTGAGCAAAATCTTGTAAATTCCTAAGCATTTCCAGGGAGCTTTGACTGCTAAAATTGTGTAATTGTTCTAGGTTGGCTATACGCCAGACTGGATCTTCTTGTTGAGAAGCGTGATGAGAGTCAGCCCAGAACAGGGATTACAGTTCTCTCAGATGTTGGTGCAGGATGAGGAGCCCCTGGCTAATATTAACCAGGTAAAAACTTGCAACTGGTAAGGACTTAGTTTAATGGACATGTAGTCCCAGCTGAAACTAATGGTGTGTTTGTAAAATAAAGTCCAATCCAGTGAATTTTGCTATACTCCTAGTATTTGAATTAGCTTGATTGGGCTGGCCTATGGCCATACAGTGTCTCTAGTAATACTTCCTGTAATCTGGCATGCTGTTGATCTGCTAACCCAACTACCAAACAATCTACAGCCAATTTTGAAGTTAGTTCTGCAGATCTTCTTGGCTTTCACAAGGAGAACAGCACCTCCTACATTGCAAGTTTGCTATGCTGACTGATGGAGACTGCCAAGCTTCAGAGTCCGGAAGGCTGCTGCTGTTAGCCCTAATTGTGGGGGAGAAGGAAAGATTTCCATTCAGTGGGTAAACTAGTCCCCAGAGACTCATCTAGATTATAACTTTTTGAGGTTTTTATTGTAAAACAAATGGGCACTTGATATTAAATCCTTTTTTCCTTTGGGGAAATAGTCTAACACTTATGAAGTAGATTTAAATACAAGTTATAGTATTCTATCAAACTTGCTTCACTTACTGGTTACCAAATACTTGTTTGACACATCAGCCGAAATGACCTCTGTCATCAAATTCAGACACTAAAAGTACTAGTCTGAACTCTCCGATATAGTGAATAAAAACATTTTAAGGTAAGTCAGTTTGAGAACACTCTCAAAAGGTAAAATGTAATTAGAAACACTACTACTGTAGTAGTACAATGCTGGAAGCTTTAATATAACTTAACAAGTTGGTTACATAGAGGTGCTGCATATGTTGTGAGATGGCTCCTTTGAGGATCAGCTGCAATACTCAAAATTGTATAAGAACTTATGTGGGTGAATGACTGACGGATTTGATTACTGTCCACTTCAGATTGTAGATGTATTTATGGAGAACAGTCTCATTCAGCAGTGCACTTCCTTCTTGTTGGATGCTTTGAAGAATAATCGCCCTGCTGAAGGACACCTTCAGACACGTCTGTTGGAAATGAATCTGATTCATGCACCACAGGTAAGATTCCTCAATCTAGTCTCCTTAAAATAAGTCTCATTCACCATTTCCTTCACCCCTTCTTGAAAAAACAAGCAAATTTTTAGAACTCCAGCCATTTAGAAAACAATGCTTTTGATGGTAGCAGTCTCCAGCTACAGGCATAGTTGAGACAAAGCATTACTGTGGAGAGTGAAAGGGTGGATGTGCAGATACCTATTGTAAAGGTGTTGTAAAGTGATATTTTAGAATAAACATCTGTAGAAGTGCAGTGTAACTGACTTTAATTGTTACTCAATGTGGTCTGTGTTCCCAGAAACTCTCCTTTTATGTAGTTTCCTTGCATGATAACGTTACATCTTGACTGTGGATGGAAACTGGAAGCTTAAAGTTCAACAACAAATTGTATCCTCTTAGGTTGCAGATGCCATCCTTGGAAACCAGATGTTTACACTCTATGATCGTGCTCACATTGCCCAGTTATGTGAAAAGGCAGGCTTGCTACAGAGAGCATTGGAGCACTACACTGATCTCTATGATATAAAACGAGCTGTAGTTCACACTCACCTCTTAAACCCTGAGGTAAGACTAGGTTCAGCTGAATTTTACTTTGTGGGTTAAATGTAACTAAATTTCTCCAGCTGTCGCTTACCTATCCATAAACTAATTCCCTTTTCAGCAGGAAAGCTTAAAGTAATACATTATGTGCTTGCAACGCTTGTCATGAAATCCCCTAGACCCATGGTTCTCAACCAGGGGTACATGTATCCCTGGAGATAGAGGTCTTCCACAGGGTACAGCAACTCATCTAGATATTTGCCTAGTATTACAACAGGCTACACAAAAAGCAATAGCAATGTCAGTACAAAATAAAATTTCATACAGACAACGGCTTGTTTATACTGCTCTATATACTATACACCGAAATGTAAGTACAGTATTTACATTCCAACTGATTTATTATATGGTAAAAATGAGAAAGTAAGCAATTTTTCAGTAATGGTGTGGCTGTGACACTTCTGTATCTTTTTGTCTGATTTTTTTTGGTAAGCAAGTAGCTTTTAAGTGAGGTGAAACTTGGGGTGTGCAAGACAAATCAGACTCCTGAAAGGGGCACAGTAGTCTGGAAAGGTTGAGAGCCACTGCCCTAGACCAGTTCAAATGAGTAGCTTCAGTGACTGGCCAGTAGGTGTTCAGCCATACATCTGTAATTAACTTGAGGAAAACCTTAATCATTCAAACTCAGTCTACATTGCCAGTAGCAATTCTAAACCCGAAATCAATCTCTTGGCAGCTCAAACGCCTACCTGGTGAAACTAATTCTTGCCCACAACAAAATCACCTGGGTGTTCAAAACAGAGTATTTGACTTAATGAACTATGAGGTCATGTGTAGCAGAGTCCTTGTTGCTATCATTAATTTTTAGGAGGGTTAAACAGATATCAGAGCACTATTGTCATTCCTGAATTCTTCCAAGTACACACTCCCTCCTGTTGGACATCTGGGACATGTACATACGTTTCCACCTGCCAACCATGCAGAATGTAATTACTTCTTCCCCTGCTGAACGTCAGCGAGGTGTATACAACTACTAAAACCATTTTAACTTTTGTTCTTAGTGGCTTGTAAACTTCTTTGGCTCTCTGTCAGTTGAGGACTCTGTGGAATGTCTGCGTGCTATGCTATCGGCCAACATCCGACAAAACCTACAGCTCTGTGTGCAAGTAGCTTCTAAATACCATGAGCAGCTTGGCACCCAGTCTCTCGTGGAGCTTTTTGAATCTTTTAAAAGTTATGAAGGTGAGGTGCCCTTATGTTCTGAGGGACGTACTTGCTCTCAATCTGTTTTGAGATGGAAGGAGAGTCGAGTGGCGTACTAGTACTCAGCCTTTCAGTTTGACCCAAGCATTAGATTTACTGTAGTCTAGTGCTTGCAACTGTTTTGCAGGAGACACCTACTTACTATGTATGTCTCCAGGAGAACAACATATCTGGGTGGAGGAAGGCAACCATACGCGTAGCTGACAGTCTGGAGTGTTCCTGTTGGCAGCTTTCCTTTGAGACTATTGTGGGACTATTTAAATTCACCTGTCCTGTCTCACCACTTATCAGTGGCTTCCTTCCTTATTCATACTAAATTATCAAAGCATATAACTCCTTATCTAGGTGATGAGTTGAACTCTTAATGTTCATAGCTATAAGTAGGTAACCTCTGCTTCTTCCCAGGATTGTTTTATTTCCTGGGTTCTATTGTGAACTTCAGCCAGGATCCAGATGTCCACTTCAAATATATCCAGGCAGCCTGCAAGACGGGTCAAATTAAGGAGGTAGAAAGGATCTGCCGTGAAAGTAACTGCTATAACCCTGAACGAGTGAAGAATTTTCTCAAGGTAATTTTCCTGATTGTTGGCTAGAATAGTAATATGAGGAAAGGCTACTTTTCTACTAAGTCCAGGTTTTCTAGGCCTCCTGACTCTACTTTTGCTTGCCCCTGGACTTTCTCTGATTTGTCCACTTTTCCTAAAGTTCAGTGCCCAAAACTGGACACTATCCTCCAGCCCAGGCTTCACCAGTGCCAAGTACAGCAGGACAGCTATCTCCATGTCTTACATGCCACTCTCCTGTTACACCCAAGAATGGCATTAGTTTTTTTGCAATTGCATCAAGTTAGCTCCATATTCAATTTGTGATCCACTATAACCCCCAGATCCTTTTTAGAACTCAAGGATGTTTGCTGTGTTATGCTTGCCCAAGTTTCAGGGGAAACTTATTTCCAACTCTGGGTGTGGGGAGACAAGCATTCCTTCCAGTGATTCACCTTATTAATAAAATCAGGCTTTTTACTGGTCATTCTACAAGAGTGGAGGGGGGAAGTGTGATATTTATACAGCTTGGCCCAGGTGCATGTTCTTTCTTGCTTGAACTTTTGGCTTCCAGATTTTTAACCCTGGTTTAAGTGATTCTGGGTGTCCAAATTGAGACTCCTTTTAAGGGGCCTGACTCTCAAAGTGCTGAGCATCTACTTTCAGCCAAGACCTCTAAAGGTAGATATCTAAGTGCATCCAGGATTTGCTAGTCACTACTTTAAATACCAAAATAACCTTTGCCCTTTAAAGTAGAAGTGCACCTCTATTTGGCTGTCTATGATGGAATACGATGGGCTCTTTAATATTTGTATCAAAGGATCAGACTGCAATCAATTTAGAGTCAGCACTTTTCTGAATGGTAGCCTTTTGCTGGTCCTAAATTAGGAAAACAGTTAAGGCTCTTTGCTCACATCCCCGCGTAATTTGTAAAGATAGTGACTTTTCTGTTTTCTCTTCCTTTTCAACTTCTTTCCATTCCCCCACCGCCCCCTCACCCCCCAACATACAGGAGGCCAAGCTCACAGATCAGCTTCCTCTGATCATTGTTTGTGACAGATTTGACTTTGTTCACGACCTGGTTCTCTACTTATACCGCAACAACCTGCAGAAGTACATAGAGATCTATGTTCAGAAGGTAAAATACAATCTCTTTTGGGGGGGAGAAGGGGTCAGTCTCAGGTAACTATGACTATTCTTTTGGTGGTCTTTGTAGAATATTGCTGGTTAACACCAATTTAGTGATGGATTAACTTGTACTTGCTAAGTCTCACTTAAGAACACTTCAGACAACTAATTAAGGTAGTCCTGTTTCCTACATTTTTAAACATTAAAGAATTGTTTTTTAAAAATCCCTCCAGTTATGGCACAGTCCAGAAACCATTCTTATGGTGGTTTATTCTAGGTGAATCCAAGCCGTATACCAGCAGTGATTGGAGGGCTTCTTGATGTGGATTGTTCTGAAGATGTTATTAAGAACTTGATCATGGTGGTTCGAGGCCAGTTCTCAACTGATGAGCTGGTGGCTGAAGTGGAAAAAAGAAATAGGTAAGAATAGAATATAAAGGTACTTGGTATAAACAGTCATTCCATTTTGCTCCAGTAAAAGGCTTCCCCCTTGGTATACAGGAGTTGCATCCGTTGCTCTAAGTCAATCCCATTTTGAAAGATCGAAGTAAAAATCATGAAAGGAATTAATATGGTGCTCGCTAATGTGAGGCAGTTCTCTTGAGTAAGCAAAAGAATTCTGTATGTGGAGTTTCAAAGACACAAGAGTACAGCATGTAAGAGGGTGTCACAGTATCTCATTCATTGATAATTCAGACCATGTATGGCAGTCTTCAAATCTGAATATCACTTTTTTGTCCCATTCATGAATATGGGAACGGGAAGATCACTCAGCCTTGTGTAATGGGAGAAAAGAAACAGCCCTATGTCTAGACTTGAGTTTTGACACACAGTGCTTGACTAGAACAAACAGTAGCTATTGTATGGAAGTATACATGTAGAGATCAGGAGAATGTATGTGAGTAAAAATACACAGTGACTTTGACCAGCTTAGTAGAACAGGAATGGAGAAGGGGCAAGATATTGCAAATGTTGGGACACCGTGGTTCCTCTGTCCCGCTTTCTCAAATTCAGGGAAGAAAAGAAATAAAACTAACAGGAAAGCCTAAAAAGCCATCGCAGAGCATTTTCTGTCAGCTGAAGGACTTGTTTTTGCTGCATTTTTTTTCTGTAAGTAGTGGGACCAGGAAACTAATATCATACAAGGTGCACTAGCTATAAAAATAAGTGCCCACTGGGCTCAAATCATAATCACAAGCAAGAATTAGCTAAAACATCTTGTTCTGAAAACTTCCACAAACTATTTCTACAATACTAGAAGTATGGAATCCATGAAGTATCCTTTCACTATATCATTTAAACTTAAAGCCTAAATATCACTCTTCTCTCCTAATAAACCTTGCTATTCTTAACACTTGCAAAATTCATTTTGTTCCTATCTTACCCTACTGAAAATATCTGTGGTCTGGTTAATTCTGTCCTTAACCTAAGCAGAAGGTTACAGTAGTCATTAACCCAAAAGTCAGTTACTAAAGCTCTTTTCCTACTGCTTTTAATTTTTTTTCTACTACCTCAAGTTTTTGCTCTAGCTTTGCCTATTTTAAACTTTGGGTTTAAACTATTCTGATGTACTTGTGTTCATCTACCCTTGCTGCTTCCTGAGTTATCAATCCTTTTCTGACTCTGTCCTCTCCCAGTACAGCTGCTTTAACATTACACTTTGCTTGCAGCAGTTTCCAAGTTGATTGTATAGCATGTTCCATATGCCCTACTCTCAACTTGTTAAATGAGTACAGTATTTTTAAAGTGAACTCTCCTCTGAGGGACTTACTGTGCACGGATCACCTGTACACTGACACTGCTTTCATCAGTTAGATTTTACTGTAAACAAGCATTCTTGAGGCACCTATGGCTCCAGAAGCACTATCTTTATTTGAGCTATGACTAGGTTTCTTCAAGTCTCTCCCCTCTGTCCTTCCTATCAAGATTTTTTTTTTCCTTTAAAAGGATCAGAGAAACTCCAAATAGTCTGTATGCATGCCCCTCAACAATGAAAAGCTTAGGGGCATTTTAAATCTTAAATGGGTTATTTTGTAGATCAGTCAAGGTTAGAATGATTTGATCCAGAAGACCAATATACTGGGTCCACAGCCTTTCTGGGGAACAACCTTGACCTTAAAGTTTGCTGGCACTCCTCAAGTTAAGGAATAGGATTGAAAACTTTAGTAGCACATTTGGTCTGCAAACTTAACAAACTTTATTTTCCCCAAAAGGCTTAAGTTGCTGCTGCCATGGCTGGAATCTAGAATTCATGAAGGCTGTGAAGAACCTGCCACCCACAATGCTCTGGCTAAAATCTACATTGACAGTAACAATAATCCTGAGCGCTTTCTCCGGGAGAACCCATACTATGACAGCTGTGTTGTAGGCAAATACTGTGAAAAAAGGGACCCTCATTTGGCCTGTGTTGCCTATGAGAGGGGGCAGTGTGACCTTGAACTCATCAAGGTTAGCAAAACTTGCTTTTGTATTTACAAATCTGCTGTAGTCTAATGTTAAGAGGTTTGAGTGGTGGTGGGTTTTCAAATGTCAATATTTGTGTAACCAATGTTCTGATTAGGTTTTTAACCATGAGTCTTTCTAACACTGGCCAAATCCTACGTGCCTTCACTTAAAATCCCATTGAAGCTACCAAGATTTGGCTATGTAATGTTAAGTTATGGAACGGCTGAGGTGGCATTATGTTTAAATAGCCCTAAATAAAAGCTATTACAGTAATCTTAGGGTCTACAGTAAAAAGAAGGTACCAGGTGCAATTGGAAAAAGGCCCCTGAATACGTTTCATTCTAGTATTAGTAGTCTTGGATAGATTGTCTTGGTTTCCAGAGTCCCAAATGGGAATGGACTCCCTCTACCATGTATCCCTTGCCAGCTCTTCCCATTGCTTCTGCCAACTGGTCAACATAAGCCTCAACAAACTCAACTTCATCAACAGTTGATCACTTGTTCCAATGCATAAGCCAAGTCTGTGGTGAAAACAGCTGAGTAGTATCAGCATATGGAGCACCCTCTAGTCCACACTTCCATAACATGTCCCAGCCTGGAATCACTGCCTGCTGGAATGTGGTGTGGTTCCTTAAGGGATTACCCTTCCTATAGGTGTTACACTGCACTAATTTAATGATTCAGCATGAAAGGCTTGGCTGTGTCCACTGTGCAGCAGTTGAGTCCAGTTTTTACATGCTGTCTTATGGAAGTGTGGAAGGGAGAATATAGCCACAAAAGTGGTGGTCTTAATAGATTAATTCAGTATCTGAATCAAGAGTAGTTTACTGTGAAGTTTTTATTTAGAAACAGTTTTCCAGGTTCAGCTCTTGAAAGTGGACAGACATGGATTGTGACTGTTCCATGCTCCCTTCTTGGGTTGTGAATTCTGTAGTACACTTGCTTTTTCCTAACCAAGGTGCTCTGCAAAGGGCTTTTTGTCTTCCAACAGCCAAATTTTCTAGTACAGAAACTGATCTCTTCCTTCCTCCTCCTCCTCCTCCTCCCCCCCCCCCCCCCCAAAAAAAAAATTAAAGATAAAAATCAAAGGCTCTCCTCTGGGCATAGGCCCTTTCCTAGGGTGAACTGGGAATCTTACTTTGGCCACCTGTTACTTGTGCAGCTCACTGCTGTGAGAACTGCATAGAAATGAAATGTAACCTTTAACTACTTCTGTGCGCATATCCTCTTGATAGAGCCTGGCAACCTCCCCTCCTATCTGCACTTATGATTTGAGACCAGCTCTGGTCAGACTTCAGTCACAGAAACATTTTAATTTATAACAGTTGGTGTTATAGGCACTCCAGGAAGTGCTAACCTTGATACCCAGCCTAGTCTTAAGCAGTAATGGAAGGAAGGATTGGACTCTAGGCTCCTATTAAAATGTCTTGAAAAACAAAACATACCTTGCTGTCCATTGAAGCTGGTGCTGATAAAATGTAACCAAGTGAAATTGAGTCACAAGATTCAAACTGCCATTAGAATCAGTCGAAAAATACAAAGCCATTGTGAGAATTTACTTCCTCTGCTGTATCATTGATAAGCTTCTGCACAATGTTTCCATTAGGTAAAACTGTAGCCCACAAACAGTTACGTAGAAGCTTATAGTTGTGGAAACATTCTGTGAAATTCAAAAGATTTTACAAAATAGAAACATTCTGGTGCTGCTTGACAATGAAGCTGAGTGAAGGCTTCAGATAAAATAAAACTGACCTAAATTTCCTCCACAACAAAATGAATCCCCTTCTAGGTCTGAAATTTGTCAGAAGCCTGTGTAGTTCATGGCTTCAGACAGCATGAGAAGTTGTCATAACATTTCTATTGGGCAAAAGCAAGAAAAGCTTGTAACTTTGCAAGAGATCCTGTCTGCTGAGAGCCTTTTTGATTAGAGGCTAGGTAAGAATCCAAACTTGAGCCTGTGTGGCACTTAGTGATGGCCAACAACTAGTTGTATTCAGAAACTATTGTCTGAGTATGGCTCGTTATTAATGTCAAAAAGCCAAACTTGTGTTGGGTGGGATCTCATTGTAAGTGTTCCCTTAACTATACATGTGTTCAGTGTTCATGGCTTTCTCTCGTTTCAGGTTTGCAATGAGAACTCCTTGTTCAAGAGTGAGGCTCGCTATTTGGTACGCAGAAAGGATCCAGAACTTTGGGCAAATGTCCTTGAGGAAAACAGTCCATTCAGACGACAGCTCATTGATCAGGTACAGTAAAGTAACTGGCTCTACAATTAGAAATGAAAGCTGTTATCCAGTATCTTCTGACTTCAGAATCCCTTGCTCACACCCCCCCTCCCCCCCAATACTTGTGCCAACCCTATCAGCCCCTCTACTTCACCGTTTACTTTAATTATCTTCTATCCGAGAGGTGGGCAATAACTTTTGCTGGGTGGGGGGCTGTTGTGGGAGCAGCAGTGATCTGTATGCTCTGTAGAACCTGTATGTTCAAAAGGTCTGTTACACCTTTCTCCCCCCCACCCCCCCTTTGAATACCTGTGAAGTGGCTTTCCCCCTCCCTCCTGGAATGCTTGTGGAATGAATGGGCTGATTGAACAGCTGGAAGATCAGAAGCACTCCCAGGTAGACAAGGTGTCTGGGACTTGTGAGTGTGACCCCCCCTCCCCCTTCTTTTGAGCTTAGCTATCAGTATAATAAATGTGTTGCTTTCTGCCAAACTCTGGTGGGTCATTAGTCCTCCCTAAGCTTACTAGCTGGCCCAATTTCAGGTAAGTTGTCACGGGTCGCACATTTCTACTATATTAATGGAGGGGGTGCAGGGTCTGGGAGGGAGTTCGGGTGCAGGAGGGGGTTCTGACCTGGGGCAGGGGATTGGGGTGCAAAGTGCAGGCTCTGGCCAGGAGGCACTTACCACACGCAGCTCCCAGCCGGCAGCTCAGTGGGGTGCTCAGGCAGGCTACCTGCCATCGCTCCACACCACTCCCGGAAGCAACTGGCTACTGGCACCATAGTACATCTCTCCATACCCCTTGTGGGGAGGGGGGCAGCGGGTCTCCATGTGCTGCCTGCAACTGCAAGCACCACCCCCACAGTGAACAGTGCTGGGGACAGGCAGCACATGGAGCTGCCTTCCCCCTCCTCCCCTGTGTGGTCCACCCACCCACCCCCCGCTAGGGGTGCACAGAGACATGCCAGCAGCAGCCAGCCGGGAGCACCTCGCTGTGCCGCAGGACTTTGGCTGCTATCTCTGGACCAGACCAATGTTAGGTGGGCTGTATTTTGCCCACCCTGTTCTATACAGTGTCCAGATTGTTTCATCATGGACAGGGGCCAGTATAACTACCACTTGTCTGGTCTCTTTAATGCAATACTAACTGTAAAAGTAATTGAATCTTACCTGGGATAGTTAAAACTAAGGGAGACTGCTCATACTGTAAGGCTAGTGCAGTGGTATGCTTTATTAAATGGCTGTGAAATGCTCAGTATCGCACACTAATACTGGCGAATCAATATTTCAAAGCCATCTACATGACAGATTGAAAAGAATCTTTGGTAGCCAGAATCTTCTGACGAGAAGTTGCAGTGTTTGTTCAGCTTGATGTTTCAGAACCTTGTGAGGCTCCTGACTTAATGTGTGTCCTATCTCAGTGGTCTGATAACCCCTTGTTTATGAATCTAAATTAAGACTAGGAAAAGCCCTTTCAACTACTCCTTCCAAATGTTTTCAAAATTAGGTTGTCCAGACAGCCTTATCTGAAACGCAGGATCCCGAAGAGGTTTCTGTTACTGTGAAAGCTTTCATGACTGCTGATCTGCCCAATGAACTAATTGAGCTTCTTGAGAAGATAGTCTTGGACAACTCCGTGTTCAGCGAGCATAGGTAGGTGGAAGGTGATACCCCTTCTGTTGGAAGAAATATAGAGTGTTTTGTGGTGGTTTAGGTTGTCCCCTAAACTTCTGAAATACCTGACTGCTCTGCACTCGATATGGTCTTTAAATGGATATCCTCTTTTTGGCTGTGCAAAATTTGATCTAGCAGCATTAGGTGATGTGTACTGCTAGAGAAGGTGAGCAGCCACTGAAGTAATTAAACGGTGGTATTCAAGGATTTTAATTTTAACTTTTGAATACAACGGAAGTAGTGCAGCCAGTGTACTAATACAAAGGAATGCTGACTCTTTTATTAGAAAGTGAATTGATAGTGTAACAAGTAACTAAATCTTGTACTTCTCTCCATTTTAGCTATAAAAATGGGCTAGTCAGTTTGCTATTGCAGGAGAAACAGTGTCTAAAGCCATCTAATCTACTAGACTTCTGTAAAACTCATTTTAAAACCTTAATTTTGGACTTCACTGCCTGACGGTGGCATTTTTAGGTAAAATAGTGGGTGGCACCTAACCTCCTTTTTATAGACCGTTTTTGTCCTGCTTATCCCATTTACAGGAACCTGCAGAATCTTCTGATCCTGACTGCCATTAAAGCTGATCGCACTCGTGTAATGGAGTATATCAATCGTCTGGATAACTATGATGCCCCAGATATTGCAAACATAGCCATCAGTAATGAGCTATATGAAGAAGCCTTTGCTATCTTCAGGAAATTTGATGTTAATACTTCTGCAATACAGGTGAGGTGCAGTCATGGCTACCAGCTCATGTTTCCTACTAAGGGTGTACAGTTCACAGGAACAGGTAGAAAAAACAGGTAAATAACTCTAGGGTGGCCGGTAGACTTTGCTAGAAAAGTCGTACTGTACATGTAAATAAAACTACAGTCAACCTACCACCAAAACAATGTTATAAATATTCTGTGGAAAAAGCTGCTTTTCGAGCACTTGACAGTTGGGAATGGGGCAGGGGGGAAGACAAATCATGAATCTGAATGTAGGTAACATAATGGTTCAGCGTCTAAATGAAGTAATTCAGACACCAATCTCTTGGGAGTTTACATGAGTTAAATTTAATCCGTCAGTGTTGTCTTTGCCCCAAGGAGATTGTTCATCTTACTAAGAGGAAGACATTCCCACCCTGAAACACAACCATTTATAGATGAGTTTGAAAGGGCTGCTTTAAATCCAGAATATGTGGTTGCATGCTTTCATATCACTATGGGGTACTTTTGCTGCTCATCCTCTGGTATGGGGAAGAGCTCTAGGCATTTGAAGATTAAAGGACTAGAATGTCACACTTGAAAACTGTTCTTATCTTTTAATATCCTAGGTGCTGATAGAGCACATTGGCAACCTGGACCGTGCCTATGAATTTGCAGAGAGATGTAATGAACCAGCTGTATGGAGCCAACTGGCCAGAGCACAGCTCCAGAAGGACTTGGTGAAGGAAGCCATTGACTCCTATATCAAGGCTGATGATCCCTCTGCTTACATGGAAGTTGTTCAAGCAGCTAGTAGAAACAGTAAGCTAAGTCCTAATCAGTTCTATAGTTAAGCATGGCTTGTTAATGAGAACATAGGAGGACTGAGCCAGATTAACAAAGGAGTTCAAAGTTAATATATATAACAATACTGATTAGTGTCCCCAATGACAAATATATGAAGTCTTCAGATCCAGTTTCAGCATGGGATCCATTTTAAAGTGCTTTCACTGACTTAAATTCTCAAATCTCTACATCAAATTAGAACTATAAATACGAACAGCACACAACTCCTTGTCGAGTAATCATGGTCCAGAAGAGATGTATGGATGTTGAGTTGATCAGCTCAAGAAATGGTACCTAGTGCATTTTGTTTGGATGTGGGGTCAGCTAGTCCCAGCTGAGCAGCATGGCTCTTCAGTGTGTCAGTTTCTGCACAGTAGCTCATTCCTTAACTGATTGTTCTCTCAAACATAGTTTAGACAATGGGAAGTAATTCAGAATGAAAGGAGTGGAATAGGAAACTTTGTGTTTTTTCTTCTCTATTTAAGATAACTGGGAGGATCTGGTTAAATTCTTGCAAATGGCCAGAAAAAAGGCCAGAGAGTCCTATGTAGAGACTGAACTTATCTTTGCTTTGGCAAAAACCAACCGCCTCTCAGAGCTGGAAGAGTTTGTGAGTGGCCCTAACAATGCCCACATTCAGCAGGTATGTCTTTATGTTCCTAATAAAATAGGAAGGCCTTTACAAATAGCCTTGTCAGGTCAGAAATTTCCTGACACGCTCAAAGAAAACAGGACAAGCTTTCAAAGTTTGCGCATTACCCTTTCCTGCCCCCATCAGTCCATCTCCGTTTATCCTGGTTTTCTCTCTAGGTTGGAGATCGCTGCTATGAGGAGGGCATGTATGATGCAGCAAAGCTGCTCTACAACAATGTATCTAACTTTGCCCGCCTGGCATCTACTTTGGTGCATCTTGGAGAGTACCAGGCAGCAGTAGACAGTGGCCGCAAAGCCAACAGCACCAGGACCTGGAAGGAGGTAGTTCATCTTGCCTCATCTTTAACCCTGTCTGTAGAATCCTTTTTAGTATGTGGTGCTTGATTATAGAAAATGTGCTCCTTCTCCCAGGTGTCACATTCATATTAGCTTGAAATGGTATCTTATTCCTAAACAAATCTGTGGACTTCTAGTCTTCAGAGCACTTGCTGGTCATGTAATGCTGGCTTGCCATGCTTCCAGCTACTAGACCATATCAAGATACTCAAACATGCTTTCCTAATATTACTCTTCCGTGTGAGCAATTTCTTAGTTGCTATGTTATGCAGTCACAAATAGGAGATGAGGTTTCACAAGAGCAATATGTACAAGATATGGTCCACACTTTGTAAGTCAGAGCCTCCATGGCCATTGTAGAACCTTTGTCTTAAATGGGATAATTCTTACTCCTAATGGAGGATGAGGAATTCTAATTGATACTGCTTCCAGTCTATACTTCCAAGGGCCTTGATTTGTCCTACATCTGATCTAATGTATAGAAGGAACCCTTTTTAGTCTTGCAGTTTATCCAATTCATTTTGGGTAATGTGGTGTACTAGTCTGGGTGTCTAACATCAGTTTGACTAAAATCTTCTTTTGTTACAGGTGTGCTTTGCCTGTGTGGATGGAAAGGAGTTCCGCCTAGCACAGATATGCGGCTTGCACATAGTAATCCATGCGGATGAACTTGAAGAGCTGATTAGCTATTATCAGGTTAGATTGTTTTAATGATCTAAGGGAATATTGTCTGCTCCCTATTTGCAGGATTTGTTAATAGTGATCCTTAAAATCTGAGATGGCAGTAACTATGCTACCCTTCACAGTGCCATGGTAACAGTTGGCATTCCCAGAACTTTAACACATCCCTTTGAGAATTTTTTTTTTTTTAAACCACTAGTGAAACAAGCTCATTTTAAACAAGGAGCTGTGTTTAAACTGGAGAGCATCTTCACTGTGCAATGGAGTAAGTAAAAGGGCCAGTACTTCTCAAACCTCAACCTTGAAACCCCTGTCTCAGACTTAAAACTTCAAATCACTGTTCCTGCTATGTTGTTTCCTACTATGCTGCTAAGGGAACTTTGAACATTATCCCTTTTCAATCCGTAACCTTGGCCATCTTCATCTTAGGATCGCGGCTACTTTGAAGAACTGATTGCCCTCTTGGAAGCTGCTTTGGGCCTGGAGCGTGCTCACATGGGAATGTTCACAGAACTTGCTATCTTGTACTCCAAATTCAAACCTCAGAAGATGAGGGAACATCTGGAGCTCTTCTGGTCCAGAGTCAACATTCCAAAGGTAGGTATCTTGCTGCATTAAACTGTTATGCAGCTAGGCAAGTGTTGAGCAACATGCAACTCCTAATATTATCCTTTTCCTATCCCTAGGTGCTCAGAGCTGCAGAACAAGCTCACCTCTGGGGAGAACTGGTCTTCCTTTATGACAAGTATGAAGAGTATGACAATGCAATAATTACAATGATGAACCATCCCACTGATGCCTGGAAAGAAGGGCAGTTCAAAGACATAATTGCTAAGGTAAATAGCTGTGAACTAATTACTGGACCCAGCTAGCTTTTGTGAAAATTGTTAGTACAAAGCAAAAATTGAAGTGATAGAGCTTTAATCTTACAGCTACAAGGTTCAAGTACCTGTTCAACAAACTCCTGAAATAAACAGGAAGCTGCTGAACTCTCTTCTTCTGGGCTTCCTGTGCCTAGCTTCTCTTCTACTTCCTTCCCCGCGNCCCCCCCCCCCCCCCCCCCCCCCCCCCCCCCCCCCCCTTAACTCAAGGCTGTAGCTGTGCTAGTAAAATATTTTGTACAGTTCAGGTTGGGATCTGAATCTTGTTCAGATTCCTGGAATCAGGCAGAGCAGGAAGCTGACAAGTACTAGCCATCTAAGTGAGAAGTTTAATTTCAAATTGCAGCTGTGTACATGGCCAGCACTCAAACAGAAATCTGACATTTAGACTTTTGCAGAGTTGACACTTTTTTTTTTTTTATCTGGTATTATACTTCACTTTCCCTGCAACATAGTTAAACTTTCAGATGCAGAGGCAGCCTTTGATCTAATCAGTGTTTCCTCTATCCAGGTGGCCAATGTGGAGCTGTATTACAAAGCCCTGCAGTTCTATTTGGACTACAAACCTCTGTTGATCAATGATCTTCTGCTGGTATTATCTCCACGGCTGGATCATACCAGGACAGTCAGCTTTTTCTCAAAGGTGAGCTATAGTCATTATAAATGGATCAGGTATAGAAACTCAATTCTGTTCCTCAGGATTTTTTAGTGCATTCTTGTCCTTGCCCTCTGAGATGAAGACTTTGGGGTCTAGAAGATGTCTCTGCCTCTTGCAGTAGTAAGCATGCTGCTAGTGCTCATCAAATCAGTTGGAATAGGGCTGTTCCACAGTCCCACCACATGGTGATGGGAAATAGGTCCAAATATCTTCTATAAATTTAAATCCTGACTGTCTAGCTCTTACATGCCGGCAATTAAAGGATACATTTTTCCTAAATATCTGAGCTGCTGGCAGCTATAATAGACTTTTTTGGGCTGGTTTAAAAATAAGTCTATAGTGATAAACTGGAGAGCCTGCTTCTCTAGAGTATTTAATTTCCTTCAAAGCAGTACTCTTAATCTAACATGTCCTTACTGTTATTCTGCTTCCAGGTTAATCAGCTGCCTCTAGTTAAGCCTTACCTGCGTTCAGTCCAGAACCACAACAACAAAGGAGTCAATGAGGCTCTAAACAATCTCCTGACGGAGGAGGAGGATTATCAGGTGACTGTCCCATACAGTTGAGTTACAGCAGGCCTACAACATTAGAGTAGAGTAGACACACTTGCATTTGCACACTGGTGTGCAAATGTACTCTCCCTTCTCTTCACATGCCTGCTATTTGTTAATCAGCCACACTTCATGCATTGTAAGAATTATTCACTTGGTCTCAAATTGACTGAAAAGTATTGGCTGGAATGTAAAGGTGGGGTGGGGATAAGTCTACCTCTTCTGGAGGAATAGCAGCTATGACCAAAGATTTCAAAGGTCAGGATAAAGTAATGATAGGTACGTGTGATAGGTAGAAATACCCTAAAGCACCCCTCACATAAATAGCAGATTCCTTCTAAAGTTATTTCTCTAGACAGCATTAGAATACAGAGTTGTTGTATCTTGGCACGCTATGTGTGTGCTGCTGTATGTGGGGTCTCTTTAAAAATAAAATGCCTTGTGTATATAACAGGTTGCAGGAGTCTGTGTCAAATGGACTAGGGAGGCAAACAGACCAGTTACTTGAAGTTTGCATAACTTGTCCACTGCTAATGGGATACTTAGCACTTGTATCACTGTTTCTGTACTTCAGTAATCCCTCTATAGGCAAAGCCAGCATCATGGCTTTCTTGAAGCGTGGGGGACTGGCTCCTTTGGAGCAAACACCTCTCTTCTGAATTTTCTAATCGGAGCAGCTAGAAAGCAGCCACGTCCATACTGCAGTAACCTAGAACTGGCAGCCCCCAAAACCAAAGTTAATTCATGCTAGCCAGACTTCTCTATAGTCTTGTTTCTCCAGTGGCGTTTAGAAACTTACTTGCTGTTCTGATAGCTAACAGAATTTTTCTCTAAATAGGGCTTGAGAGCATCTATTGATGCATATGATAACTTTGATAACATCACACTAGCTCAGCGCTTGGAGAAACATGAATTGATTGAATTTAGGCGTATCGCAGCCTACTTGTACAAAGGTAATAATCGTTGGAAACAGAGTGTGGAGCTCTGCAAGAAAGATCGTCTCTACAAGGTCAGTTAACATTGAACTTTTCCTTTTTTAATGGTATGGAAGAGGCAATTCTAAAAAGGCATCTTCAAAACAAACTGCAGTGAGCTTTCTGCACTGTCACTGCAGTGTGGATTGCACCTGCCTTCACAAAACCTGCTACAAATTTAGGATTAGAACTAATCTAAGAGGCAATGTCATTAAAAGTAAATTCCTTTTCACATGTATCTGATTCTTCTCTCTCTCTCCTCCTTCCCCCCTCCCCCCCCCTACGTCTTATAGCAAACTAGTGCTGATTAGGATGCTCACTTGACAGGAGTAGGTCTCACTTTCTGTTTAAAAAAAAAAGAATCTTGTAAAATTAAGGCGCATTGTATCATACTTCAGATGGGGAGCCCTGATGCAGCCGAATCAGTGTGCCATTACTGAGGCTCTAGCCTCCATTAAAACTTCAGTGCAAAACAGAACGTGATGTGGATAGCTATATATTCAGTGGAGGTACAACACAAGCACTGTATATAACTTAAGCAAAAAACACTAGTTTGTCTCATACACAAGTCTGAACACAGCTTTGTCTTCGGATACTTGAACCAAAGGTGGAACTAATGGTTATGCCTTTGCCAACTTCTTTGGGGCAGAACATTCTAGAAGGAGGCACTTGAAGGCCCTGTAAACCTACCAACCCTAATGATAGTAAAGCCTAAGCCACTTCTGGTTTTGTGTTGAAGACTCTCTGATATTAGTGACTTTGCATATTGGAGTCATCCCTATTTTAAAATGTCAGTACAGAGGCTGCAGTGAGATGCTAGAAACTAAGACTTACTGCTTTTTTTTTTTTTTTTTTTTTTTTTTAAAACACCTTACTCACGCCCAAACACAGAGACCTCATTTGTAGTTCTTGGAGGAAGTCTCTTAATCTCATCTGACTGGCTTCCTTTAATGCCAGCAACTGGTATTTATTGTTTATAAATCCCATTAACTGAAAGGTCAAGTTGACAAACCAAATCTGATTTTAAAATGGATACTGATAGACAATAACTCTCTAGCTAATCTAGAAGTGCGTTCTATGATCCTATGCTAGGTAGAATGGAGCATCTCTATGACACTCTAATGCTTTTGTATAGTCATAGAATACATGCAGAAGCTGTGCTGTCCATTCTTGGATTCTCCTGTAAATGCTTTAGTTCAGTGGTTCTCAACCAGGGGTACATGTAACCCTGGGGGTACACAGAGGTCTTCCGGGGTACATCAACTCATCTAGATATTTTTGCCTTTTTTTGCAACAGGCTACATAAAAAGCACTAGACAAGTCAGTACAAACTAAAATTTCATACAGAAAATGACTTGTTTATGCTGCTCTATATACTATACCTTGAAAAATAAGTTCAATATATATTCCAATCATTTTTTATGATGAAAATAAGTGAGCAATTTTTCAGTAATAATGTGCTGTGACACTTGTGTATTTGTGGGTGTGTGATTTTTCTTTTCTTTTTTTTTGTTTTGTTTTTTTTCCCCCCTGTAAGCAAGTACTTAAGTGAAGTCTTGCATACCCTCATGTTTCACAAAGTAGCCTCCTGAAAGGAGTACAGTAGTCTGGAAAGGTTGAGCCACTGCTCTAGTTTAACTGACATCAGCCGATGATAGATACTTACTGAAGGCGTTATGACCACTAGTGCACAGAACCAGTGGCCTCAATTTAAAAATACTCATTTGGAAACCAGTTACATTTGGCTTTGCAGCATTTGGCGTTCTCCTGCCTTAGGATTAGCCAAACTACCTCACTTGGGGGAAACCTGTCTGCAGAATTCGCTAAGGGGGAAAAATAAATAGTTTGAAGGGGCCAGGTGGTAACTCTTAAAGTATGTGGCATTTCACTTGTAGGATGCCATGCAGTATGCTGCAGAGTCCAAAGATGCAGAGCTGGCAGAGAAACTGCTCCAGTGGTTCCTGGAGGAAGGCAAACAGGAGTGTTTTGCAGCATCTCTCTTTGCATGCTATGACTTGCTGCACCCAGATGTGGTCCTTGAGCTGGCATGGCGGCATAACATCATGGACTTTGCAATGCCTTATTTCATCCAGGTGATGAGGGAGTACCTTACCAAAGTGAGTATTGCTTCTGTTGAAAGACTCGCTACTTTGTACTAGTGTCTTGCACATGTTTAGCATTGTCCAAACTGAGCTAGGTAAGACTGTGCTCATGGATTGTTGAGATACTGAACCTCTGTTCCAGAAATACCAGTTTGAGGTGGAGGTACATAAACTTCAGCACACCTCAGTGATCATGCTACATAGTACATAACAATGAACCAATCACAATTAAACCTGATGCTTTGAGGCTATAACTGTTAATTGATGAAGACTGAACTGTTTCTCTAGCTATCTGTTCTTCTGGGAACTGTGAATCTAGACTCCAAGCAAAAAAGGGCTAATACTGTGCATGCTGCTTTCTTGAATACAAGGGCGGTCTATTTCTCTATGGTATTCTAACCATTTGACTCCTTAGGTAACTCAGTCATGCTTTTGCCTTCCAGTTTATACATAAAAACTTTTTTTTTTTTTTTCCTTTCTAAAACTTGGGCTCATGAGCATTCAAAATGTGGTCTCTTACCATTCCTCTGCCTTTTACCAATTTAATTTTAGGAGGCCACAGTCATCTTGCTTGAGACATAACTAGCTCTCTTCATGGGAATAGTGGGGGTAGTACTTTGTGAAGCAGCTAGCCTTCTGAAGCCCTCCCACATCAGCAGCTATGGGAATACATATGCGTAGACTCCATAGCTGTAGACCTATGGGACTACAGAACCTTTGTCAGGCTAATATATACACAGTGGATTCATATTTAATGTTTCATTGCCAATCTTTTAAGCTTTCTGCATTTTGCTGAAATTGTAGCATCGGTGTTACTGAGACGTTCAGTAGTTCAGGTCATGTCTGTGTGTCCAATGTCAGGAGGGGGAAGGAGCTACTGTTAACATGAATGCGACTTCAGGCTTTATCTCCTTAGGGCAAGATCCTCAGTTGATGTAACTCATTGTTGCACCACTTCAATAGAGAGCTATGCTGACTTACACAAGCTGTGGGGGGGATCTTGCCCATAGTCATCTTAACCATCTGTCTGCAAATCGGGAGCTGCTAAATCCCACAGCATCAAACAAAACTGACTTATCACAAATGTAAAGCTAGAAGAAAAGTGCTACTTTCCTGTAGATAGAGGAGATGCATGCCTCCAGATCAGTCACAACAAGGTGGAAGTCACTTTTCTACCTCCTTAACATGGGTAACGATTTACTTTACAGTGCACAAATATGCAAATACTGTCCACACATAGAAATTCATGATTTACGTACATGTCAAATACTATGTACTGGTGGAGTTGTATTTATCATGTAAATGGCATGTCTTAAACCATAGCAGGTTATATATGGTAAATCTGTATATGCTGTTTAATTACCAAGTAATCTGCCGCCATAATTAGCTGTCTGCAATTCTAAGTAAGATGTAATCTACATGATTAGACATAACTTGTGCACTGTAAAATAGTGGCCAAATGATTTTCTCTTAGCACTAAATACTCTACAAATATCTCTTGCTTTTATTGTCCCAATGTTTAGATATGGTTTTTTGCTTCAGATTTGTTTTTTGAATAGTCACTTGATAAGTATTCCCTTCTGAACTTTCTTGCAGGTTGATGGGCTGTTTAATAAGGTGACAGTCTCTGATTTTAAACTTTGTGTTCATTTGTGTCCCTTAATATATATATATCCTAGGATTCTGTTACTAGAACCTAGTTGTAGCTTCTGCCAGAAGAGCAGCATAATCTAGCTTTTTGTCTAACTCTGTTTTCTACTAACTTCTAATGCTATAGAAAGACAGCTTCTTACATGCAACTTGAGAATCCAGCCAGACTTTGCTCAAGCTGGGGAAAACTATTCACTGAAGAACACTGTTAACAAGCATTTGGGCTAAAGATTCAAAAAAGAAATAGAACTGCATTTTTTGCCTTGAGTCCATCATCCTTAACTCCTGTCTGATGTACTACATACACTTCTTCTTTTTTTTTTTTTTTTTGTAGCAGATAGCCCATTATCAGAACCTTGCAGCATAATAAACCATAAGGTCACAGGATCAGTTGTGAAGAGGGAGGAAATCTCTAGATAACTGATATTCCCAAGTGTTCTGCCTTACCCACAGTCTACATGTAAACAAGTCTAGCAGCTTACATACAAAGTAGTATGATGTCTTTGGAGAAGTGATGGCCCCTGACCTGGCAGGATAAAGCTTCCCAGCAGACAATCTTGTCTGCATGCTCAGAAGCTGCTTTGGACTGATCTTGTATGCGGAATCTTCAGAATTTCAGCACAATAGCGTCAAATAAATCTAAGTCTAAGACACTTGCATGTAAAAGAGTGGTGCAGTGGATTTCTCAAATAAAAAATGAGGTTTAGATAGTAACTTTAAATTGCTGGCTGGATTTACAGGTGACAATTATCTACTAAATACTAGATTTTTGATTTTTGATTTATTTTCCTAAAGTGAAATATGCATGATGAGTCTGATGTGCAGTGAAACTAATTTAGTCTGTGGAATTAGAAAATGGGCTTCCTTTACTTAAATTTGAGATGTTCTGTATTTCCTGTCATGTAGGCTGAACACTGTTGCTGCTTCCCTCTAGAGGGAGTAGTATCCCCTATTTTTGGATAGACATTAGTTATGCTATGGACTACACTAAAGTTGTAAGCATCTATCTTATTTAACAAAGGTCTTTTTTCAGTCCAGAGAGTTGGAAACTCTGAAGGTGTGATACTTCAGTAGGCATCAAATTTTGGGGGGGCATGGGTGCTAACTGACAAGGCCATTTCAGACATGCTTCCCTTATCATAGATTCATTTACATGCACTATCGGGTAAAAAGGAGTTCCAGAGCAGAGGACCCGCTACTAGGAACTAGTCTTCCCCCCAGTCTCCAGAATTCATAGCTAGGGATTTTAGTGCCAACAGTTGTATTGTGGTGGTAAATAGTGGCTGTCTAAGGGTGCATCTACACTACCGACCAGATCAGTGGGTAGTATAATCTATCAGGGATCGATTTATCACAGCTAGTATAGACGCAATAAATCGATCCCCAATCGCTCTGCCGTCGACTCCTGTACTCCACCGCAGCAAGAGGCGGAAGCTGAGTCGATGGGGGAGCGGTGGCAGTCAACCCCGCGCTGTGAGGACGCGAGATAAGTCGACCTAAGATACGTCGACATCAGCTACAAGAATAGCGTAGCTGAAGTTACGTATCTTAGGTCGACTTCCTCTCTTCTCCCCCCCCCCCGGTGTAGACCAGGCCTAAGATATCAAAGACTAAACTAGGTATGTATAGAGCAAAATAAACAATTTGAGCTGTACCCTTAGCTTCAGCCAGTTCCCCCTATAGGACCTCCTCAAACTGTCTTCCCACTGAAGTCCCAGGAGCTTGCATTACTATCTAGTAGAAAATAAACTCCTACTACTTCTAAATTAAAGTGAAAATATTTTAAAGCAATATACCTATAGTACTGGCTCTGTAGCTTATTCCTAAAAGTTAGCTGACCTTATCTGGTGTGCCAGAACGAGTGAACAGAGCTTACTATTTGCTGTTTTTAGATCTGTTCACTTTACATAGGATACAACATTGATTATTAGTCAAACCATGTTTCATGCTGTCTGGTATGTATGGTTTCTAGAGTCAAACATACTGTAGGCATGTGTTTTCAGAATTTCTTATTGAAGATGTGGTTAGGTAGTAGCTGTCTGCCAAACAGTTCTTCATGCAGACTTGACCCTGAAGCTCTGAAATGGAAATTGGCAGCTTGTGTTGCAGGACATAATGTTATCAATGGATGGAGAGCAAGTGCTAAGTATTACCCTTGCACTTCAGGTAGTGGACCTCTTTGTATCCAGCTAAGCAAAAATTGATGCTTATTTCAGAATTAGTCTCCATCTTCTTTTGGGTTTTGGACAACTTGGAACACACAAGTATGTTCTGTGGCTTCAAAATCAGACTTGCAAGGGCAACACTTTAATACTTGAAGCATTTGGTATGAGACATACCACTAAGAGGACATGACTCTTAGGCAAGGCCTTCATACACTTCTCCTGTTCACTTTATAACATAGGTGGATAAACTTGATGCTTCTGAAAGCCTAAGGAAAGAAGAGGAACAAGTAGCTGAACCCACTCCAATAGTATTTGGTAGGTGAAAGACTTGGTGTATTTTTTTTTTATTATTATTATTGCTAGCAAGATATTCTTATCAGTTAGGGCTCACCATGTTGGGCTTTAAATAGGCCACAGGAAAGTGACTATCTGTAGTATGGATATCCTCCACCTCCAGTCAATTGAAGCAGTTTGTCTTTTCCCAGCTAGTGATCACTACTTGGAGCCCTTATCCTGGATAAGTATAACCAGTTATACTTATTAATATGCTCGAAAGTTTTGTGCAACACTTACTCATTCAAATGTTTAAAATGTAGCAGTACTTTAGCTGAAACAATCCAACTTGGCTTATTCCTCCTTTACTGTACCACTCCCTTAGACAAAGCATAAATCCCAAGTCTTTCAGTGGTCGGGGAAGGGAGGAGAAGGAGCCATTGGGTGAATGCAAATACAAGTGGCTTTTGGGTTCCCAGAGTCACTTCTGGATTTCCAGATGAAACAAATTCCTCCTTGTACTTCCTGTCTGATACCTTGCTACCTTTCAAAGATTGGAAGTCTGCCTTTCCACTTGACAAATCAAGCAGTGAGTGGTTTTTTTTTAATGGCCTGTCCTAGAAAGACCTTGTGTTGAGCAGGTAAATGGAAGGTCTCTTTCACAATGGACTCTGCAGAAGGCTGCTTCATAGATTGTTTTGTGACAAGGCAGATTCTGCTCACTAGCACGTCTTGCAGCAGCTCTGAGGCAGAGAAATACATGACTCTGTGGTCCACTCTCTAATGGAAAGGTTATCCCTGAGTTGATTGACTGCATGAGGCATGTGTGCTATTGGTGTTCATAAGATGCATTTGCAATCTGTGGATTTGTTACATGTACACAAGCTGCTGAAAATTCAATAGCTTAAATTGCTTTGGTCAACATTTTGACCATGCATGGATCCTAACCATATCAATTGTTTTTGTTTCAAGGAATCAATGTTAATCTGTTTTATTGGGAGGCTATGTAGCTGTCTCAAGCTCAATGGATACTTTTTTTTTTTTTTCACCCACACTTTCTACCTCCCCTTGTACTGTCAGAGTTGGGCAGATAGTGGATTTTTCATTACATTGGCACGTTCAATTCTTTTCAGGTCTAACAACACTTTGACCCAAAACAAGATGCTTTAAAAATGCTCAAAATCAGAATAAACATTTTAGTTTTATATTAAAAAGCAAATTTTGAAACTGTTTTGGTTTTTCCATTTTTCAACATTTCCTTCTGAAATGTTGAAACAAAACACTTTTTGGGTTTTTTGGAATTCTTGTAGGCTTTTTCTAAATGAACAAATGGGGACACATTCATGAAATGTTTTGGTGTCATTAAGGTTTTTTGTTTTGTGGGGGGGTTTTGGGGCTTGAAGTTTTAGTCAAAACTTCACCCAGCTCTTGATACTGTGAACAGCGTCGGCTCCAGGGTTTTTGCCGCCCCAGGCAGCCAAAAAACAAACAAAACAAAAAAAAAAGCCGCGATCGCAATCTGCAGCGGCAATTCGGCGGGAGGTCCTTCGCGCCGAGCGGGAGTGAGGGACCCTCCGCCGAATACCTGGACATGCCGCCCCTCTCTTAAGCTGGTGCCTGGAGCCGGCCCTGACTGTGAATTGCTCTTAAATCTGTCTGGCAGCAAAAGCTAGATGGCCTGTTTTGTTCACATCATTGTGTCCTCTCTCCTCAGTGGAGGAGGTGGACTGAAAGGTAAAGTTTAGGTTCTCCCATCGTTTGTTAAAATACAAACATGCTTGTTAACCAGCTCGATAGCCATTCTAAATGCTGGCAGTTTAACACCCCCCTCATCACTTTATTTCAGGCATTTGCAAAGCTTTGTTTAAACAAACTCCTTCTTCCCTTTCCAGGCCAGCAGCTAATGTTAACAGCAGGCCCCAGCGCAGTACCTCCCCAGGCCAACTTCCCGTATGGATACACCGCTCCAGGATTCACCCAGCCGCCTGTTTATGGTTTCAATATGTAACTAGCTCTTTGACAGATCTACAGTCTGCTTTTTTTTTTTTTTTCCCCCTCCCTTCCTGTCCCGCTAACTTCTTGGAGAAGTTTACAATGGTCCTAAAGGCACAGATGACCCCTCGGTTGGTTGAATACTTGCTGTCCCACTCAGTGAGGAGATTTCCAGAGGATACCTGTTACCATTATTTATTGCTATTGTCCGGTTACATTTCAACCTCAAAGGCAGCTTTTGTTAATTATGTTGCAAGACTCTTGACTGAAGTTGAGGCACTATTTATCTAAAACTCAGAATATAGCAATAACTGCTTGAGGCCAGGGGGAAGAGGGAGCGCATATTCCTTGCTGCAAACCCATTGCCGGCAGTGGTTGTGCTGGGGAGTCACCTGGCACCAAGTCGTTAAAGCTTTAAAGTACTGTAGCTGAAGCTACTAAGTAGGTAGCATGGATGTTCAGAATTGAGTTCAGCATCTTCTTACTGGTGGACTGTTAGAAGTTTGCTTAAATCTGACTACCCCATTTTATTTGCAACGTTGTATGCAAAAAGGAGAATGGGCTTTCAAAAAGTACTCTGCAAATTGTTTGGAGGAACATTGGGGAAATTTTTTGCAGAAAGTTATTTGGGGGCAGGGGGCAGATTGAGCCTGTTCTGTACCTTCTGGAGTAGGTTTGAGACTTAATTACTGAAAGAGAATAAATCTGATCATACCAGAGAGCGAGCAAACTTCCCAGATGCTTTTTTTGTTTAACAAGAGGGGAGAGCATGTTACTCATTGACATTAAATGGTACAAAAGGAAATCTCAGCTATATGTATGGCAAGTTGAACGCAGCAGGAATGTGTGTGCGTGGGCTGCCAAAGTACTATGAGCATATGCTAAGGTAACAATGATTCAGAGTGCAGTGTCAGGATTGGGGAGGGATGTATTGCTGAAATATTTGAGGTAGTAGAGAGGGATATAATCCTGGTTTTGCACCTTTATCTCTGATGCTGGAGTCAAGGATTTCTGCTCCACCATGTTAAGCTGACTCAAATTCCTGACCCTGACTGGCAACTAGAGGCAGTGTCATCTGATCTGACAGGGTTCAGCGACTCTTGGTTTTGCTGTGCTGTAGTAGTATAAATGGCGCATCCACCGCACACCTTTTTCTTTGAGAATGCCAACAGGGCTGTATTACTTTGTGCCACTCTTCAAATACATATATCATTAACGTTTTATGTACTGAAATTAGATAACAATGTATAATTTATGGTTATGAACTTTGTGCTAATCATGAATATTATAAAAGTCAAATTATAAATGTAAAACTGGTGTACAGTGTGGTTGTAGTCTTGATATTTTTTGGCAGGGGCAGTTGTATCTACCAACAGTGATGGTACCAAACTAGCAACTGTCAAAGCTAGACTAGGCATTTGATCACTGCCCTCCCCTCTACATTGCCTGCACTGTAGTAGGTCCAGAGTACTGTGGACTAAGAATACTTACACTGTACCTTCCCACTGTAGATGTGCTGAGGGGTGAATGAGGAAAATACAAGTATCTGACAGTTCTTCTACCCCTTGCAGTGCGTGTCTTGCAAGTCCCCATGTGACGCTAACTTATGTTATGAACACAGTGTCCTAAACTACTTATTCCTCCGGTCTTTCTGCTATACAAATTTTAGATGCATTTGTTTGTCCATTCTCATCTTGGGCACAAACTTAGTCACAGGCTTCATGAAGTGCCCAGCCTAGACTTGCGTCCTTTACTGTACTTCAGTTGTACTGTAAGAGGCAGCCTAGCTTAATACTGTGATGTAGTCTGTCATGGGGTCTTTCCCAAAAGTGAAGCTATGTAAACTAAGCAGAGCTAAAGTGAAGGAGAAACTCAACCACTGGAAGCTACCAAAAGAACTAGCAGAACATCCTCTGCCGTAAGTCATTCAGTGCATCTTGGAGCACTGCCTCCCTATCACTTCTACACACACTAGTATTCAAGAACAGAACACCATGCACACAACTGCCTCTTTCAAAACAGGAGCATGTTGGAGTAGGAAAACCCTACACCTGCATGTGAAAATGCCTGCCATATGTGGGAAGGCTGAAGGGAATTGGCTTTAAGCATTCAAACCATCAATAGCAACACTTCTGCTAAAGGGCCATTTAAGATGGCTAATGGTATAGGCAAGCTCAAATTCACAACCTCGCTGGTAAGAGTATAGGTCTATCTTCCCCGTGCCCCCTCCTCCCCACCTACTTCATCTATTCTAGCACTCTGCTGTTGTGCAACCACTGCTCTAATATCCCACTTACAGAAAAATGCCATAGGTTAAAAAAAATGCCTCTTTAGTTGTTCATCAGGAACTCTACATAAATATTTCCCATATACTCCCATGAGAGCTGTCCTCTAATGAACTTGGAGAGGAAACGATTAGAGCAGATGTTAACTTGGATCTACTCTTCAATAAGTCACTATTCTAGAAGCATGTGTTACACTTCATACTACTGCAGATGGAATCTCAGCTTCACATACACAACCAAAGGGTTTCCTATAAGGAGAACAATCTGTCAGTTATTGATCCTAAATGAAAGCTAATAATTCTTAAATTCACTTTTATTTCAAGCTAGTATCCTTTTAACAGATAAGGAAGTATAGCAGTCTTGCTATCAGCTGTTACTAGACCAAATCTAGGGTGGTGAACAAACTAGATCTCACTTTTTAGTGAAAGCCATCACAAACACTGAATCCTAAAACTAAGCTTTTCTTTTTTTAGAAAATCAGATATCCCATAGAAGGAAATACACTACACTATAAAGATGTTTTCTGTAGCTGTCCCGTCAGACCTGTTCCATATGTGACTTGGCTAGCTCAGGAGAGCAATGATACTGACTTCATCAGGATTACTTGTGTGAAGAAAGGCTTTAGAGTGGGACCCCAGGTTCATATGGTGTATGGATTGATTGACAATTGCTGCTTGCAGGATGTCATGGCTTTTGACCTTGCTTAAGCAGTGGGAGGAAGGAAAGAAGGCTTGAAAACCAAATATGGTTAGTTGCTATAATCCTACTTTGTGTTGGTTGGGACAGTTCCCATTAACTTACTATTAGCATAAATATCAGATGAAATGTAGGTAACTAATGTAGTTCATGGGGGAAGGGAGATGGAGAGAAGAATTCTACTTTTAAACAAGTGCTAAAAAACCTGTACGATTTTAAACTAGTAACACAGACTTAGCAGGTATATAAAAACAAATTTTTATAGTTTTAAGATCCAAATTAGGGTTTCTCCAGCAAGAGCGATGATACTTTAAGGAGCTGAAACAATTGCCGGGAATAAAGCTCCTAACATGCTGCTATGGTGAAAATTTGCAGTGCAAGCACCTAAACCAGAGAGCCTCAATTTAAAGGGTCTGTAGATGTAAACGAAAGGGATTATTTGTAATCTCTTAAATGCAATTCTGGCAAGTACTTGCTTTTAAATTACCAACAGGTGTTTAGGCATAGGAGGGACCAAAATGTCATGTTTCTAGTATGGCCCCTGAGATGCAGTACTTTTCAGCATAAAACTGACAATCTATTGCTGCTGTTGGAAGGTAGCTGATATAGAATGGGTTATTCTTAAAATCCAGCCACTATAATTGTACTTTCAGTGTAAATGTGATAACCCTGCATGCTATAAGGTTACTGTTTCACTAGCTGCACCTCAAACTCCTCTGCAATAAAAATGCAGGTTTCTAAATGGCAGGGAAAATCAGTCTGCACCAGTAATAAAACAGATTAAACAAAAGACTTAAAGTGTCACGCATACATTTTCCAATAGAATAGACTTTCCCCCATAAGCCCTAAAGAGACTATACTACAGAAAATCAAACTGATCACATGCTTTAGACTTAAAATCAAGCTTATTTGAGGGTAGGAAAGCGGAAACTATGCCAGTCAGTCTTCTTGTTCCCAGCCTTGCCTAACTTGTATTGGGGAAGAGTGCTCCTACTGAGGAAGTAATGACTAGTTCCCATGTGTCTCTTACAACAATTGCACCAAAACTGCTGTGATGTATAATGTTCTAGCAAAGGAGGGTGTAAAGTTCTCTGCTCTTCTAACAGGATAACAATCCTTGTTGCCCAAGACTCTTCACCCACTTCATGTAACTAAAGCAGCACATCAGCAGTTACTGCTATAGGGGAATATTCATTCACATTAGGGTAATGAATAAGTCATGTGAGGGGAAGGCTGTTTCAGGAAGGATATGAGAAAATGATGCATAATAGAGGGCACTCATACATGTCTGTCACCCTGTCCTTCCACCATCTGAGAATGGGCTTCTTTCTTTGCAATTAGCCTTGGCTATACATCAGTCCACATGGGATCTTTGTTTCCCTTTCCACTTAACATGCTGTGGGAGAATATTAAACCCTCTCTACTCCCACTCAACAGGGAAAGCCTAGCCCAAGGTATTTGGGATCCTGCAAGCATTGCAGCTTGGCTGTTAAGTGACTCACCAGGCTAGATGGAAATAGATGGCTCAATTCAAGCCTGTAAGGGACCTGTGCTGGTGCAAAGGTATGTGTACTGTTCCTTGTGCTCTTGATAGAAATCCTGGCCTGTGTTGGGGTGGGCTAGCTGGGCATCTACATGCGTAGAAGCTACCATCACTATCCTCTGCTCCCTCCTATGAAAGTTGGCTGACTGACTGGTTCCAAGAAGGTCACAAACTGATGCTCTGTCATGTCTGGAGGTAGAGAGAAGGTGGAAGGATGCCTCTTGCACAGAAACAAAAGTTGCTCCTGACGGCTGGCTTTTCTAAGACCCAGCTCTCTGCTCTGTCATCAAACCCGTGGGCTAAGCCAGAAAACTCAGGAAGACCATTTCTCAACAGTAAGTTCCATTTTCTTGGCTATACAGAAAAACTCTTTATTTCAGGAGCTGTTCTGCCTTACTTACCTTTTCTAGGGTTGTACAACTAGCAGCACAGCTGAATATCAGTCATGCAGAAGCCCTGCCGTAATGCCCTAAAGTGCTTCAGTCCCATCTCTAGTGGGGAATGCAGAATGTACATACTGAAGAGCTCCAGCCAGGCAAGATCTGTTTGATTTAGTGATATTGTTATGGCAGTGTTCCAAGTGCACATGGTATAAAATGGGCGTAATTACCCCCAGGTACCAGAGTTCATGTCAATCTGTGTTTAATATATTCTCTATAAAATGTCATCTTTAGCCACTGCAGTTCTAACACACAAACAGCTGGTATTTAGCCCAATATGCAACTTTGTCTGTGCAAATAACCCTGCCAAAGACAGCTTGCTGTCCTTTCCTAGCCAACTGGCAACAGGCATTTTGTAAGGTATGTCAAAAACAGCTTGACAAATCCTTGACCTATATTTGTTTGTATCGAAAGGGAAAAAAAATAGGAAAGAGTTGTTTACCATTTCTTATGTCCTCTGCTACTTATTTATATGGTGTAGACAATTTTAAAATTGCCTGTCTTTCTTTATAAATGAGGGAGCTGAGTAAAGCCAGTTAGGAAAACTATAAAATTACTACATAGCTAACCCTTATGTCTGACCATATCTGACTTGCTGATTAAGAGTGTTAGGAACGCTAAAACCACATTCCTAAAACAGAGTGCTTCAGTGAGTCCAAGTTGCATTGAAAAGGCTATCTGCCCCAAAATGACAGGTTAGAAAACAACTGCATCTTGGAGGTTTTAGACCTGCTTGCAGCAGGTGACATACAACTATCTGTTCTGAAGGTTACAGTGGAAACTGTTCGGCAATGGAATGCCCATCTCATTTATAGCATTTGCTACTACGTTGCTGTAATCTCAATATTCTGCTATATATAGCTTGGCTCATCACTTTGCTCCCAATCTAAACATGCTTGTATACTCACCCTAAAACACACCCCAGGAGAATGCTTGCTTGAATCCCATTAGTTCCCACAGGGAGTGGAGTTTTAGGGCATTTTAGAACCTGTAATAAAATGCTGTGAACTATATATGAGGTGCTGTGTGGGAATAATGGGAGTATTCTTTATAACACTGGAATATATCTTTAAATTGTGTAACATGGAGTGGCTTTGTACTTGCTATTGCAAGCTGCAGGGGCATCATTCTAGCATAATAGATGGTAATTCTACCTACTGTCTCTTTTTCTGTTGTACCTTACCCTGCAGCAACTTTCAGTCTTTAAGAAAAGGTTTAAGTACAATGGACGAGAGCTAGTGGTCTTATTGGTTAGTTTCTGTCAGGGCTCACAATGTGCTGTGTGCTCATGAGGCAGACACGGATACTGCCTCAACGAACACACAAGCAAGATTTAAACTTTTCTAGACAGGAACATTCCTACCCTGAAATTTAGCGTTGGAGCCTGTTAAATATTTGAATGAAGCAGGCAGGAGCTAAGTATTAATAGTATTGCCAGCTGCAAACAGTTAAAAATCACGGGTCAGGCCCCAGAAAACTATGAGATTAGCTTAAAAATCATGAGATTTTGAAAACAAATGCACTTTAGATTCTCTTTGTCTCCTGATTTTTGAGCCTTTTATGGTTTGATTTTGTTTTTTCCCAAACTTTCCTCCACCAAGAGGCCTAGAATCTTATTAAATTAAAGGCAAGAGCCTCATCTAACTAAAACAACGAGGAGTCTTTGTGGCACCTTAGAGACTAACCAATTTATTTGGGCAGAAGCTTTCGTGGGTTAAAACTGATGAAGTGGGTTTTAGCCCATGAAAACTTATGCCCAAATAAATTGGTTACTCTCTAAGGTGCCACAAAGACCCCTCCTTGTTTTTGCTGATACAGACTAACATGGCTACCCCTCTGTCATCGATCTAATTAAAAGACTCCTGCAGCTTCAAGAAAAATACCAAATAGCACAAGTCTTGATTAAAATTGGCAGAGTTGCCCCTGGGAGGAATTGGTGGTGGTGGTAAAAAGGTCATCTTGCTATGAACAACCTAACTTGGGTGCTGACGTCCGCACAAAGAAAAGGCACGTAACTGGTTTGTCAGCCCTGACTACGTGTGTGTGTGTGTGTGTGTGTGTGTGTGTGTAAGGAGCTGTACCATGGCTCTCCTTTCCGGACACAAAATTAGCTCCGAAGGCTGATGGGAAGTCGCATGTGTATGACCTGATGAACTTGACGATACGATATGTCACATCAGCCATTTTGTGTAGCACCCACCTAGTGTGACCAGATGTCGCGATTTTATAGGGACAGTCCTGATATTCGGGGCTTTTTCTTATATAGGCGCCTATTACCCCCCACACTGTGTCCCTATTTTTCATACTTGCTATCTGGGCACCCTACACCCACCTAACTACCAGCATTCTAAGGGGTCATGTGACATTCTGCAGATTCAGCCGCACAACAAAGCTCAGAGCCATAATATAAGAACATAGGACTTGTAAGTGTACGTGATGCTTTCATGGTATTCCCTATAATCCTGCCTAACATAGCTAACTGCCAGCTCATCACAGAAGAGCCACTGAGTGACTTTGGCTTGGGGTTGTTACTGAAGATGGATGTGATGAGGATATTTCCCCAAAATACCTCGCAGAGATGTATTGAAAATGATATTTGTCTGGGATCCAGGGGAAAAGATGCCATGCATGTATAATGAATGAAAGGGACTGTCAGCTTACACTTAAGTTCAGGACCTTTTTTTTTTTTTTTTTTTTTTTAACATCTTAGCTCAGGGGTAGGCAACCTATGGCACGGGTGCCGAAGGCGGCACATGAGCTGATTTTCAGTGGCACTCACACTGCCCGGGTCCTGGCCACCGGTCCGGGGGGCTCTTCATTTTAATTTAATTTTAAATGAAGCTTCTTAAACATTTTAAAAACCTTCTTTACTTAACCTACAACAATAGATTAGTTATATATTACAGACTTGCAGAAAGAGACCTTCTAAAAACGTTAAAATGTATGACCGGCACGCGACACCTTAAATCAGAGTGAATACATGAAGACTCGGCACACCACTTCTGAAAGGTTGCCGACCCCTGTCTTAGCTGTTCTTTTTAAAAGTTCTGATAATTAAATTCAAAATGGGTGAAGAAATAGCCCATTTAGTTTCACTTCTGTTTCTAGTCAGTTTCACTATCATTCTCACACTAGCACATAGGTGAGGGGTTTTGGGTTGCAAACTCTGCATTGGGAATGTTTAAATCCAAACAAAAGTTTTAATTGGATTTTTTACAAACAGCCGAAACATGGAAACATTTCCTTTGCCCTAACGTCTGTAAAACCTTGCTTTCTTAACAAACTCGAATTTGGAGCCTAAAGTGGACATTTTAACCTTTTTTTTTTTTTTTTTTTTTTCCCGAGGGAGGGAGGAAGAGGAAGGTGGAAAGGGCTAAATCTTAGCAAAAAAGGCCACAAGTAGGAGCATGACTTTCTCCTGGCATATCCTTTCCCCAAATATGAAATGCAGACCAGTACAACAGTAAAATCTGATTTGAACTCCTACCTGTATGATTGTGAGGCTACGTCTATACTATGAACTAGGGGTGTGATTTGCCCAGCGCACAGACTCATACCTGCAGTAGCTCAAGGAGAGCTAGCACAAGTATAAATAGTGGTGTAGCCATGACAGTGGTGGCACAGCTTAGCTGGACTGAGTACATATCCTCTCATTTCAGGAGTGTTTGTACTTAGCACAGCTAAGCCAGGCTGCTGCTGCCCACACGACTGCAGTTACACAGCTATCTATACTTGTCTTAGCGCTCGTGTGTACATGAGCTCAGGAATCGCACCCCGAGATCATGATGTAGACATTAGCCTTTGGAGCTTGTTCTTTAAACTGAACGGATCGGTTATCAGTCATGTTCGAACAGATCAATGCTGCATCCTGGGTTTAGCTTTTGATCAGGGCTGGTGGAAGATAATCTCTTTGTGCCCAAGAGAATTAATGAAATTGAGGAGTTAGAAAAACTGTACCAAAATCTCTGAGATTACAGCTGGAATGAGATGTACTGACCCACTTAAAGTACTGAACACTTCACCTTTAAGAAGTATTGGGCAATTGCAAGGAATAGAGCAGAAGAAAGCTTCCTTAACTTAAATTGGCAATTTAAAGGCCCTGCCCTGCCCCAAGGTATAAAGATGCATTGACTTCTTTTGGCGTTGTTGGTACTTGGAATTCCTGAAAATCAGGTTTGCATGCATTCATGGCCTACCCTGCTCTTAAAGAGATGCTTAAACCAGTTGACCTAGAATTAGTTTTGTACAATATAGTACCTTTTTTCAAAAGCCTTATACCACTAGAAATGTTCCCATTCCATTTTTAAATTCTAAGTTGTATCTATCAAACCTTCTCCTGTAGTGTTTCATTGACCCAGCTGAGAAATATTTTGTGGACTCTCAATAAAGATTTAAAATCTCTTATCCTAAGGCAGTGTTTGTAACCTTTGTGGAAAAAGGGCAACCAGAAAGGACTAGCAGAGCCTCTGGCATGTACGTTAGCCCAGTGGCAAGGTTCTGAAGCATTACAATGTATGATTGAAAAGAAATCCAAGATTCTGAATTGGGAGAGTATGTGGGAGGGTTGCCCACCTGAGAACTTCAGGGTTTTTAATCTTTTGGAATGCTGTTCTTTTGCAAGAGATTCTCCTCCCCACCCCACCCCACCCCTCTTCTGAGTCAGATGGTACAAATGGACACATTTAGGGTAAGTTCAATCCTGGGTTTGTCAACTTCAACTTTTTTTTTTTTTTTTTTTTAAAGCAACAACATAGATCATGCCATGGAGAATGCACTTACCATGCTCTGGTGGAGTGGTGATAACTTGTAATGTCCTATCTAGCACATGTCACAGTTGTCTTCTCCTGGATGGAGAGTCAGGCTTGCTTAAGCGTAAAGATGGTAAGACCTTTATTCTAGCTCTGTTGCTAGGGGGCCTGTGCCTTTGGATCAGAAGCTGAGTTCTACCCCCGCTTGGAGGTTGCAAGCCCCAGAGGGCCACAACATACCAGGTAGTGTGGGAAGGGAAATCCTTTCAGACTTAATGTTGCCTCACAATGGACTCTTGTTTGCAAATGCTGCTCAAACTGGGGCCCTGTGAGACACTGTAGAATAGTGTCCTCAGAATCCTACTGGTTCCAGGAAACACCTAAAGCTGACTGCATGCACTGACTCAAAAGCCCTAACATGACATCTCTTCATCTTCAGTCTGCATGATCATGCGTAGCAGACTATAGACTTGATGTAAGGAACCTGTTGGAATACTGGTGAACCTTCACTGCTGGAGAAAGGAAATATAGATCACTGCCTCCTCATCACAGAAAAAACTGGTGTATTTTTGTAGCAGGTTGGAGGAGCTTGTAATAGTAAATTTCTGGGTAGCATGTCTTGACCAATTCTACTATTTAGGTAGTGCTTCACACTTTTCAGATTGCTATATAATTAAAGTAGCTGTGCTATAATGTGTGTAGGGGTGTGATAAGGCAATCGGCCTGCTTTTGGTGCAATACTTCAACCACCTAAAGGTTTCTGCTAAAACCACACCATTGGACGTACTGTGTTTCTAGCTGAAAACAATGTTCAGTGCCCGCAGGAGGTGTCAGCAGTAATATTAATAATGTAAAATCCCCATTCACTCATTGCTTGGAGTCACTGTGTTTTGGGACCGTCTTTAGATTGTAAATTCTTCAGGGTTAGGATTGTCTATTTTATTTTTTAAAGATCTTTATAGGGTAAGAGTAGGGGTGGAAAAATATCTTTCCATCTGAATGGCCCCAGACTTGAGGTGTTTTTTGGGTCTGTAGCCAATGCTTGTCAACCAGCTCTTTCAGTTTTCAGTTCCCACTCAGTCCTCGAGATCCAAGTCCTTGCTCTGATATCCTGCTGCCCTTTTGGTTCCCAGTAGCTTTATTAACCCCTGGAATCGAGGGGACAAAAAAAGGAAGGAAACGGTTAAAGTTATTCTAGTACTCTGTCACAAATATGGTAATCGGGCATTTGTTTCCATGACAGCAGAGGCAAGAACCCGCCATCAGTAATGGAAATGGACTCTGGTTTTGCCAGATAGTTTGCTTCCATAGAAATTGTTGGACTGACAATAATAAGAGACAAGACTTAAAATTCTACCTCTTAAAGTTAACTCTTCTTTGTATCTTTAATTTTGCCCATGTACTAGCCCAGGGTAATACTCTTGTAGGCTTCAGCTGGCAGCAGAAACTTGTATGTAAAAACCACCTATTGATTTTAAACATCTCATTCTACAGCCACTGGTACGAAGGTCAGCTGTTCTCTACAGAGTACTCTTTTCCTCTGGTCTCTTCCTGGTGATGGGTATAATGATTTCTTGGAGGGCAACTTGTGTAACAACTTCTAATCTGTGCTTGTGCTTCATTACTTTGCTGAACAGGGAAGGAGTTCATCACATGTTTAAAAGTTAAGCACCTGCTTATATCTCAGTGAGGTAAATGGGATTTAAGTATGTGCGTTAGGTTAAGAGTGCACTTGAGCACTTTGCTGAATAAGTTTGAGATCATGCACATTGCTTAATGGACTTGATGAGTTAGAACCTAAAAAAGCCAATATGTTGCTTAATGAAGAGTTGGTGTGTACTGAGGATTGGGTAAAGCAAGTGACCTCACCTACAATAGCACTGGGCATGTTATAGCATTTGCAGACACAACATACAGTAGTGGTATGAGAAGCAAGCAGAGAGCTGCAGAGATCCATCACAAGTTTAAATCTCTTGCTGTTTTCAGACAGTTTATAATCTTTGTTTTCTGCCATCCAAACAGTGCTGTTAACTGGAGTTCTAAACAGCTGCCCCAAATCTATGACTGTACCTACATTCCTTCCTTCCTTCCTGTAGGTCAGGTAGGTGGGAGGAAAAGGACTGATGGTTAGTCATCCCACTCTTCTAGCAGATCCAAGCTGGAGAGAACCCAGAGAATGGCTTGAGTGGCGCTTGTGGCACCTTTCATGTAGCTCCTGTAAACTCAAACGAGCTGGATGTGGGGAGTCAGGGTGGAAGCTGCTCAGCAGTGCATGATGGCATAGGCGCTGACTCCGTGGGTGCTCCGGGGCTGGAGCACCCACAGGAAAAAATTGGTGAGTGCTCTGCACCCACCGGCAGCACCCCAACCCGCCCCTCTGCCTCCTCCCCTGAGTGCGCTGCTGCATCCTGCTTCCCCCCTCCGTCCCAGCGCTTGCCCCGCGAAACAGCTGTTTCGCGCAGCAAATGGTGGGAGGAGGAGGAATGTGGTTCGCTCAGGGAAGAGGCAGGGATTTGGGGAGGAGTCCAATAGGGGCAGGGAGGGGGTGGGGGCAGAGGGGCGTGAGCACCCACCGGCGCCAAGGAAAGTTGGCACCTGTGCACGATGGAAAAAGCAAAGCGAGATGAATAATAGCTTAACAATCTCAGCAAACAAATGGCATAGCATCATTCCTTCCTCTGCTGGGTCAGTGGGGTTAGTAGGAAAATGGAAGATTTGGGTTCTGGGTGTCTAGCTTCCTATATAGGGACGAAAGGTTTGGACCATGAGTGGGCATGAGACGTGAGCTGGATATTTCCACTGCTGCTTCTGTCTCTGCCTGGCCTCCCATGCCATAAATGCTCTTTTACTGCCAGTCTGACCCAAAAAGGGCTGGATTATACCACTCCTTACAGCTCTTCAGGTCTGGTCTCTGACTCCTAACCTCCTTTCTCATTAGAATTATAACCTGTTCCAAGCTTTCCAGCTTAATCAGTTCCCCTGAATCTTGGCCTTTGTACTCTGCTACTCTGCCCCCACATACCTATGCATACTGCATTTGTGGTATATTATACACTATATCAGTATGTATGTTTTAACCATGCTGTGAAGCCACCGGTAATACCTCTTATACAAGTAAACAACTTCCGTATTTCACCTATAGTAGTTCATCTCATTTTCCAAGAAGCTGCTGTGGATTGAATGTAATAATTCAGAAAAGGGGATGGAGGGATGAGCCCAAAGGAGAGAGGAGGCCAAGATGGATGCTGGTGCAAAACACAGCCATTTTGAAAGCTATAGGTCATCCTTCAGCTTTGTGCCATGGCACTGGTGAGAGACAGAATGAAGCACTCAGGAAACCACTTTAGCTCACAGCTCCAGATTCATGTTAAGGTAAGTAATAATATTACCAATAATCAGCATTTTGGAATGTATGCTTGCTACTAGTGCTGCGACTAGGGTATGCCAAGAGATCCTGTAACGGACTGGATACTAATGAGAGAGGATGGGGCCTGACAGTGGAGTCAGACAAAGTAAAAAGCGGACTCAGTATGGGATTTGGGTTGAAATCCAATGAACAGTTGACAGCCATTACTGCGGGAACCTGCACACTGAACAGTCATGGAGACCATCTGCACTGCACCCTGGCTGCATAGAACCAAACTACTACGCCCAGCTGGATGAGAGGAGTGAAGAGCCCGTTTCTCCTAGCCGTGATGCAGTCCATCTCTGAGACTGGCACCAGCTCTGAAATGGCACAACACGCACTCATTGATGATGGATCTGAAATTCAATACAATCCCTTAACAGTAAAAGTATTGCAAGTCACATGAGTTCTGAGCAGGGAGCCTCATTGTGCCATGGCTGTAGATTTGAGAACCTAAGGCCAGGCATTGACTGCCCGCCATTGGTGGCTGAGGCCAATATCAAATATCTGAATCAAAGTTGAACATAGAGCCTGGCCCCTAATGTTCACTTGAGGCTTGACTAAATAAGAAAATTGACCGCTACATCCTATGTCCCTTGGGCTGAATAATTACACTGCTGTAGTGGTACCGATATAATCCCCTGGGGGTGGACACTCTGTTCCAGAATAAATAGGACTTTATTCCAGTATAATTGCTCTATTACCAAAGTAGAATAAAGTCCTATTTATTCTGGAACAGTGTGTTCACACAGTAAGTTGCACCAGCATAGCTACAGTGGAATAATTATTCTGCTAGGGCCATACTAGTCAATTTTCCCAAGTACACAATTAGATTCCATCTGCTAACAGACTCCTCAAACTTGCTGGTGGGAAAGAACAACATGAAGGTGCACAGACCACAGGACTCAATGAGAGCTGACTTGCATCTAGCGAAGCTAGCTACAGTTGTCAGAGGGTACCTATGGAAGGTAATATTAGTTAGCTTTGGAACAGGCTAATTGCTTTGTTGTGGAGGGAAGTCTGCACAGGTAGACTTCTGTGGATTTAGGGTGTCCCTGCACATTTTTGGAATTCCCTAGGTCTTGTGCAGAAAACTGACTCTGAATCCTGATAACAAAATTGCCATTTAGATGGTCATTAACTTTGGAATAGTTTAAACTTAGTCTGAATGTGCTGGATTTTGTTCTGCTTAAACTGGACTCAACCAGAACCTTGGATCCACAATCTTCCCCATCTTGGGAAAGTCAGTTTCTGATCCAATTATGAAGTGAACTTCTCTCAATATATTCACGTAGTAACTACCATTTCTACTAATTGCCTTGTGTTTAAAATACAGATAAAAGAGGACAAGTTGGTGAAGGGAACTCAGGGTGAGGATATAGATATCTAAGCCACCAGTTCAAGTTCAGCTAAAGTTAACAGGGGCCAAAAATGTACCCTACTGGGAGAGCCATTTAGTGGCTGATGTGAAAATCTTAATAGTCTCTTACTATACTAGTGTGTTCTTTAATACTGAGTTGGCCAGTCAGGGCTTATGTCTGTCTTACCTGAGGAACAGCCCTTCTACCCGTGCAGCACTAACAGCTGACTTGAATCCAGTTCTTGGTAAAAGACTCAGCCCCATAATCTTGGGTCTCAGGAGAGTTCTTTTTAGCCCGGCCCTAGTGACTCACTGCTGTGTGTATATATAACCTGTTACGACCACCTCGTATTAGGTTCACAGTGTATGATGTTGACTTTTTCATAGTTTGTTGGGGGAAGGGGTCTTCCTGTTTAGAAATCATCATTTTACAGCTTGTGAAGGTTGAGAGGGGCACGAATGTGTTGGTAGTAGTGTTTTTTATGGCCTTGAAAACAGCTGTAATTAAAAAAAAAAAAAAAAAAATGCTGAGATGCTTTACTTCAATCAGTCACTGGCAGCACTAACAAACCAGCCTGTTTCCTATAGCCAGGCAGGAACATTCACTAGGGACCAGGACTTAATTTCTAAGCTTCTACGAGGTTGTTTACAAGCCGCAGTCAGAAAAACAAATGACTAAAAAAAAAAAAAAAAAAAGTGAATGCCTGGATGCTTGCAGGTGCCTCTTTTGTATAATTTACGGACAAATATAACTCAGTGCAGTTTTCATCAAGGAGCTCTAGTGCTGCCATTAAACCCCATGAGCTAAGTTGAGTGGCTGAATGACAACCCTGAGCTGGAATTAAACTGCTCTCCAACTTCCATAAATGAAGGTAGTAACATACTGGTAGAAAAGGTTAAAGAGAGGAAGATGACACGCTCCCTGGCAGAGGCGGGGTATGTGTGTACAAGGTACCTGTACACAATCTCTAATGTCCTAATCCTACAGCTACTTGCGGCGGTGCTTAACTTGAACCATGTCCTTGGGGATGAAAGTTGCAATATAAATCAATTATAGATAAGACACCTGCCTCTCTATTACCAAACAACTTCATGCAACAGGGCCATGGCCACAGCCCCTTATCCAGACCCCCTCAAAACACTCTCATCTATTCTCCTTGGCAGCTGGCATCTTAATAAAGTTGCAAAAGCCTGGATCAGCTGCCCTTGGTGTCTATTTCTAATAATTACTTACAGCGCTTTACAGAGGAAGTTGCTATCATTATCCACAATTCGTAGCTGGAGAAATGGGGGGATAAAGGGACTTGCTCAGTAGCAGACACAGGGATTCTTAAGTCCTAGGGCCCTGTTCGATCTACTAGGCCACGATACCCTCCCGTTAGTGCACGGATGTTACCGGGCTCATGGCTTCTTCCCCGAGGGCAGCGATTGTGTTTTCAGGGTTTCATCCCCACCGCCCCCCGCATGTGATTCCACAGTTGGGAAGCAGTGGGTGCTGAGCCAGGGCTTGCTGAGGCCCGGCACCCCTGGGCTGTTCCTGACCCTGGCACCCCTGGGCTGGTCCTGACCCCGGCACCCCTGGGCTGGGCCTGTTCCTGACCCCGGCACCCCTGGGCTGGGCCCGTTCCTGACCCCGGCACCCCTGGGCTGGGCCGTTCCTGACCCCGGCACCCCTGGGGTGGCTTCCTCAGTTATGAAAGTAAAAAACTGCTTGAGCCCTGGTCTGGTTGAGTGAGGGGAGCCCCGGGGCTGCTGGCGCTGAGGCTGCACCAGTGCAGGGGCAGAGCGGAGCCCCTGAGGGAAGGATTCACAGCAGCCCTGCTCTGGGGGGGACCCGCTTCCTTTCCCCTGCACAGACCCCCTCAACAGCAGCCGCCTGGCTCCCCCTTGGCTCCCCGNGCCGCCCCTCTCCCGAGTGGCCGCCCCAAGCACCTGCTTGTTCAGCTGGTGCCTGGAGCCGGCCCTGCCCCCAAGGACCCTGCCGGGCTCTGCCCCCCACTTTCCCCCGGCGGGCGAGGAGCAGGCGGCGGAGCTGCAGCCTGTGTCCCGCCCCCGCGGGCTGCCCGGGCCCGCCCCGCCCCGCGTGTTCCCGAGGATGTGACGCCGCCGGCCCCACCCCTGCTGCGGGCGGGGACCGGCTGCCGACAGCCGCTCCAGCGCGTAGCCAGCCCGGGCGTCCGCGGGGGGGCGTCGTGCCCTGCTGCCCGCCCCCTGCCCGGGGACCCGCCCCGAGCCCCGCACCGTTTAAACGGGGCCAGTCCGCCGGCCTCGCCCCGCCGCAGTCATGTCCGCCCGCCCCGCGTTCACCAGCCCCTTCCCCAGCCCCCGCCGCCTGGCTGCCGCGGCCCCGGCCGGCCGGGCGAAGCTCACCCACCCCGGCAAGGCGATCCTGGCAGGTGAGTGCTGGGCGGGGGCTGCCCGCGGCTTGCCCGGGAGCCGGAGCCACCGGGCTCCGCCCCGGCCAAGCGCTCGCTGCACCCTGGGGTGGGGGCTGCACCCTGGGGTGGGTCAGGAGCGGCCGCCTGGGTGCAACTGATGGGATAACAACCCCCCCCCCCCCGGAATTCCCGTCTGCTGCCGCCCTGGGGGGTGACAGTCGCCCAGCCCCGCGGGTTGTCTTGCTCGGCACCCTGAGGTCTCCTGGGCTGCTTGAGAGAGTCTGTGCGCAGGGCATGCCCTGGACTTTGCCCCAGTGTGTGTGCGGCTCCCTGTCTGACAGCAGCACTTGGCTGTGCGCAAGGACCTGGGCCTCCCTCCCGGCCTCCCTCCCGGGGTGTGTCGGTTTTCTACGGCCGCGGTGCTCCCCGCTCGCTATTTTGCGGGGCTGGTGACTGAGTTTTGGCAGTTGTGTCACTGTCTGATGCAATTGCAAATTGCAGCCCGGCTTTGAGAAGTGCCCGGCCCCTTTCCTGGCATGTCCTGCTCGGTCCTTTCAAAGTTCCCCGGGACTCAGGGCAGCGTGAGCGGTGATCGCTTTTCTATCCGGAGGGGGGAGGGGAGGGTCCTGGGTGCAGAGCTGAGGGGCGTGTCTAGGCAAAACATCACCCATAGCTGTGAGCACACCCTGGGATTGACACTGGCACCCTGGCTGCTGTGGGACCTTCCTGTGCTGAATTGCACCGGGATGCTGACTGCAAGACTCTGCCCTGGTTCTAGATGATGGCTTGGATCTGGGCTGAGCCAGACTTTAGTTTGGGATTTCCTCAGCAGGCAAGAGAGCTTCCCTGTTTACCCCTTTTGGGGGATCTGTCACACTATGGCCTATGTATCTTGAGGTTTAGCACTGCCCCTGGGGGCAGAAAGGGTCACTGCAGTGCTCTTCACTCAACTCCTTGTGTCTGTGCAATCATGAGTGTATATTTGTTACTCTGCAGGCCCTTTCAGTTTCCAAGTCATAGGCGCTGACTTTTGTTTTTGCTGGTGGGTGCTTTTGAACAGGGGTGTGTGTGTGTGTGTGTAGGGAGGGGGCACTCTGCCAGTTTTGAGGGAAGGCTATTGTCAACCTATTTATACACTTCTTTCATATTCTAGTTATTGAATGTGTCTGTCATTGGTATCTTTACTATTTTAATAATGATTAAATTGTTGTGAACTACATAATTACATCATCATGAATTACACTATATTAAAATCATTGCAATCACCTACAAGCTGTCTTCACTAACGTCCCTGTTTAAAGACATTATGCCTCACTGTAGCTTTCTGGATGAAACTGTCAGCAATCTTATTTACATCTAGTTCCCTGGTATTGTTTTGATGGACATTAAGGACAGTTAGGTTATTCAGTTGCATCTGTCCCATTGGTGACTGGAGATCTTCTGAAGCTTGAGAATGAGTTCAGGATGATACAGGCACTGTGAGAAGGGTTCTTATAAATTTGCAGTACTCTGGTTCCAGAGTACTGCAAAGGACTCCAAGATCTCTTTCTTGATGGGTAACAGCTAATTTAGGCACCCTCGTTTTGTATATATAGTTGGGATTATATTTTGCCATGTGCATTACTTTGCATTTAACATTGAATTTCATCTGCCATTTTGTTGCCAATTCACCCAGTTTTGTGAGATCCCTTTGTAACATTAAGTCCAAAGCTGACTGCAAAATATTGAGTAATTTTGTATCCTCTGCAAACGTTGCCACCTCTCTGTTCACCCCTTTTTGCAGATCATTTATGAATAGGTTGAACAGCACTGGTCCAATACAAGACCTTGGGGGACACCACTATTTACCTCTCTTCATTTTGAAAATGGACCATTTATTCCTACCATTTGTTTCCTATCTTTTAACTGGAGTGCCTGGCAATGCTTTCAGGATCATCTAACGATCCTTAATTTAATTTAATTTAACTTGTTATCTTAATCACCCTGCCTCTGTTTATAAACAAACTCCCTCATCACATTCCACACTCAAGCTCTGGCTCCTGGGTGCTGAGCACCCACTATTTTTTTCCATGGGCTTGAGCCCCGGAGCACCCACGCAGTCAGTGCCTATGTTCCAAGTACAAGGTTTTCCCCGCTGATTAGCTAAATTCACAATCTGCTGATAATCGGGTGAGAGGGATGCAAGGACGGGTAAACACACTGAAATGTTCCGAAACGGGAACAGGAGTGGGGCTCTCCCCACTGAAGTAATGACCACAGAAATGTGACTTCAGAGCCTCAAAGTGCTGCCTAGTTTCAACCCCCAAGCTGGTTCTTTCCATGCCCTCCTTGATCCATCTCTGACTTACACAGCATTGCTGCCTTTAGAGGAAATGGGAGCGCTCACGTTTTTCATTCCTCCGTGCCTCTGGGGGATCTCTTGGTGACCGAGAATACGGGAAAGGAGTTCTTGGTGGAAGCCATGCAGCTCCCTTTGGCCGGGAATTGTGCGTGATTATACCAGAGCCGAGTTTGGCACTCAGTGTCTTGGAGAGGTGGATGTTCAGTTTCAAGTGAGTAGCTACACAGCCCCAGGTGAATGATCAGTGCATTACTCTGTGCCCCTTCCCCCCCCCCCCCGAAAGGTGTGTAGGTGGGGGTGGCATGTTAACAATCTCAGTCTCCTCCTTCTCCAATGTAATCTACTGATGCCATGTTCCCTTCAAACCTGTGTGGTGATAATGAGCCAAAGAGAGACATTCTGATTTCTCTTCTATTTAAACCCATTGCATAGACACATTGGTGGCCCAGCAGCAGCAGGGGTGACCCAATTTTGGGCAGGGATTCTTAGTTTACTTTGCACGTAACTGGGGCATTCTAAATTAATTCATCAATCGGATGCCCACTCCCCATGGACCATTACAAGTCGACGATACTGACATGTTTCCAAGTAATTTAGCTGTAAGGTCTTGACTGTGACTTTGATATCACAATGTTAGTGGTCTCTGGTCAGGTAATATACAGGCAAACACGTACAGGCTTTGGATAGGTTTGCTAGAATTATTTAATCTACAAGGACAAACTTAGCAAAGTTGTATCAGTGATTAGAAATTAATTTATTTGCAGAAAAAAAGAGACCAAGCCCTCTGATGAGGAGCGCATGGAGCTTATAAATCACATTGAGGGTGAAAAGGAGGGTCGGGGAACGGATTAACACTGTTGTTCTCCTCATAGCTCATTCCTACTCTGCTGCCTTATTGCTCCCTGGTGTGATGGAACAGCTTTTGGGTTCTCGCAACAGCTCCGCAGCTGCCCCATATCTCTTGTGGGATGAAATTACTTCCACAGATCAGCTTGTTTTTGGATCAAAGTCTCTCTAGTTTAACTCCACTGACCTCAGTGGAGCTACTCCAGGGATAAACTTGTCCCATTACATCTGCATCTGTTGAAAAGTGGGAGCCCAGCCAAGTGTACCATGGTGCCAGGGAAGGCTCATAGGACTCACTTGTAGTGGCACGGTAGCTCACGTTTCCTCTGCCCAAACACAGGGAAATTCCTAGAATGGAGATGGAAGTCTTTCCTCTTAAATGAAATATATATAGCCATTTTGATGTGATCTGCATCGTTAGAGCTTTTGTGTTTCCCAGCTAATTCCTTTCCTCCATGATCACGTCCACCCCTTTGTTCTTCCAGCCGACTGTCCACCTTTCCTTGGGGTCTGACAGCGAAGCACTGGCTTAGCTTAACTGAGACTTAAGAGGGAGCCTTACCTGTCTCTTGCTCTTCCTGCATGGCTGCTGGAGCCATTGCCTGCTGCCAGTCAAGTTCTGTTTGCCATCTGTGACCTCTGACTTTGCTGTCAGTTGAGATGCATTAGTTAACGTCACACTCTCTGAGGCTTGCATGGGCCTGTCAAAAAGAAAAACCACTGGAGAAGTTGCAAGGTTGACTCAAAATCAATACTCAAGCTGCATGAAATGTATGCAGCTCCTGCAGTACAAAGGGAGCCTTCTTTGTGAGGTGTGACAAGGAGCTGGGGCCTCAAATTAACTGGATAGTCCGAAAGCTTGTGACTAAACTGTTCACCCCAGGTTATCTGAAGGACTGGTGGTGATATCCATAGTTACACATTTTGTCTGGGACATAAACCTGTATGCATCAGGGCATACGCCAGCAACTGTTTGCCAGGGGATTGGAAGACATTTCTGTCTCTGTTTGCCAGGGGATTGGAAGACATTTCTGTCTCACTGGCAGGCTTTTGTTCCATAACTGTCCATTGTTCGGTTTATTGAATCTTCCTTTGAAGCTTCTGGCACTGGTCCCTACTGCTGGAGTAGGTCTCTGGTCTGATCTGCTCTGCCAGTTCTTATGTGCGTATCATAGTTTGGTTTATCTTGTCTTTTTTTTAAATGGAGCTTAATCCAACCTTTGGGGGAGAGGGAAGCTGATCCACCAGCTTGTTCTTGTGAAAAGTAACTGTGCCATACACGGTGGGCCGACTTCTCTCCTGCCCCTGGATAGCCACACCCAGCTTCATTGGGAGTGGCTGTGTACACAGCTCTTCGGCTGTGCCCAGACTGCAAAGCTCCAGGCATGGGTGAAATGGTTGTAGGGTTATGAGTCGGGGTGGGGAAGCCTGCGGGTCTTCCACAATCAATCCAAAGATTATGAAAGGTTGCATGGCACACCGAATGTGCCCCTGCCAAAGGCCTTTGCCATTCCCTGGCTCCTTGGGAGCTCACTGATCACTGGGGAATCAGTGGCTTTCTGTTGTTTATCAAGGTGTAGTGGATCCTGGGTCCGTAGGAAAGCAGGAATTACATGGCACAGGTGTGCATAGAACTTTACAGGTATGTCTTGACTGGCTTCCAGCCTAGGTCTCTGTAACTTTGCCCTAAGTTACATATTGCTTGGTCTGGAGGAGCTCCCAGTTTCATGATCGTGAAGCAAATGAGATGAAAGAAAGGCCCTGTTGAAATGCTGGCCCTTTCCTCACATGCAGTAAATTAAAATGATCTGTAATGTACAGGCAGCGCTGGCCAGCCTTGTCCTGGACATAATTGCGTTAAATAAGCTGATCCATCAGGATGGTGCCTGGTACTAACTGCTCTGTTCCTGCCAGCGTGGAGTCATCCGTTCCTTTAGACAGGGAACACAAGGAGGCCCATGTATGCCTATTATATTAAAGGTACTAGCTGATATTTACAGGGTTTGTCAATGGATCAGGTACTGATAAACTACCTCATTGCATTCCAGACCCTCAAACCCCTTTAAATTGGGAGTGATAAAGATGGGAAGAGACCTACTTAGACCTTGTTATCATTCGGAAGGTATAGTTCAAACCGTTCAATCCCCCTTTGACCAGCATAGTTATACCAGCGCACAAGCTGTATAGCCCAGGCCTCTCTGCCAATGCAGGACAGGTCCCTATTCACTAGGGCTTTGTCCATGTCCCAAGGATTGGGGCTTCCAGTACTACCTGAAGAAAGTGTAGCTCTCCCTATCAGCTCGCTCCTTATAGTCCTCGCAAAATGAAGCATTACAACACAGATCTGCCAATGGACCAGTACTGATGAGAACAAGATCCTGGACTGGCTTCTCTGGCTGGGAGTTCAGTGCCACTGTGCTGTATAACAGCCACTCCCCATAGCGTCTCCTCCTCAGAGTGCTTTGCTCCCAAGGAGGAGCTTCCTGAGGGGCGTAGTATTCAAGGGCCCTATCCCACAGTATCTCAGCGCCTGCTGTGAATTGCAAAGAGATTCCCAACACGCTCTCAAGCAATATCTTATTTATTTCTTTATTTATTTATTTAAATGGTGTGATTTTTAGCCAGCTCCCACTTCTCTCTCATCCTTTGTCCCAATTCCTTCCCCCCTTGCTGTGCATTGTGGGGGTGTTTGTGCCTAAGCAGAGGGTTCACCTTCTAGAACTAACCTCTTCTTCCTGCTGGATTCACTCAGTAGCATCCCTCTGTTGTTTTTTCACCCCCTGGAACCACTTTTCACATGTCACTGGCTTGTGGCTTAACTGAAGAAATTGGGCTGGAGATGAAGGGGTGCTGATGCACAGATGGCTGGGGTCCCAGGGGAGATGGGGGTGGTGGTGAAATCCAGGCACCTGATATGACCGTCAGCTAAAATGATACTCCTTTTTAAGGAAACAATCTACTCATTCAGGCTCCATGTCCCATATAGTTTCCCCGTCCCTTCTAGCTGACATTGAAGCCAGGCCCAGTTGATCGGACTTCTGGCCGCATGGTGTTCTTCTTTCGTGCAAAATAGTTCTGGCCTTCGTCTGGTTCTAGAGCAGACCAGGTGCCTTTGTCAGCTGCACTCCAGGCAGTGGAGGCTCCTCGGGGAGGCTTTCCTGCCCTATACCGGGTCCGGTGCAATGTGATATTTTACTTGCTGTTCACAAACAGCCTTTGAGGGCGCCTTTGGGTCTGTTTTGCCTACCCGCTTGCAGATGTTACCAGCTGCCTTTGATCTTTGGGTACTAACTGGTTCCCTTGCTAGCCATCTCAGCAGACAGGGCAAAGACTGGATGTGCCAGGGAGCATGAGCCCTAGACGTGATCATCCCAGGTCTGGAGGGAGGCACGTTGCTGAGGATGTTCTCCTGGATGCTGCCTTAGGTTCCCATTTATCCTCTTTTGTGTTTGGGACTCTCAGTCTGGCACTTCTCACCAATGCTAAACTCTGCTGGGAGATTGAAATCTCCTCTCTAGGGATGTGTATGGACAGGCCTCCTCTGAACAACACTGGGGACATCTCTGCTGCGGGAGGAGGAAGGGGCTCCAGCTCAGGGCCTCTCCTTGGTAAAGCATATTCCTTTTGCCTGGGATGAACAGTAATGCACAGGGAGTCACGGGCTGCTGAGCTCTCGCACCGCTTTGTTGTCTTTTAGTATAAAAAGGTAATTAAGCGTCCTGCCCGTCACTAAGATCCCCAAATCATCCCCTTCAGAAAGCCCTGTCTCTGCTGGACACGGAGGCACGTCCCACCTTAGAGCAGTAAAACATACGGCTAGCGGCGTTTCTAGAGTAGGTTTCCCAGCACTTGGCTAGCGTGTGGGACTCCTCTCTGTGTGCTGGGGGATGGCGTGCGATCCTGTGGCGCTCAGTGGAGGTTGAGGTAGTTCTCTGCATGTCTGTAGGGCACTACGAACATCCTGCCCATGATCCGCACAACGTGTCTGCGAGGAAAGGGAGCCTTATCCCCAGGTTACAGGTGGGGAAACAGAGTCCCAGCCATGCCAGCTGCCAGAGTCAAAGCCAGGCTTTGTACAACATGCACCATCAGTCATTTCTGGGCTCATTCATGCTGTTCAACACTATACAACAATAACTGGCAAAGCCCTGCTTAAAATGGCCCACCCCACATGGGAGAGTCGCTAGCACCAAATCACGGCTAGGGAGAGGACCGGGCTACTCCTCGGCTGTGCAGTTCTGGGGGCGGCAGGGGTGGCTTTAAATTGCATTTCCTGAGAAGCTCAGTGTTGAGTTGTGGGGAGGGAGGTGGGCGAGGCGCTGAGGGACTGCGGAGGGCTGGGGAAGGAACAGTATTTTACGAGCAAATCTAATCAGGCCAGATTCTCCCCCACACTTGCGCTTGACATCAGGCGGCTGTAAGGCCAGGGTCTCTGCTTGGCTGGGGAGTCCCTTAGCATGCGGGAGTCCCCAGCTGGTGTAGCAGCCTCCACTTTCAGACCCCTCTCCATTGTTTATGGATGTGGCCAGGAGAAAGGGGCATGGCTGCTGAGTTTTGATGATCCCTGGCTGGTGGGCTGGGCCTTAAGGGCCATAACTAGCTAGTGTAGTTTAGAGCAGCCCTGAGGCTGCTCCAAACTATGCTGTGGATTGGGCTGGCAGAAAATTCCCAGGATGGGAAACTGCAACTGGCTGCTTAGCTGCGCCCAACCTAACTTCCTGGTGCTTCAGTTCCATATTGATTCAGGTGTGTCTGTGTGTTGTTAAGAAGGGGAGGCTGGGTGGGGTTTGGAACCCAACCCTTTAAAGGTAGTTATTGTGATGTAGTTTATACTCCCTATGGATGCTTGGATTTGTATTCCGCAGGGCGCTTCTCTCTGTGTTTGTCAGCAACTGGAACAAGCCATCACTCTTCCTTGAGTTAATCAGAACCTCTAGCTGACAGTTGAGTGATGTTACAAGCTTCTCTCTTTCTCGCTCTCCCTTCCCTCAGAAAGGCTTTGCATTGTGAATGTAAATGGTATAATTCTCACCTCTCCCTGGGGAATAGTGACCCTGGATTTACAGTGCAGTGTATCTTGGGCTCATCCTGTCAGCTGGAGTTCATTTTGGAGCCTCTTTTCTACCACTGCGCGCCAGCTATTAGCAAAGCCCAAAACCCAGCCATTGGACTCCCTTGATCTTTAGCTTCCACAGTTGCTCTCTGTCCAGGACATAAAAGCAAGGAGCTTGGAGAGAGTCTCTTGTTGGAAACAACTGGAAAAATCAGTTTAAAATGAGGGACGAATCAGAGCTGCTGGCTCTGCATGAGTGAATTAGCCAAGGCTCTAGGTAATGTTGTATTCTCTTTCTGCACTGACTCTCCGAGCTGTGCTTTGCAGGAAACACCAGCTAAAGCAGTCTTGCCTGGTAAAATGGAGCCCTGCGGATGATTGCATTGTTGTGAAGCCTGGATAGTTAGTAGATCAGTTCATGGCCAAATGCCACTGTATAAATTCAAGGTATATCATTAGCTGTTTGCTTACAGATGCTGGGATTCAGTACCTTTCATTGGCTGCTGGGTGAACAAAGAATATCTCCTGCAAAGTCTTACTCAACCCTTTCAGTGCTTTTTTTTAAATCCAGTTTCTGGGTCATTCTTACTAACAGTATTAACCCCTTCCTGTGCACTTGGTAAATTCATGGTGGTTCAGTCTGGCTCTCAGTGCATGTGTGAGATCATCACACAACTGGCTACATCAGAGGTCGGCAACCTTTCAGAAGTGGTGTGCCGAGTCTTCATTTATTCACTCTAATTTAAGGTTTCGCGTGCCAGTAATACATTTTAACATTTTTAGAAGGTCTCTAGTTATATATTATAGACTTATAGCAAAACTATTGTTGTATGTCAAGTAAATAAGATTTATAAAATGTTTAAGAAGCTTCATTTAAAATTAAATTAAAATGCAGAGCCCCCCCGGACTGGTGGCCAAGACCCGGGCAGCGTGAGTGCCGCTGAAAATCAGCTCGTGTGCCGCCTTCAGCACACGTGCCATAGGTTGCCTACCCCTGGGCTACATTAATACAATGCCTTTCTCCTGGTGGTCAGCCCAGGACAGAGTGGGCCATGGAGACTGAACTCCCCTCTGGCCTTTAAAGATGGTGCTCACCAGGTCGGTGTTGAGGCACATTGGCAGGGCGGTTGGGAGGAAGCTTGCCCTGCTGAGGCCCATGCTCTCCCAGCTCTGTAAAGAGCGGCACAGCTGTCCACCTGGCAGCGTGCACCAGCACTGCAGCTCACTCACACGTATAAAATAAACGGGCCCCTCGGCTCACTCTCTCCTGCTGCTCTGGCTTAAAGAACACACGGAGGGAACCACTCAGACCCTCCAGGCTTGAACCTAAACTACTTTTCATGCCGCTTAGACATTTTCTTGGCAGGTTAAAGTAAGGTAACCGTTCGATTCCTTCATGCCCTGCCTCTCCACTCGTTGATCGGTGTTGATGCAATTGGAGCTCTGGCAGCATCACAAACGCTTCCAAGGCGACGGAGTGATGTCGTGTAGTCACTGGAGTACGACTTTACCGTGGAAACCAGCAGAGAGGCACTGGGCTAGATGGGCTGTGAAGGAGAAATCTGCACTGAAGGCAGATGGAATGAAGAGACTGTAGCCGCTGGCCCAGGAAGTGTCCTTTGAACAAGTCATCCCTGTCTTACTAAGTCTGTCGTGGTTTGAGAGCCCGTTCTTAAGCCTGGAACATCTTCGCTTGCTTTTGTTCTTGTAAAGCGCTCTTGAGCAGATGCCATTCAAACACAGAGACTCCGTTCTAGCAAGGCACATTCAGGAGCTGCTCTGGAATCCCAGTGCAGCAGCCTGTGCCGTTCTTCCTCTTACGGCGGCTATGTCTACGCTGCGCACCTTACAATGGCACGGCTGTGCCGCTGCAGCTGCACTGTTGTACGGTGCGCTGTGTGGCTGCTCTTTATCGCTGGGCGAGAGCGCTCCCGGCAACATCATAAAACCACCTCCAACCAGGGGCAGTAGCTTTGTCGCCGGGAGCACGTGTTCCACCAGCGAAGCGCTGTCCACACCGGCGCTTTTCGTCAAAACTTTTGTCTTTCACGGGGGTGTGTTTACACTCCTGAGCAACAAAAGTTTTAACGAGGAAAGTGCCAGTGTGGACGGAGCCTGAGGAGCTGCGGAGAATGAAAGTCCTCTCCTTTCTGTTGTTTTTATAAACAACAAAAGCTTCAGCAAATCAGGTCTTTGAGGGCTTTAGATTTGATGTGGCTGTTCAGTTTAGTGTTTATCCCTTTTCTTGTCAGTGAATTCTATAAAATGACGTACGTTCTCAGCTGATTATTTTTTCGTTAAAGTTTGTAGATGAGGAAGTTGGGAAATGGCGGAGAGCTGAGGCAACAGAATGATTCCAGTGAAGTTAGGGACAAATTACTCCATCCCGTTCCGTAGTGTTATCGACAGCTCTGTTTACACAGGGCTATTTACAAGTCTGACAACATAGTGTGCAGAATAGTGAAGTCAAATATTTGCAGTTCTCCGTATTCCCCACCTACGGAGAATGAGGATGTTGCTGTCCCAGCTATATGGTTTTGTGTGTGTGGCTGTGTTCGTAGTGCAGTTTACCACCAGTGAAAGTGATTAAATGTAACACGCAGCGCCATCCTTGCTTGCTATTAAATACAAAATGTTCCATCTAATCATGACGCAGCAAACAGGATGGATGCTTTGTTGAGGGAAGCTGTGGTACGGTAGTAAGTTATTCCCTCCTCCAAGCACTAGCTACATCTTATTCGCTTGGCGATCTGTTTTTAAGGGAATGGATGCCATCACTACATGGATACAATGGATACAATCCTTCCTGTCTTTAAGGCCCCCCTCATTCATTTTCAGGGAATGGCCCAATGTTAGTTTCCTAGTTTGATCTCAAAGCTTTAAAAAAACCATTCCTCTCTGGCTTAAATGAACAGTGTGAAATTTCAGGCCAAAAGGAGTTGTGTGTGAAAAGCCAGAGCGGTGGGGTGGGGGTCAAAATTAAACAGTTTACACTCTAAGCCTTACAGCCTGAAATCTAGAGTTGCTACCTTGGTTTTTCAGCTGATCTCTTACCTGTCCTGCAAATCACCTTGCCTGAATGGAGTTTGAGGGAACTTGCTGATCCCCAAGGAGGAGAGAACGTGTGTGGAACTAGATGACCCAGAGGATTGTGGTAACAGCATAGAGTCGTCCTATCTGCACTTTCCCTAGGGGCATAGTTGTCTGTTCCACACAGAGCCCTGTGATTAGCTGATGTGATTGCAAACCACATCTAGAACTCAAAATGCTCATACTAGTGTCACATTGCTAGCGGTGTATTTCATTCATGAGTGCTCAACCTCTCCATAGCTAGAGTAAGGAAGAAGCATGATGCCAACAATACGGACGGTTTGGTTTGTCTGTCAGCGCACAAGGCAATGTTGCGTTAAGTGCTAGGTTCAGTGTCTGCTGCGAGGGCCCCTGACTTGGGAATCCCATGAGTAGAAGATGTCACTGCATGTCACACACTTCTCCTGTGCATAGGACCCCAGCTTGTCTTGCCCCAACCTGGGTCAAACAAACATTTTCTCTGTGGAGCATCATTAGGGAGGTTCTCATGGACTGGGACAGGCCTGGTGGTGGTGGGGGGCTGGTGGTGATGAAGTCTCAAGCAGGCAGTTTAACGAGTTGCTCATTCTTAATTTGATTCATGTGCCCAGAGGCCACAGTGTTGGGCACATTAAAACCACTAATTAAAAACAAATAGGAAACCTACTGTGTGCGTTACATGAGTCACAGCTGGATTAAAGCTCTAACCCTGGCAAAAACGCCACCGTCCTGCCAACGCGCTAGAAACGTCAGAGCTTTGTCTGAAGACTTGTCATAGAACAGTTGTCTCGATATTTCGGCCCATAGAGAAATTAAACCCACTTTTGGGTTTGTCAACAACAATTCTAAATTTTCCTGGGGAGAGGGAGGACCCTACTTTCCCCACAAGCTCTAGTTCCGTGGTGGCCATTGGGGCTTGTTCACTGACACTTTCAGTCAAGGAGTTCACATGCTAACTGGAGACGTGCTGCAAGTGATCCTTCTGCTGGTGCCCGGTCCCCTCCTACCCATGGCCTTCAACTGGGAGATGTCATTGCTTGGCCAACTGGGGGAGCGGGAATCCCTTCGATTCGACAACTGTCCCTGCTTCTGACTGATGCTTGCCAGAGTGGGTGAGTTGTGACCTTCACTGAGGGCATGATCTTTCTCTCCTTTGGCTCCGGGGTGTCCAGCTAATGATTGAGAGCCTCCGTGCAGAGTCCAAGCTGCTCACCCTTCCTCCCTCCCGCTTGCTCTTTCAACTCCCAAGTAATTAGAGAAGAGTTGACTGCTGCTGCTGATTCTGCAGTGTTGCAAGAACTGACTCTAGGGGTTAAAGTCCTGGTGAACAGGTTACAGAGCCCTCTGCAACCTCACTGGCCATGGCACCCCAAGGGAGGGGGAGGTTTGGAAATAAGCCGGTGCTTAGTCTACAGGCTATCGTAGGCATTGGGGTGCTTCATTCACATAGAATTAATTGTCCTGCATGAATAAAGCGCCGCATGCTGAAGGGGATGAGGCCATGGTGGGGAGGTCATCGTAAAGAGCATTATAAATCATTACCTTATTTTTAGCCTTCCCAATTAATACATCGGACTCTAAGGACAGAAGCATGAGAGTAAATGGTGGGGTCTGTACCACAGCACGATTACTGCCTCCCAGATCACGATGCATGTCCCCTCTTCCCATCATGCTCTGTCGTGCTGCTAGTCGTTCGGGGGAACCGCTCCCCGGAACTCAAGAGCCACTTCTAAGGCTGCAGAACTGCTCTCCCCACCTGCCAGGATCCAGGATTCAGTGCTAAATCAGCCAGTAAAACCCAAACACTGCTAAGCAAACCTCCCTGACCAGACAGGCCTTGGGGAGGGGGCCTCAGCTGGTTTAGACAGAGCACAGGGGCTGTGCTAACAGACCCCAGAAATAGATCCAGTGGGTAAGAAGCAAAAGGCCTCCCTGGCATCATTCCCCACATATATTGCCCATGCGGGTGTGTGCCTATAAAAGGCTTCCATGTGTACCTGGTACATGCAACCGTCCATAATAAGAGTGTCAGATAAGCAGTAAGTTTATATGTGAGACCCTCTCATTTCACCAAGCTGTTCCAGAGATGACTGAAACCACAAGAGAGGAGCTTGCATCCCTGGAACAACCACACGGCTGAATTGTCTCCTCCTTCCGTATTCTAAAAGTGAGCCTAATAATTGCTTACTGCTTTGCACTTCCATAGCAGCGTGGGGTTGATTGTGAAGCAGCAATCTGGCTCTGATGGCCCACTAAGAGCAACGTGGCACTCGGACACCTGTTGCTCTGTAGGAGTTTCAGATCCCATGTGCTGTAGTCAGAGGAGAATAAAACCATCTGCAACTAACGTTGGTTATCAGAATGGCTTATCCCAGTGGGTGACTGGTAATGGAATATGGAGCCTTTTGCATCTTGCTCGCCAGTGTGAATCCAGCCAAGGGCAGTAGTGACTCATTCATTACCACATGGTGGCTGTGTAGTGGACTCTGTGAAATAAGCTGGTGGCCTCGGTCCAGTTCCTAGTGGACGGGTGTTTTTAGCAGACCTCCACCTGCCATGTCCTGAGTTAGCCCTGATCACCTCTTTGGCACGCCACGTGCTAGCCAGCACTGGGTGTGTTGTCTGTGCTCCATAGATAAGGGGGAGGTTTGAGGATCTCTCTCTGGGGGAAGCTTGCATTGCAGTTGCCCATGCTGTATCTGTTCTGGGTGGTAGGTAGCAACCCAGACTGCAGGGCTGTCAATCCAGTACTTGGCCACACTAGTGAGCTATTTAAATAAGAGTCACCCCTCTGCTTACCCCTGTAGTATACACAGGGTAGGACACAGCATTCAGAGCTGCTGGGCATGGGTATGCATAACCCGCTTCAGCTCCCCCATTCTCTATGCTCCCCTCCCTATTTCCACTTGCAGTAAAGAAGGTCTGACACTTCCCCTCCACCCACCACCTTCCTGTGCATTCTCCAGATGTGGGTGTGGACGCCTCTTTCTGTGTAGTGTGGCTCACTTGTGCACCTAAGGGAAAATCCTCAGGCCAGTGCCCAGCCTGAGTACTTAGGCCACCTCCTCCTCCTCCCTGTGTGGGGAGTGGCTACAGAACTGCACCAAGGCACTTGGGATTGGCCATATTTGATCACACCCCTGGTCCAATGGGGCTGACGTCCTTTCTCCCGCAGGCAGCTGTCGGTACCAGATATTCCAGAGGAAGGTGTTTAGAATCCCAGTAAAGGACAATTATGGAGTAACCTGCTCATAGTAGTAATTTCTTCCTAACCTGCCCACCCCTCTCCTCCCACCCCACCTCCCTGCGAGTTAGGGGGCAGATTTTTACAGGGAGCCTTGTTCTTTATCCTGTCCAATGTAATTGTGGATGATCTCGCTAGCCATAGAAATGGCTAGGTCAGGGGTCGGCAACCTTTCAGAAGTGGTGTGCCGAGTCTTCATTTATTCACTCTAATTTGGTTTCGCGTGCCAGTAATACCTTTTAACGTTTTTAGAAGGTCTCTTTCTATAAGTCTGTAATATCTAACTAAACTATTGTTGTATGTAAAGTAAATAAGGTTTTTAAAATGTTTAAGAAGCTTCAGTTAAAATTAAATTAAAATGCAGAGCCCCCCGGACCGGTGGCCAGGACCTGGCCAGTGTGAGTGCCACTGAAAATCAGCTCGCGTGCCGCAGGTTGCCTACCCCTGGGCTAATGCTTCTGGGAATCCTGTTAAACTCTCAAACTCTCTCTGGTGGTCATGGATGAAGGAGCCCTGTGTACCCCAAATAAGGCTCCACCCTTTGGGTGTTAGGTCTGGAAGCCCTAACCTGACGGTGCCCCACTCCCAACCACCTCCTGGTGTCCAGCCCAACCCATGTGCAGCAGTTCCTCTCATTGGGGGGGACCTTTGTGGCCATGGAGGTGAGGATTGGCTTTGCGTGAGAGAGAGAGAGAGAAGTTCCCTCTTATTAACCTCTATGCTTCATCTTAAAGGGGCAGGGATGCCTAAATAGTGGTTCCCCGGCTTTGTGCGGGCTGGCACGGGAGCACACATGTACAGCGCACTATACTGCTGCAGCCTGCTCCTGTCAGCCAGACTTGCCTGGCCGGGGGTGTCTGCAGCAGAACCGGGCAGTGGCCCGTGTCCAGGCGCCGTGCTCGGTGGGGTGATCCGCAGCGTGGTTTGTCAGAAAAACAATCCCAGCCCACAGGGGGCAGGGCAGACATGCTTGGCAGCCCTCCTGGATCCCAGTCGATGCTGGCACAGTTTGGCTCTGAGCGTGGGTGGGTGCGTGGGCAGTAGCAGTACGGTATCCATAGTGGCTCTGCCTCTGCGGGTTTGGTTGCTTTGACCTCGGGTGCTGGTTTCCCTCTGGGGCTCGGTTTGTTTTTCAGATCAGCTCCTGGAAGTGCCAAGTCAGCAGCTGCTGCTCAGCAGGATGGAGCTGGAGGAGGAGCTGGGAGCCTGGCAGCTCAGCCCCTGGTGGTTCTCCTCAGGCCTCTGTAAACAGTGGAGGGGGTTGGGGAATGAAGTGAGGGGCCAGTGTTCGGTGGGATGATGCCAGCAGAGAGGGATGCAGGGCTCCAAGGGCCCCCTGGCCCTGGCCCAGCCGCTGAGCTCTGACCTTGAGGGGGGTGGGTGGTAGCCCAGGGACGCTGGGCGGTAGCCCGGTCCCAGTACACACAGCTGTGCCCTTCACCTGTCAGGCCTCCCAAGCTCAGCTGGGGCTGGCGGCCTTGGGAGTGGTGGTGGTTTGTATCACTGCAGTGTGTAGGAGCCCTGGTCAGAGAGACCCCGCTGAGCTGCTGGGCTAGGCCCGTTCCTGGAGGTCGGGGGGGGGGACTCAGCGCGTGGGTAACGCTCTCCATTTCCGGAGTGCCTGGTGGATAGTGACTCTGGGGAGGGAGGTGTCGCCCTCGTCTGCGGGTGGGCCCATGGAGACACCCCGAGGGGACAGGAATTGCCCAGGCCCCTCTTCACTTCAGCCATTGCACAGGGATCCAGAGTGTCCTGCTGCGTGGGGAAGAGCTGTGGCCATCCAGAGATGCAGGGCTGGGGGCATAACAGTCCACAGGCCTTTGGCTACCTGAGTCCCACAGAGTGGGCACCAGCGTTACCGGACTGCCAATCTGAGCAGCAACTGAGAACCTGGCCACAGCATGGGATGGGGGTGGGAGAGCTCTCCTGGCACTGGATCGCCTGTGTGTGTGTGGTGGGGGGGCGGCAGGGGGCTCTCCTGGCACTGGATCGCCGGCCTGTGCAGGGACTCTGTGTGTGTGTGGGGGGGGGGGGGGGCGGTGGGGGGGGGGGGGCCGGGGCGGGGGGGGGCTTGGGTTGGGGGGGGGCCCCTCCCGGCACTGGATCGCCGGTGTGTGAGCGGCGGGGGGGCGGTAGGGGGGGGGGGGGGGGGGGGGGGGGGGGGGGGGGGGGGGGGGGGGGGGGGGGCCTCTCCCGGCACTGGATCGCTGGCCTGTGTGTGCAGAGACTGGCTTGTGTTCGGTGGTGGTTTCAGGTGCAGTATTTTGCAGGCAGTTTTCCCACATGCGTGGGGCTGAGGGAAGCAATGGGGCTGAATTGATGGGGGCGGGTGAAGCTCTGCAACCTGCTGCCTGAGGGGAGAAGCAGCTTTTCACCCACTAAGCGNAAGCGCTCTCGCCCCCCCCCCCATCTCCCCCCCCCCCCCGCCTGTTCTGCCCCTACAGAGCAGGCCTGCAATTAGCTGAGCCGTTCGCTTCCTGCTGTTTCACGTGGCCCTCTGGATTCCATCCGTCGCCTCTAGTCTCAAATCCCTGTTAAATGGAGGTTTGCCTGCTGCCCGTAATACTTTCCTGTATTCTGCTCTATCGTGCTTTTGTCTGTTGGCTGCAGCGGGCTGAAATATAGTGAAATGTTGGTGCAAGAACATGCACTGTGGCTAGGTGTATCGGGGTTCTCTTTAAGGGGGTCACCGGAGGCTGAAAGGAACCAGATCAGTAATTGCCCTGTTTGCTTATTCTCTTGCTGCTTTCATTGAAAGAAAGCAGCGTGTCAGATCTGCCCAGATGCTAACACCGTCCCTTAGTTTGCCCGGTGCTGGGAGCAGGAAAAGCCGCGGGCTGGGGTGAGCCCACCTGGCTGTCGAGAGTCCCATCCTAGTAGCGTGGGATTGATACTGAGAAACATTGGGTGCATCCCCCAAATTCTAGAGAAGCTCTCGGCTCAGTAAGGGGGTTTCTGCTACCTGCTGGAGAATTGCCGGGCACGGGGCTAAGTTCTGCTCCGTTAGACCAGTGTAAATCCAGAGTAACTGCATTGACTCCAGGTTGAGTCACTCCTGATTTACACTGGTGTAACTGAAACCAGAATCGAAGAGAACAAAGCATGTGGGCTAGGAGTTAAGACATCAGTCTTTTCTCCGTAGTAGAGTTTGATGTAAGAAGTTCTGTAGCAAGTGTCATTCCCTTCCTGATGGTGCCAGAGGCTGGCTGGAAATGCAGAAAATCCAGCAAGGAACTGGCAAAACGCACCTGTCCTGCAAGCCTCAAAAAGCCTGCTCCTCTTGCCAGCTCGGTCAGGCTGCAGCGTTCTCATCCTCTGGCTTGGCATTTTAATGTCACTCCAGCAGCTCAGAAGGAATCGCGACAGCCGAGTGTCTGGGAACTGATGATTCACGGCTCTTAAAATGTACAAGACGAAATCATTGGCTCCCGGGGAAGGGTTGGAGAGTGACTTTGGCTGGGAAGGTGACTTTGTCTGTGTAGAGCTGCATTATTGCCAGTGTAGGGCGGGATGTGAAGCACAGTCAGTCTGTGCATGGAGCAGTGGAACTCCATTAGCTACTCTCCTTGTTGGCCACTCAGCTAATCAGCGTCTGTAGGACTCTGCTGTTCTCTTCCTTGCAGTGGGAGCTACTTACCAGGGACCAGTTAGAGCTGGGCCTTGACCCAATCTATTGAAAGCCCAGGCTGGACTTGACTAAAGCCATTGAAAGCCAAGGCTCTTTGCATGACTGTGCAAACCGCTGCGTTGGGTGCGGTGACCATGCTGCTGGGTCTCGTGACCCAAGTGTTTGCATCCTCAGACCGTGGACCTCTGGGAGTGGGAATCGGTGCCTTCCCCGAGAGGCAGCAGAGCCTAGTGGACGAGACGTGGCACTGGGCAGCCGGAGAGCTGGGGATCAATTCCTGGCTCTTCCACTAACTCGCTAGTGACCGTGGATAAGAGACATCACTTTGGTGCCCCAGGTGTGAATGGGAATCCTGATGTGCTTTGAGTACATTGGGTGAAAGGCACTGGGTAACGGCGAGTATCTGTTATCCCTCCTCAGTATGTGTTCCCGTGACTGTAAAGCCATCGTGGATGAAGCAATCCTACAAACCAGGTGGCCTTCCGCTCCTCAGCGTGCTTTGTAGCTGCACCATGCTGGACGTGAATGGAGGGGGGATTGAAAGGAGAACAGGCAGCCTTTGTGTCTGTTGCAGCCTCTTGCAGTTGGAGCAGAGTTCTCCAGCAATGTGATTTGCAGGGCTATGCAGTGCTGTTGTAGCTGTGTTGGTCCCAGGATGGCAGAGGGACAAGGTGGGAGAGGCAATATCTTCTATTGCACCAGAAGACGAGCTCTGTGTAAGCTCAAAAGCTTGTCCCTCCCCAACAGAAGTTGGTCCAGTAAAAGCTGTCACCTCACCCACTTGTCTCTTTATAGGGCTAGGAAGCCTCCTCGTCAGCACGGCTAGGTGGGGGACTTGCTGCAGCAGCGTTGCCACAGCTCAAGGCAGGTGTTCCTAGGGCACTTGGATTCCCATGGACTTCCCAGAGGAGGATGAAAAGAAGCCTTTGTCTGGCCCTGTCAGGCAAACCAGTGTATGTTTGTGAAGTCAATGGCAGTGTCTGCAAACAGCAGCCATGGGAGAAAGGAGCTGTAGGATTACAGGCTTAAACCTGGCAGGTTGCCGTCTTATGCTAGGGTATTTTTAATGCTGTCTGTGCTCAATTCATCCCCAGAGTAACTTGAGTGGAGTTACACTGAGGAGGAGTCTGTTTGTGGGCTGGCTCTATTGTGCTGTCCAAGGAATGTGTCCCCATGACTTCCTAATAAAATAATAGATGCAATGGGCCAAATTCAGTAGAGACATGCAGCTCTGCAGGGTACATATCCGGGATGGGGTGGTCTGGAAATGGGGGCAAATGGGAAGACTGTGTTGGTTGCACTGATCTGCCATCCAGCAGGGGCACAAAAGAGTGGGTAGAATGGGCAGGGTGCATGAATAGACACTAGGATGATGCTCATGGGAACCCCGCTTAACAGCTGAAGGTCTAAGCAGCTCTGCACAGATTCCGAATGGTACCAAGACTTTTCTGGATACCTGTCCTGCTTCAACAAGGGAGGTTCTGGGTGGCTGTGGTCCATGTTAAACCACACTAGCCAGCTTCTCCCCTTGCAGCTGAGATCCAGTGGAGGATCTGGCTGTTCTGACTTCCGGAGCAGCTGCACTTCCTAGTGCAGGTTTTGCCTGGCCGAGGGAAGAGACGGTGTGTGACTAGTTCTCCAGGGGATAGCTGTGCTGTGTTCCTCCCACTGTTTGAAAGGCAGCTGCCTGCCATTTTCCTCTTGGCTGAGTGGAAAAGAAGCTTGTGCTTTGAGGGTGTGAGCGTGAAACCGGTTTCGCCAGTAATTAAGAAGGTGGTGAGTTTGAGCCTGCAGGGAGGTGTGACTGTCAGTATCTCTGGGAGGGGCCCAGCCCCCTTGTTCTAGTTACTCTAGTGTGGAAGAGATACAAGATAAGGTAACCTGCTTTAAGCTCTCAGTTATCTTTGGCTGCATAACAGACTAAGTGACAGCACAGTGTGTAGGAACTGAGATTTGGCGTACACTTAGGGCTCTTGTGGGTGTTGCCAAGTCTTGCTTTTTTTATCAAGAACCCCATGACATTTGATTTTCTGAGAGCTCCACCTCCTGGAGTCATGTGATGACTTCCTGAGAGTCTCCCCTTTCCATTCAAAATAAGTGTGTTTCTAGCTCTCATAATTGCAGAGAGGGGCATGGAAAGATGAGCACAAGAGGCCCAAAATCAGAAGGTCCCTCCCAAATTATTTTTTAAAAGCTCAGGCTGAAGGGAAGTAGTAAATGTTGGGCTAAGTATGTCGTGTTTCTCTTCTCTCCCCCCCCCCCACACACACACCCTGCCCTTCCTTGCTGAAGTTGTTCTACTGGACAAGTCGCGGCTCATTAGAGGAAGTGTAGGGAGCAGGGTGGATAAAAATCAATGATTTTCTTTTATTTAAATCGGATTTTTTTGATAAAATGCTTTTTGAGGAAAAAAGCATTTATCTAAAGGTAGTTTTAATTAAGATCCATTATAGCGTAAAGATATCTCATCATGGAATAGGGATTATAAATTCTAATTCTATAGTATGAGACAATATATTCATGTAATGTTTTTAAGAAAAGTTTTGCACATGAGTTCCAATAGTTCAAGGATTAGGGACCCAATCTTATGGGGTTCCACAGGCTTCTGTATAGATTATTTAGGTTAATCTTTCTATCTACCCAATGGGATTTAGTGCTCAGTCTAGAAGATACCATCAGAGATGCTTAGTTTTGCAGTTCTCAAACTGTGGATTTGTGTCCCCAGAGGTAACATGCTTGTTAACAGCAAAAATGTTTTAAAATAAATAAATATATAGAGATGAGAAATAACAGACCTCAACTCTATTGTCCCTCTGCAAATTTGTGTACACAGAGTCAATCCCTTACCGCTCTCTAAAAGTGCAAAGTTTCAAAAAGTTCAATGAATAGAAGATTGTTGACTGCTCATGGGGAATATCCTGAGTAATACAAATACATTGAGAGAACAACTTCCTTCTGAGCTTTCTGAAGCGCTTTGCCAGTGTGAACGGGCAGTTTGCCAGCCCAAAGCACCCCAAACTCATGAGTCACAGCCTCAGAAACCATGAAATTGACTTTTAAAACAAACAAACAAAAAGACCCCCAAGATTTTAAAATAGTCCTTCAGGGGTTTTATCTGCCTTCTGGGCTTTGAACCTTTTGGGATCATGAGGGCTAGAAATCTACATCTTCTTTATTTAAAAAAAAGAAAAGAAAGAAAAAGCTGAGCTGCTTCTCCTGTAATCCCATGCCTCCAGGAGCTGGGGCTTTAAGAAAAACACCAGACGTCACCAGAGTCAGAAAAGCTGAATAGGTTAAGCCTGTCAGTGAGGGAGGCAGTAACTGCAACGCTGGTGAGGTTGGGGCTGAACTTTCAAAAGTTGTCTCTAATTTAGAACTACAGTCTAGGGGAAGGAGCCCTATGAACCATGCAGTGATGGTCAGATGGACGGCGGAATTGCACTGCACATGGAATACTGACCCTTCAAGCACTGCGCTCTCTCTGTGCCGCTGGTTGGGAACCACAATTCCAGTATTGGTGCTTCCCTTCCGTGACTTTTATGGGGAGTCTGTGTGCTGGGCCGCAGTGCTGTGCACATGCTCCGGGCTCAGCAGTGCAGACGCCGTCCTAGGGAAGGCAGTGTGTGGCCTAATGGCTAGAACACTGGACAGAAGACTTGGTTCTACTCCCAACTCTGCTACTGGCCTGTGGGGTGACCGTGGACAAATCACGGCACTGCTCCGTGCCTCGGTTTCCCCATCTGTGAAATGGGGATAATGATCCTGACCTCCTTTGTAAAGTGCTTTGAGATCTAAAGATGACAAGCGTTGTATCCGAGCTGGATACTGTTTTGTTATAGAGCTTGGCCTGCTCTAAACTCCCGTCTTGGAGCAAACCCAGCACACATGTCCAAATGGGAGACTCGAGGCACTGTCTGCTACAGTGGCCCCAAAAGGCTGAGAGTTGCTGCTCTGCTACAGGCAGTGACTTGAAGCAGTGGTGGGTCCCTTCTGAACCCTGTAACACCCTCCCCTCCCCCTGCAGTTTCTTTACACCTCCTGTTAGTACTGGGTGTCTGCCTTGCGTCTGCCTTGCGTTTGCCTCTCCTCCAAGTCAGCAGAGTAAGCACAGACAGAACCTCAAGTTCCTTATTCTTGTTGCAGAGCGGAACGTAATCTCCAAGTGGGCCGGCTCTCATGGTAAAAGTTTCTCTTTGTTCTCCCTCTGGGCCATTCACAGCTCTGTCCATCATGAGCTGTTCCACATCCCTGCTGACGCTGCAGCCACGGCAGATCCTGCCCCTTTCATGGGGTGTTGTCGGTGAGCCAATGACCGGCAGAGGACCTCTCTGCTAAGTCATGCTGAGTAGCTGTTCTCTGTGAATGAGAGCAGCAGGGAAAGGGAGCTGGCCTGGGCAATAAGGGGGGTTAGGTTCCTTCTTCTTCCCTGACAGGCGGGAGGAAGAGGCTGTGAGAATGAGCTGTGTAGGTGCATCGCAGCCTCCTCCACTCCCACAAACCTCACATCACCTCCTGTGTCTGGGGAGGAGAATGGGCACCTGGGACCATGCCCATCTCTGGGACAGCCCCATGAAAATCATTGGACTCTGCAAGCTTGAATTTGGGCCCTTCTTTGAGTCTTGTGACACTAGTCAAAGATCAGGGGAGGAGTCCAGCAGCAGGAGCAGGCCTGCTCTCCACCTGAAGGGTGGGGCGGGGGTGTGAGCCAGGCAGTGTTAACATGCCCACATGATGGAGACAATCCCCATGGATCCCCAGGGCTGAAAGATCTGAGTGTTTAACTTGGCCTAGTAGTGGTCCCAAGCGCTCTCGCTAGCGTGAGCGTCGCTAGGGGCCACAGCTGCAGGGCTCCAGAATGCTCTTGAAGGTTTCTCCTCCTCCGGGGAAGGAATCTGAACTGGGGGGACACAGAGCGGCAGGAGATGAAGCTCACGTGGTCAGTATGTGCCTCCAATGCTGGTAGAAACCAAGAGCTGACACTTTCATTGATCACAGGCACAGGAGACTGCAGTTTCAATAAGGCACGATCCAGTGTCTCATCTCTCAAAAGGCAATAGTGTGCACAAGCCTTTGACGGAAATGGGGCTTTTAGGTTGGGCACTTGTTAGCATCCCTTTCTCTGCTCACTGATTGTAGCCCACTGCTCCTTTGTTTGATCTGAGTTATACTTCCTACAGCCCATAAACACCACATATCGAGTGTCTGCGTTCCAGGAGAGTTTTATAACTGAACCACAGTCAGAAATGCACCTGATGCAAACACCCCAAATCCTAGGGAAGTTCTCGTGTGGATCCAGACTTCACCACTAGGCCAAACCAAAACCCTGGAGCCAAACCATGCTAGAGACCTCCTGAGCTCTGGGAAAGCTCAGATCCAAGCTTGGTAGGCTTCGCTCAAACGTTTGGCTCCTTTGACCTCCAGGATTGGGTTGGGGATCTCATGGGAACAGGCTTTCTACTCTGCTCTTGAGCACTGCTCATTTCCACCGGGGCCAGAAATCCAGCGAGAACAGCCTTGCTTGCTCTGATCAGCACTTCCAGATCCTGAGTAAATTCAGAAGCTGCAACTTGGAGGCGCACAAAACATTAGCTCAGACACCACAGATTTAACCTAACTCTTGCCAGAACCGCATATGAGCTTAGGGCTACCGGAGAGGACAACAAGGCTGGGTCAGGCTAACAGGGTTATGGGTAGGGCCATATTCTATGAAGGCCAATTTGCCCAGTCTGGGTTGAAGTGCATCATGAGTGATCAGTCTGGTTGCATTAATTTCACAGCTGGAATGTGAATAGGGATCTCTAATTCAGTGCTAAGGGAGTTGGGAGACGAATTATGCTCCTTGCTTGTCTATGCTGTGGGCACTACAGTGGCACAGCCATAGTGCTGTAGCTACGCTGCGTAGCGGCCTTAGCGTGGGCACTTCCGATGACAATGGAAAGAGTTTTTCTGTTCCTGTAGGTGATCCATCTCCCCAAGCAGCAGTAGCTAGGTCAGTAGAAGCATTCTTCCGTTTATGTAGCTGTGTCCACACTGTGGGTTAGTTTGCCATAGCTAAGGTGTGGATTCTTTTCACCCTGAACGACCTAGCTACGTCAATCTACATTTTAAGTCTAGACCAGGCCTTTTGAAAGGAACCAAATTAGAGAGAGGCAAGGAGTGCATGTGGGTGCAGGTTCGGTTCTGCACAGGCTTCTTGGGCTGCCTTTTTTTATGTAACTGAGGGGAAATGGCGCAGTCTGAATGCAAAACATGCAGTCACTTAGCCAGCTACAGGAGTCCTCGTGTCTCGAGGCAGTCTTGTTCTTAAGGTTGTTTGTTTGGAGAATCACTATTACAGGGAAGGAACTGCAGATGCTTTTTATACTTCTGCTGCTGCCCATGAGCAGTTCTGAAAGGCTTTCTTCTTCTCATCCTTTCCCCCCCGCTACTCTGGGGTATTTCTTCAGCCATTTCATAGCTATTTTAATATTCCTCAGTACTAAAAGAGCTGTTCCGGTTGCAATACAAAGCACCAGCATCCGGTGAATTCAGGGTCAAATCTGACACTTTATCCTACTTTGCCATACTGAAATCAGCCTGTGCAAATACGGGTATGGTGCCAAGGAGCTGGATCTACTGACTCTCTTGAGAAAAGTTTGGGGGTCTGTGGAAAACACATCTTGGCCCAAAATACTCCCATCGCAAGCTGCTTGGATGCCAGGGACTCTTCACACCGAAGTCTGTGGAATTTCTTGAAAGGGAAACTTTTTCAAACGACTCTAATAAAAGCCCACTAACTTCCCACTGCTCTCGACACCAGCTCACCCCAGAATGTCTCTGCAGGCTTATTTACAATTACACTGACCTTCTGGCACTGAGTAGCTGCCTGTCGGCTACAGCACTTGGCTGCCAAACCCGAGTGCCAGGCAGGTTCCTGTTGCTGTTCTCTCGGACGCTAAAAACGTAGCAGCAGGGAGCTGCGCTTCTCCAAACCCTGCGGTAGGTCCAAATTCTGCCCTCTGCCACATCCTGACTTCAGTGAGAGCTGCACAGGCGTTCCATAGGCAGCCATTGGTGGGGGCTGTGGTGTTTGATCATTTCTCTAGCTAGACAGGGTGTGCAGGGCACTCTGGGATTGGCCAGCATCAGTTCTCAACACCTTGCAGTCTGGGAAGGGAAGCGGGGTTGTGACCCCTGTGTTGGGAGCCCGTGGTACAAGGAATACCCTGTGTGCGCCGTAAGGGATCCACAAGCTAAAAATCAGAGTGGGAATGGTGTAAACACAAAGAGCCGAGAGATCGCTGTAGACAGGACAGTCAGATGCCTGTGTGAAACTGTGGCTTTGTTGTTTTGAAGTTGCTGCTAATATTCTATTGGCATCTGGGATCTTCAACACCATCCTTGGGGTGTTTTTATCTTTGTGGTGTTGTTTAAAAGGTGAAAAGGGCTTTTCCAAGTGGAAGTTGTTTTGAGTAATCATACTAGCTCATCCCTGATTAATGTGACATTTTGTCTGTACTCCTCTTCCTGTTCTTTGCCTTTGCCTCTGCACTACCAGCTTCCCTGTATCCTTCCGCCTCACTCACTCCATCTCCTTGCAGATCTGAGCTGCGAACACCCTTCCCCTTTGTCTAATTCCTCCCCTGCTATTTATCAGTTAATACTGGAGTTCTGCATGTGACTCCCGCAGGCCAGCCTGAGCTGCAGTTGCTGCCTGGACTTCAGTTGTTTTGTTAAACCGTTATGCTCTCTCCACTTTTACGGAGTACCGGGCTGTGTGGGTTGGCGGGTATATGAGAGCAAACTGGCCTGTCCCAGCATGGCACGTGATTGCCATAAGGATTTCACGGTCACATGGGCCCCATTGTGTTGAGTATGGTGAGAGTTCTGGGTAGGGCACTGAGCGGGACAATCTGGCCTCTTTCCTGTTCTCTTAACCCCCCTGCTCACCCCCCGCAATGGGCTGGAGCAAGGGCTGGCCAGCACTCATGGCTTTACTGCAGCGATGACGCGTTCAGAGTAGAGCTCTCTGCGCCACTCTAGTTTCATTTTTTCTGGCGTGGTGCTTCTCTTGTTCTTGTCCTGGTTAGTCATTCTGCAATTATTTGGCAGTTAGCAGCAATGATTTGTTGCTTTCCAACTAAACAGGAGTGTTGCAGCCACTAGTTACCTACCTCACGGGACACTCAGATAAAGTTATTATCCTCTTTGCACAGAGGGAAACTGAGGCACAGAAAAGGATGTGACTGGGTAGAAGAGGCAGTGTGGCCTAGTGGATAGGGCACCAAACTGGGAGTCAAGAGACCCGGGTTCTGTCCCTGGTTCGGTGGCTGACCTGCTGTGCAACCCAGTGTGGGTCACTTCATGTCTGTTTCTTCTTCTACCCTTTGTCTGTCTTGTCTATATAGATTGCAAGCTCTTCAGGGCAGGCACTGGGTCTCCCTGTGTTTGTACCGTGCCTAGCACAATGGGTGGAACCTCTGAGCATCCCCCTCAGAGACGCAAATAAGAACATTGGCCACCCAACGGGTCCGTACCAGAGCTGGAATTAGCACTTTGGACTTCCTGGCTTCAGTGTCTATATTACAACAGGTGTGGCAGGTTTTCCCCATGGAGCTTTTATTGTGCACCTGTGGAATCTCAGCATTCCCAGGCTGGCTACCTAGGGCAGGGGGATGCTCAGTAGCCCTTTGGGGGGTGGGGTGTCACTGCAGGCCGACAGGGATGGATGTTTGCTTAGGGCAAGAAAATCCCTAGAGCTAGTTGTGCAGGCAGCTCTGTGCCTGTGATCTCTCGGGGCAGGGGCCTTGCTCGGGAAGCCCTCTTTAAGAGGAGGCAGCCCTGCTTTAGAACCAAGGGGGGAGATTTTATCATTAACTTGCTGCCTTTAGAGGGGAGTGCTGGCTTAGGGGCTGTTAACCTATTAACTCCAGGCACTAAAGGGGACAAAGGCAGAACAAGAACCAATGGCTGGAAGCTGCAGCCAGACAAATTCCCATTAGCAATTAGGGCCCAGTTTTTAACAGTGAGGCCTGGGATTAACCACTGGAAGGAAGAGCCGAGGGAAGTGGTGGATTCTCCATGATGGCAGATCAAGTCTGGATGCCTTTCTGGAAGCTCTGCCTTAGTCACTGGGCACAGTGCAGTAACTGGGTGAAGAGCTGTGGCTGGGTTACACGGGAGGTCAGACGAGATGATCTAATGGTCCCTTGTGGCCTTAATCTATATCCTTGGCCCTGTCCCTTCAGGCTTGGGCACTGGGGTGCTAGAGACGCGGGGGTCTAACTTTAAACTACTGTAATAGGAACCAGGTGGGAAAAATCCAAGCAGTTCTGTGCTGCTGCTAACTTAGTGTGTAACCCCAAGGTGATGCTGGTGTCCGTGAGCCTTGTGAAATTACTATGGAAATGTACCAGTCCAGACACTAAATCTACTTGCCCAGCCTCACCGTGCTGATTAAAACACAAAACAGCTTTCACTTGCCCACCTAATATAGTTACTGGCCTGGGGATGAGACAGTGACCAGAATTTCCTGGTGCTGGTTTGTCTCTCCACGTAGGGATAGAAACTCCCGACACAGGGAGTGTTGGAAGGGGGGAACAGGTGTCTATCTCTGCTGCAGCTACTGCATACCCAGCACTGTATCTTTAAAGTACTTTATTGACATTAGTGAATTTTCATGCTACCACTGTGAGGCAGATAATTACCATTATCTCCATCTTGCAGGCTGTGGGGGGCAGGGAGGCAGAGCAAGATTACATGATGTGCCTTTGGTACTGACTGCCTCTGTGGCCAGAGCTGGGACCAGAATTTGGGAGTTCCTGGTTCTCAGATCATAATTCAGGCCTTTAGTCTGTATCTCTGCGCGTCTATCCCCTGCCTGAACTGTCTGTGGTCTGCACTGAAAGCTCGTCTGGTGCTATGAAATGATGGCATTAAATCAGGGCTTAAATTCTCCCTGAGTATTTCCCGGAGCCCCGGGGTTCGGGGCTTCAGCCCTGCAGGGTGCACCGGGGCTGCTGCAGGTTGGAAAATATTTACTGGAGCTCTGCTCAGGACGGCTCTGGCTGAATTTAAGTCCTGCATCAAATGCTCCTCTGCTGGCAAAGTTATTGTATGACAGTAGCAGCAACGGGCCCCAAGTGAGACCAGGGTCCCATGGCGCTCGGCGTTGTACAAACACCCAGTAAGGGCCAGTCCGTGCCCTGTCTAACCAGACCACACAGAAGAGGAGGGCAGAATATGTCTAGCTTGCTCTGCTGAAAGCACCGAAGGCCAGATTTTCAAAGGGGCAATTGTTCAAAAGTGCTCCCATGTAGGCACCAAAATAAGTGACGAGATGCTCAAAAGAGCTCATGAGTTGCTGAGCACTTCTGCAAATCTGGCCCTTACCCAAGTGCCTACCTGGGAGGTGACCCCACTCCCGGCTCTGGCTCCAAGCACTGAAAGGCGGGGCTTGGGCAATTAGAAACGGGCATCAGGGAGGTGCTACTGAGATGCTGTGCAGTTCCCGGTTCTATCTCCCCCTCCTTGTTCTCCCCAGGTGGTATTGCCGGTGGCATTGAGATCTGCATTACGTTCCCTACGGAGTATGTGAAGACTCAGCTACAGCTGGATGAGAAAGCTAACCCGCCCCGGTACAAAGGCATCGGTAAGTCCAGAGCCTGGCAGCCGTGAGCACAGAGAGACGGGAGTAGGGATCAAACCAGGGGACTGGCGATTGTGTCAGGGGCTGTTGGAGCCGCTGCAGCCAGTAGTTCACTGCCAGCTCCAGGTGGGCTGAGATGCTAGGCAGAGACTGGCACTGGGGGCACCGGTGGGTGGGGTGGGAGTGAGCTGGGTCTTCAGGCGCCCCTCACAGAAGGACCCTCCCTTGGAACTCGAGGGCCTGCCTCCTTCCTGTCCCACAAGGGGGTGGGGGCAGTAGGGAAAGGGGGGAGAAGCCATTTCAGGGTACAGTGGGTGGCTCAGAGCGCTGGGCCGTCGGGTCTGACGTCCTGCCCCCACCAGTCCCCAGAAGCTGAGGCTTCGCAGTGAGATGAGCGCTCCCCTCTAACGGACCTGGCCAGTCGCGCAGTGCCGCACACCTGTTGTCATGGAGGGAGACGGCATGTGCATTAGAGCCCTGTTGGCGGTAGCCTGGTTGGGTGCCCAGGCTGGAGGAGTTCCAGGGATGACGGCCTCATTCCAGCCCAGGACAACTGGCAGGCGTCCCTCACTGGCAGGATCATAACCTTCTACTCGTGTACAGGCTGCATTGCGGCGTGCTGTACTGTATCACCGCTGCTCTCTGCTGCTTACACTGTCAGCTGGGGCCAGGCTGGAGGGCAACAGTCACTGGGGGGGGAGAGAACCCAGCTGGCTGGGGGAGAGACTGCAGGGAGCGTGGTTACAGAGCCCCCGGCTTCGTGTCTGGCTTGGAACCGGGTCCTGAGGATCTGCAGCAACATGGCGTCTGACCTGCTGAGTCCAGGGCTGAACAGTGCCCTGTGCCATTCTCCCTTCCTGGATCAGCTCTGCAAAGGGCTTGGCATTGCCCTGTTCTAGCTAGGGAGGCTGGGTCGTGCACCTGCTGCATGTGACTTGAACTTCCCCCGGGGGGGGGGGACGACTTGAATCAGGACTTCACGTTCCACAGCTGCAGCACGCTGGAGGGGGAGGGGAAATCCATCAACTGCAGCAGCGTTGGGGTCCTGGCCTCCTTGGCTTTAGCGACGAGGCGAACACGTCCGCTCGGACAGGGCCGGTGTTCTCTCCGATGGTGCGTTTGCAGCCTGGCTTTGGTTACCCCGTTACCCGAGCTGTTCCGTCCTGGCACTCACCCACCCTGCCCTGTGCGCTCTGGCTGTTACCCAAGGACAGCAGGGAGTGCGTGGCCCAGGGAGAGCCTGAATGGTGGAAGGTGATGCCGTGCTGGCTTGGCGGGCCGGCTAAACCCCTCTTTCCGTGCCTTCTCCCCAGCGGACTGCGTGAAGCAGACTGTCCAGGGCCATGGCGTGAAGGGGCTCTATCGAGGCCTCAGCTCACTGGTGTATGGCTCCATCCCAAAGGCTGCCGTGAGGTAAGGCGCTCCGGCTGTGACTGCCGGCCTTGCCCCTGAGGCGTTTGTGACTTGCAGTTGCCGCAATCTGAGCCCAGGTGATCCTCCTGCTCTCCTCGACACCCACCAGGGCCCCAAACAAGCAGATGAGAAACCCCATAGGAGTCCCTTGGAGTGGCCCCATCTCCCCAGCTCGCTGCGGAGGGAGTCTCGGGCCGGGGGTCCGTCTCGCACAGCCTCTCCGCAGAACAGCCCTGCCATAAAAGCCAGGCACTCGGGGATAGTCTGGTGAGGGCCCCAGGCTAGCAGGCCGGAGGGCCATGGACGTGCCTCCTGCAAAGGAGCACAGTGCAGGTTCTGTCCAAGGAGCCCTGAGTGACCCTCCCTGAGGGCTGGCTGCCATGGAGCGATTGGCATCGCTCGCCTGTGTCCGGAGGTGGCCTGATGTTTGGAGAAGTGCTGAGGCAGCTCGGCCCTGCTGCGGGGAGGGGAGGGAATGACTCGGGGTAGTTTGGGATGTACCCGCAGACAGTCGCCGTCAAGGTGGGTCTGGCCAATCATTACTGGACAGCGTGCTCAGTTCCCTGGCAGGGGGTGGGATTGCCTCCCTGGATGGTGGTTCCCTTTGGGATGGATTGAGAAAACCATCCTGCTCTTAGCAGGACCAGCCTGAGTGGAGGCTGCCGGAGGGCTGGCTCCAGGGAGCACCCGGTCTGCCAGCAGCCCTTGCTGTGGGGAGCTCCCCCAAGGCACTGCTAGCAGTGTGCTCTTTGGGAAGCTCCCAGCTCCTCCAGGCTGAGCCTTTCCCAGCAGCAGGCACTATAGGGAGTGGGGGGACGTTTCTGGCCCTGGCTGCTGCAGCCACAGCCACAGCCTCCCCAGGGAGGAGATGCTGCAGCCTCCCCATCCTCAGCGCCAGCCCAGGAGGGTCAGGGTGGTGGAGTGCTGGCAGATCAGCTTTGCTCCTCTCTGGAGCGTGAAGGCATGACTCCGAGACGAGCAGGATGGATGGGCCGGCAGGGCCAGCAAGAGCAGCTTTGCAGGAGCTGCTCTGCTCCCTTCTCTCTACCCGCTGCCAATGAAGAACCAATAGCTAATAGCTGTCAGCAGTCCCAGCCTGCTCGGATGGGGGAGTCGGGCGCACTGCCACCCCCCTTCCCCTGGGCTTTCTGGCTTACGATGTTTGCAGGTGCTTGCCTTCCCAGGAGAACGGAGTGTGGGCATCTGCGCTTCGCCCAGGGGGAGGGCATGAGATGGGCGTAGGGCGGCTGGGTGTTCGGAGCCAAGGAGCTATGGAGGGGCTCAGCCAGGGAGTCACTTCCTGCGGCAGCCTCCCCTCCCACCCCCCCCAGGTCCAGGCAAGGGGGAAGAAGAGTGAGTCCTATTCAGAGGGCTCCTAAGTCACCTTCCCCCTCCTGCGGGTCCCTGGCTCTCTCGCTCACAGCCAGAGCCACCTCTGCAGCTGTGGTGTGGCAGGAGGGAGTGCAGCTAGTCTGCTCTGGGTTGTGCTGCCCCCTAACCAGCCTTTGGGGTGCCGCCCCCCCCCCCCCCGGTCTGTTCTCCCAGCTGCCCCCGGAGGCGATCCAAAGGCCAGACCCGTGGCTCCATAGCGAGATGCCCCTGGGGCACGGGGGAGCTTCCAGACGAGCTGGTTGGCCCAGCTGCACTAGAAGCTGTGCCCAGCAGCTGTGTCTGCCCAGTCCGCTGGGGTTTGCATTGGCTGCCTTTCTCCCCGGCCAGGTTCGGCATGTTCGAGTTCCTCAGCAACCACATGAGAGACGAGAAGGGCAACCTGGACAGCAAGCGCGGGCTGCTGTGCGGCTTGGGAGCCGGGGTGGCTGAGGCCGTGGTGGTGGTGTGTCCCATGGAGACCATAAAGGTACAGCGCAGGCCCTCTGACCCCTGGTCTGAGAATAGGGGGAGACCAGAGACGACGACTTTGGAGGGGACGGGGGAAGCCAAGGAGGGAGCACCATTGCCCTGTGAGCGCCTCCTGCTGTCGGCCCCAGAGCTAGCCTGCTGGGCTCGCTCTCTTGTTGGAGCAGGGTATTAACCCAGCACAGCCTCTGCTCTGCTCCCCGCCTGGCACAGGGAGCTGTACTGTGCATTGGTGCTCCTGCCCAGACAAAATGTCCATGGGCCTCAGGTGCCCACTAGTGGTGAACGGTCAGAAGTGCAGGGAAAGTCTGCATGTGGGCGTTCCCTCTAGTCTCTCCTGTTGATGGGAAATGTTAGCAAGAGCTCAGACAGGATCTGATTTTCCTGGGGCCCATATCTCCTGCAGTGAATGGTGGCTCCTCTCTCCAAGGCCAACCTTTGTGGCCTGACCCCAGAATCTGTCAGGTATTAATGCAATGAAATATACGCCTAGCCACACCAATACACTTGCTGGCAGAAGTAAATGCAGCACACTGCATGAAATACCTAGCCGAGGCTCCATAGCAGCAAAGGGCATTTTGCATCGTTGTTGCTTCTAATTCATTGCCAGGCTGCCCCACGCCATGAGGCCATTTCGCTATCTCTGCTCTTTCCCCCTGTGTTATACTTGGTTTTTTTTCTCCTTGCTTTGTAACTCCCAGGCCCAGATTCAAAAATGATGCATGGCCTGGAAATCCTGTTCAGTTCTCAGTAAAATGTGCCCTTCTCAGTGATATCTGGACACAAACGCTTCCTACACAGTGAACATGAGAGCCAGGGACTGGGCTGGAAAACTGGCCTCTGCTTGCATGATTCTCTTCAGCGTAATCTTGAGAAGAGGCTGAGAGCTGTGAGCAGCAGCAGGACTGGGACTCAGAAGTCTGTCCCCAGCTCTGCCACTGACGTGCTGTGTGACCCCGGGCATGTCCCTTCACCTCTCTGCTCCTCAAAGCTCCCATCTGCAAAGTGGGGATAAATAGCTGGACCCTCCTTTGCAAAGTGCTTAGAGATCCTTGGATGAAAGCTGCTCGAGAAGGGTGAAGGGACTGACATGATGTTATATGCTCTCACGGGTGACCAATAGGTTAAGCATTGGGGAGGCTGCACTCATGCTCTGCTGGCCTGAGCTAGCAATAGCTACCCTCCTTCCCATCCTCGGACTTCCAGACTCTCCCCTTCCGGGTGCCGACCCTTGTGTGTTTCAAGTATTCCAGACCTAGCTGCAGTCCTTCGTCCTAGGCTGATCCCTAGGCAGCATAGGTCCCTTCCCTTTCTGACTGCATGTGGAGTACATTGGCAAACACTTACGCAGTTGCAGGTAAACGTTGGACGGGGGTTTCGTTCCGCTCTGGAATGGCATCAGTATGGTGCTGCCCCAGATTAGCAAAGACCCTCGCTGCTGAATCCCTGAGCAGAGCCCGGCTGCCAGGCATCTGACTGGGATGTTTGGGCTCCTATAGCTTGAGGGATGGGGGGTCTCTTCACATGCAGATTGGGATTAACAACAAGTCCTAACCTTCTCTCCCCGCAGGTGAAGTTTATCCATGACCAGTGCTCCCCCAAACCGAAGTACCGCGGCTTCTTCCACGGCGTGCGGGAGATCATCCGCGAGCAGGGTGAGGGCCCTGGCGCGGCCTCCGCGCCGCGTTACCCTTGCGTGCAGCGTGCAAGGCCCCTCCACGCTGGCACTGGGGACTGGGTTGTGAACTGCCTCCTCCCACCAGAGTGGGAGACTGGTCTGTGAGCTGTCAAGGCAGCTAGCGCTGTAGGGCCTCAAAAAACATTGGCTCCCAACTGTCTGCTCGTCCCTCAGGCGCCTTTCCTCTCCCGGCCCGGGGAAAGCAGCGCGGCCCTGTCAGCATGTCCATGGGAGGCCAAACGACAGGTGGGTCTAGCTTTCTGACGGGCCACCAAAGCCACGCAGAGCCGGCCTCCCCCCACTGCCGATGAGAGGAAATGCCTCTCTCCCCCCACCCCCGCTATTAAGAGGGCTTGTCGGGGTGGGATTCGAACCCATGCTTCCGGAGGAGACTGTGACCTGAACGCAGCGCCTTAGCCCGCTCGGCTGACGGCAGGGCCAAGTGGGTGGGGCCTGAGGAAGAAGGAGCTGGGCTCTGTGCTGTGGGCCCCGCCGGGGTGCATGTATGAATGGGGGAAAGGGGAGGTGGTGTTGTGGGCCACAGGAAGGCCTGGGGTCGGTGGTGTTCCTGGGGAGACCAGTGTCACACTGCTTCCCCTCCTCGAACGCTGCCCCTTCTCCCTGCCGCAGGTCTGAAGGGAACCTACCAGGGTTTAACCGCTACTGTCCTCAAACAAGGATCAAACCAGGCCATTCGCTTCTTCGTCATGACGGCGCTCAGGAACTGGTACAAAGGTACCCGCGCTCTGCCTGCCTCCCTCCCGCTGCCTCGCCCCCGCGTCTCCACACCGGGCCCTGCCTCTTCCCGGGGGCGCTGCAGGTGGAGAGCCACTCAGCACGGCTCTGGCTTCTCCCGCCTCAGCTGAGCTCCTGCGCCTCCCTCCGAGTGAAACGCGCCCACCACCGGTTTCTTGTGGGGTCACTTTGACAAGACTGAGGAAGGGCCTGGGGCAGGGCAGAGCTGGGGAGAAGGGAAGCCTGGGTTAAAAGCCCAGGGGGATGCAGGCGACGAGTAAGCGGGGACTCTAATGGGGTCTGTTCACAGCAGCATCTCCACTCTGCCTGCTGCAGTATACACGTATCTCCTCCTCCTGTGCACACTCAACGCCCCATCCCTGCCTGCACACACTGGGCCTGGGCCCCTTTAGACAGTCGGTTCAGAACTAAGCCAGCAGGGGGCGCTTTCCCGCCCACTCGCTGCGAGGCCAGCCCTAGAGAGAGAGCGAGAGCATCTCTGACCCTCTTGCCCCCTCCCTCTTCTCCAGCTGCATTGGGGGCTCCCACTTGCGGGGCCCCCGTTCCTTTCACCGCCCCTCATTGTGACCCCAGCCTGTCGGGGCCTGTGCAGCGTCACTCAGTGACGTCCCTGCGTGCTCCCACCTCTTGGTGCTCATGAGCTCTGTCCTTGTGTCTCTCTCCACCCTTTTTCCCTCCGCCTGCCCCCTTTGTGTCGCTCTCCTTCTTCCCAGGGGATGATCCCAACAAGGTCATAAACCCCCTCGTCACCGGGGTATTTGGGGCCCTTGCCGGAGCGGCTAGCGTCTTTGGCAACACCCCCCTGGATGTGGTGAAAACCAGAATGCAGGTACAGCATGTGGTCGTGTGGCTCCTGGGCTTCTGCTGAGACCCCTTAATTCACCTCTGGGTGCTCCATGTCTCCTGCTCTCATCCAGACCATAGCCGCTGGGCCAAGCGCCAAAATGGGGACCTGGCTAAGTGCCCTACGACGCCCTCCTGCTGGAGGAGCAGGAGCTGGAACTGAGACTGCTCCCCGCCAAGGCCCTGTCTGCCCTAGAGAATGACAGCCGGGGTGCCTGGCCCGATGGGAGAGCGAGGCCCAGTGCAGCAGTGTGTCCACACTAGCCATGCTGTGCTCTGTGGCTGTGCTCACGCTGCCCTTGGGGGACCTGAATTAACGGCCAGCGATTCGCTCCTAGGCAGACCAGGCCCAGGGCTCCCCTGCGCTAGGGGAATTTGGCGTGTTCCTCTCCTGGCAGTCCCGTAGCCCGGTGATGCTCAGACCTCAGTGGTTCAGGAGCCAAATCAGCGTTGCCCGAAAGAGCCACAGTCATGTGAATTCATTGCTTCGTTTACCAGTTGTATATTAGTCTCCCAGCAAAGTGACTGACCACGTATTATTGTTTCATCAGCTACAATTGGTTAATCACATAGTAAAAGCATCCTGATTGGTTAACAAATTGGCTAATAATTAAATCACACAGTGTTTTAATAACATGGGCTGCAAAGAGACACAGAAAACGCATTAAAGAGCGGCTTGCGAGCCTCAGTCTGAGGATCACTGCCGTAGCCCGTCTCAACACACCTTGCATCCACCCAAAAACGCTTGCAGTGGGGCATAGGCATGGCCAGTGCTATTTGGGTTAGACCCCGTCTAAGCTCCACGCAGCCCTCCTTGGGGCCAGGCTCCTGCACAACCAGGCTGGTGAGGATGGAGGTCACTGCTGTGACCGCCCTGGCTGTGCAAACAGAAGCCCCCTCCCCCTCAGAGCCCTTCCAGAATCTCCCAGGACGGCGCCATGGCTTGTGGGAGCTGTGCTGGGAACTGTGGCATAGATCCCACCATTACAGGTCTCTGACCCTTCTCGCTGCTTCCTCTAGGGGCTTGAAGCGCACAAGTACAAGAGCACCTGGGACTGCGCCTACCAGATCATGAAATACGAAGGGCCCATCGCGTGAGTCTGGCATCTCGTTTCCATGCAGGGGGCTCAGGGCTGGGTGAATGTAGGGAAACGGACAATCCCTCCCCTGCAGCCGAAGCAGTTCAGACACGTATGGTGAAACGGGGAACAGTGCCATAGGAGGCAAAGGGATCCGTCACCGTCATGGTTGAAAGGCACCTTACAGTGGGATTTGCAGAAGGGGGAGCAGGTCACTGGCACACGAGAAGAGGGAGCCTGTCCCATAGACTCATAGACTTTAAGGTCAGAAGGGACCATTATGATCATCTAGTCCGACCTCCTGCACAACGCAGGCCACAGAATCTCACCCACCCACTCCCGTAACACACCCCTAACCTATGCCCGAGTTATTGAAGTCCTCAAATTGTGGTTTAAAGACCTCAAGGTGCAGAGAATCCTCCAGCAAGTGACCCGTGCCCCACGCTGCAGAGGAAGGCAAAAAACCTCCAGGGCCTCTGCCAATCTGCCCTGGAGGAAAATTCCTTCCCGACCCCAAATATGGCGATCAGCTGAACCCCGAGCATGTGGGCAAGACTCACCAGCCAGCACCCAGGAAAGAATTCTCTGTAGTAACTCAGATCCCACCCCATTGAACATCCCATCACAGACCATTGGGCATATTTACCTGCTAATAATCAAAGATCAATTAATTGCCAAAATTAGGCTATTCCATCATACCATCCCCTCCATAAACTTATCAAGCTTAGTCTTGAAGCCAGATATGTCTTTTGCCCCCACTACTCCTCTTGGAAGGCTGTTCCAGAACTTCACTCCTCTAATGGTTAGAAACCTTCGTCTAATTTCAAGTCTAAACTTCCTAATGTCCAGTTTATATCCATTTGTTCTTGTGTCCACATTGGTATTAAGCTTAAACAATTCCTCTCCCTCCCTGATATTTATCCCTCTGATATATTTGTAGAGAGCAATCATATCTCCCCTCAGCTGCCTTTTGGTTAGGCTAAACAAGCCAAGCTCTTTGAGTCTCCCTTCATAGGTGTAGGGGACGAGATGGGAAAGGCAAGGGCCTGGTGAATGGCAGGAGTAGCAGTGAGCCCTGCTTGAGAGAGGAGGAGCGGAGACACACAGAAGAAGGAGGGGAGAGAGACTTGTATGGACTTTATTAGCCTCTCTACACATGACACAGAAGCACAGGCCCAGAGCCTCAGCTACTGTAAAATCAGGGAAGCCAACTGTGACCCACACCCCAAGCAGCTGTCCTGGAATCTGAAGAAGCGGCTGGTGTGGGGAGCAGATCCTGTGACAGGAGTGGGGCAGTTGGCCAGAAAGCCCTGACTGGGAATCTTAAAAAGCTGGGGTCTCTGGGTGGGGTTTGCCGGGCGGGAAGCAGCCCTTCCCCAAACCCCTTTCATTCCAGCAGAGCCTGGGCTGAGTGTGAAGGTGGAGCGGGGCGGGAGGCTGAGCTGGAGAGCAGGGTGAGTCTCACAAAGTGTGGTTGCCGAGCATTGGCACCACTTTACACCAGGCTGCCTGCTCTGCCAGAGATCGCTGGGAGCAGGTGGGCTAGGCCTGCTCCCACGCCTGGCCAAGCTGTGCCTTGCCCAGGCCTGCGTGGGGCTCTCTGCTTACCCCTCCTCTCCTCTCCTGGCAGGTTTTACAAGGGCACTGTGCCTCGCCTGGGCCGGGTCTGTCTGGATGTGGCCATTGTCTTTATCATCTACGACGAAGTGGTCAAGGTCCTCAACAAGGTGTGGAAAACCGACTGAGCCTGCCCGCAGCCCAGGGCAGCAGCACCGTCTCCTCCACCACCGCGAGGCAACAGCTGGAGAAAGATGACCAACCCGGGAGGAATCATATGGACATTTCACCAGGAGCGGTGCCAAGGTTCAAGTCCCCCGCATGTGTGAAAGCAAGGGAGCTAGCCCTGTGCCCAGCCAGTCGGGCCCATATCAAACCCTGACCACCTTTATTTATAGGAACGAACTGCGGAGTAGTTTAAATTATTGATCATGTGCTGAAATGATGGTGGGGGGAGGGGAATCTATCTGCAAACTTTGCAAAGGCCAGCTCTGCCAGCCTGGGGGCGGGGGAATAGGTCAGTGCCCAAAAGTGAGAAGAGAGGCCACGATTCTCCAGCCAGATTAGAATTCAGTCCACGTTTCCTTTTGCCTTTGAGAAAACAGAGCCAAGCTAGCAAAGGTTTCCACTGAGCTCACTGCCATCTCCCGCCTCTCCCAGCAGGAGGCGCTGGAGCGCTGGCTGCAGGGGAGCGATTGCAATGGTGTGATGTCCCTGGCTATGGGGAGCTCGCTGCTACTCCAGTCCCATCCTCTACCTGTAGGAGGCGCTCTAGGGAATGGTGTGGGACCCCTGGCTGCGAGCCACTCATGGCTAGTCCAGACCCAGTCTCGAGAAGCAGGCGTCGCTAGCGGGGGGACCCCTGGCTGTGGGGGAGCTCCAGCTGCCCCTACCAGAGCTGCCAAGTGCCTCAGTCGCAGCATTTTCCAGTGGGAGTCACTAGGGCCAAAGGGGATTGCTCGTGAAGTGAGCTGCATGACACACACTGGCCCTTTAGCCTCTGGTTTAAGCCAGAAAGCTGAGTGGAGGCCCCCTGGGGCAGGCAATGTCCCTGCCTCCTTGAGTCAGATAGTGTGATCCAGACCGCGAACGCGCGCCTTCCTGTGGGAGCTTTGCCTGCCCAGCCACCTCCACTGGAGGAGAGAGGAAATCCGCCCTGGACCGCCTCCTGGGAGCACTGAGGGGCTTTGCTATGGAATCTGCAAGGGACCCAGTGCCCAGACCATGTCCTCTACCATCCCAGCCACTCGCACAGGCTCCTGGCGGTGCGGCGGCTGGTGCGGTAGAGACCCTGCTCTGCGTGGTGGTGCCTTCGTTTTCCTTTCCCCCCCTGAGGAAACTCATTCCCAGGGCGTGAAATTCCAGCCTAGAATGACCAGGTTCCTCACCCCTCTGCCAGAGGCACCTTGTTTACATGTGAGATGAGAGTGAGAAAGGTGAAGTGCTCGCCTGCCACGTGACCTTCTCTGATTAAACTGCCTCCTTCCACTCTGCCTCGCCACCCCCGCCCCCTCCGCTCGATATTCCAGCGCTGAGAGCCAGACAAGTACCTAGCTAGACTAAATGAACTTCACACTTGGTTATTAACACTTGTACTGTATCCCCCGGGGGACAGTGACCCTGTCCTTGCCCAGTGCCAAGAGCTCCTAATGGTTCCAGTGCAGATTTGTGCCAAAATCGTGTGTCTGTCTACAATAGTTATGCAGGGGTTTGTCTGTCTGTACTGTCAGTGTTAAGGCTGCATTTGTCACTATCGTACGCGCAGGCGAAGAAGGAAAACACAGGGAAGAGTCACTTTCCCGCTCTCTGCTCGCAAGCCACTGGGGTTTTTTTGCATTTGCAACTTGAATAAAATAAGAGCCTCACTTTAGAACACACTTCAGAATTGAACCAGGATCTGTAAAGCCAGCAATCAACCCTTACATGGCGTGTGTGTGCCCACGCACGTCTGCTCACTCCCTGATGCATATAATATTGCATTTACAATCATGTTCCTGGCAGCCCACAGTGATCTCACTGTAGCATCTGCAGCCCCTGTTGTCCCAGGCTGACTAGGCAGTGGTTACCATGCTGGCAGCCGAGGCAGATGCTTAGTTTTCGTTCCTGCTAATATTTTAGAGTCCAAGGGTTTCTTTTCAAGCTGACTTGAGTAAAACGTGTTAATGTTGCGCTTGCAGCTGCATGCTGGAGTGACTCTTGCCATTTTCAAGGCCAAATGGGGGCGCTCTGGCGAGCACCCCGACAATAAACCAAAGTTGCCTGTTAACAAAGTCTCCATTGCTCTGTGTGGGTCAAAGGCAGCCCCGGGTCTGTTGCAATTTAAGCCTTTTGCTCACATCCCTTCAGCCACTGAGAGCCCCCCACCCCACCCTTGCGTTCTGGATGAGCAAAGGGATCCAGGAGGGGGCCCCAGACCCCAAATCACTGGTGAATGCATTTTGCCAATGCAGCGAGCTACACTGCAGCGACATGGGAATGATGATGTGTTTTGTTACACTGGCTGCAGCTCATTTGACACGTTAGCCCATGTATTCTGCAGTCTCCTTTGCCAAGTGTCTCGCCTCCTAATTCCAGGTACTTACCCTGGGATTGCACTGGTCACCAGTAGGTTCCGAAAAGGCTGGGAACTCTTCCCCTCCCCCCTGTTTTGTGTTTACCATCCAATTCAATCCATTGCCTCAGTGCTGTGCTGAGAAGGGAATGAGATTTGATGTCCTGTCTGGTCCCTGACTCTCCTCAGATGCTCCCGTAGCACATTAAGAATGAGATTCTGAATGACTAAAAACTAAACTGGACTGTTTCTTGAGCTCAGTAGAAATGTCCAAGGTGCTGATCCTGTAAAATCCTTGCTCAGGTGAGTAGATCCCTTGACACTGGTGCTGCTAGTGAGGGGATCTGAAAACCAAGCTGGGTTCTTCATGCCTGCTGACTTCAATGATGGGAGCAAAGATTGTGCCCTAAATCCAATACAATGAAAATCGGAGGGTGGGGGTGGGTGGGTGCTGAGTGGAAGAGGAGGACATTTGGGAAAGGCTCTTCCTACTGGAGACGAGTTAGGGTCTCCTCCTCCAGGACCAATGAGTTATTCCCGGTGTTGCTTCTCATTGTTTGGCTTCTTCAGGCCTCAGAGGAGCTGCTCCCTCCCGAAGCTGCCTTTGGGCTAGAAAGAGACACTACCAGACAGCTGCCTAGTGCAGGGCCGAGAACTGCTGCCACCGGGCTCCCCTCGGGAGGTGGGAGCCACTGTTTCCTTTAGTCACATGCTCTAGGGCAGACTCTCTACCTGGAGTGACATTTTATGGATGCAGGCCATTGCCTGACACCCATCCCTCGGTGGGTGCCAGAGCCAGGAGAAAGCTCAGCATAGGAGTGTGTGCACTGTGTTGTCTCTTTGCCTCTGCCTTGGCAGAGTCTGTGTGCTCTGCTCTCTGCAAGGCTGTGTCTTCTACACGTGTTGTGTCAGCCCCTGCTGCTTTCTCAGGTTTTACTGCATTCAGAGATTATGTAATAAACTGAAACCTGCTGCAAGCTGGATGTCTCTCTCTCCTTTTTTTTCTGGTGTGTCTGTGTATCTGCTTTTTTGTCATGGATGCCTCTGAATCACATGGCATCAAAGCGCTGGTTAATTTCAAGAATGGAGTATGTGTAGTATCAAACTTCAGAATTCAAAGGAATTCTCCTAATGAGCACACCCTGATGGAGTGGGAAACGTGCTGATTAAGTAGTCTGGTGTGCTGATCGGAGTTCCATGCTGCAGCCATCTGCTGTACTGTTGAACACTCCCTTTTATCTGGGGAATCACTAGACACGGTCCCAGTTAGCCAACTGAAGGGCTAATGCCTTCGGCATCTGGAGCAGAGAGGGATGTGGCATGAAATGAACAAAGGCACGGTGGTGAATGTGATGCTTACTGCAGTTGCCTGTTCTTCCAAGAGATGCAAATTACCCCCAGAAGTTTGCGGGAGAGACACAGCCATCTCTCTGCTGCTGTGTGCATCTCCAAGAGCCAAGGTCTGAAATGTTCCACTGTACTGGTTCATAGTTTTGGTGTGGGTACAAACCCTTGTAAGGTAAAACAGGGTTGAATCCAGGGAAGCTCTGCTCTGCCAAGTGTATACAAATGGACGTGGGGGGCGGCAGGGAATCTTTTGTTTACAAATGTTGTTTTTCCCCAAACTGCCAGCCCTGCAAACTCCCCTGGGGATCTGAAAGTAAAGCTGGGTTCTTTCTATCTTAGTGCATCTCCTACAATAAAGACTCTGCATGACCATTTTTATCACTACTGCAGCCCCGTATACTCCAAATATACAGGGGTTCTGTTATCCAGGGGACTGCCTAAGTTCTTTGTGGCTTTGAAATCCTGCCTGATCTTTGGAGTTTGTGACTCGGGTTCCCTATTGGCCAAAGGGAGGAGAGCATCTTGGCTTGTCAGGTGCCTGAGCTGCCTTGTGTTGAGCGATGCAAGGCGGCAGGACAGTGTGTGCTTTCTTTGGTTGTACAATGCTGGCCCGCTCTCTGCAACCTGTTGGGCAGCCACCGCAGGGAGCCTGTTTTAAATTGTCGGCAAATCAAGCTTCACAGGGGGACCTGGCATGGGGTTCAAAGCAAACAGCCTTTCTCAGATCTGAACTTGGTTTCTGCCTTTGCTTTGAGAATAGCAGGGAACTGGCCCAGGCTGCATTTGAAATCCTGGGCCGTGGTCTCTCACAGTGGAAAACAATACGACCAAGGAAACTGCTGAATGGGCCTGGCAGGACTTTCCAGCTGCAGAGAGGAGGCCACGCTGATCAGAGATGCATGTACCAGTACCAGACACCACCTCACTAAGCATCTCCGGTCTGGGGCTGGTCCCTAAACCTTGATTGTGCAGGAGCAATCCTTGTTCTGCTAGGGTTTAAGAGCAGCAGGAGGGCCCTGACTCAACCCCCAGGCTTGCAGTTAAGAAACCATGTAAGGGTCTGAGAGCTGAAACTGTTGCCCTCTGAACAGCAGGGCAGCTTGGGAGGAACATACAGGCACAGAGCCTGAGCCCATCCCCATTGCAACACACAAGTAACTTCTTGCTGCTCCTTAATGCCCCTGAGCCAGGCTCTGCCCCTTGCACAGAGCGCTTCTCACCTGGGAATGGCGCTTGACTGGCCTCGCTGACTGTCCCAGCAAAGGGGAAAGGCCCCCTGTTCATGCTCAAGGGAGCCAACCATCTCCTGGCCTATACTCCTCCTTGTGCTTCTAGCAGGAAGGCAAGAGCTGCACTGAAAAGCTCCCGTCATTGTCCTAGTTGGAACTCCCCTTCCCATCTTCACACAATACTCTGTCTGAGATTGTCTGAAACATGTCCAGGGCATGAGTATTGCTGCATGCCACAAAACCTGGCCTGCAGTACTGAGACAAGGCCTCATTCTACCCAGCACAGTCACCTCAGCGCCATCGTCATGGCTCCAATTCGAAGAGATGCTTCTAGGCTCCTAAGCGGCATTCAGCACCTGTCAGAACAGGAACAGTCCTGCTCCTCGTAGTTTAGCGAGCCTGCTTCCCCTCTCACGTCTGTGTAAGGCGGGAGTCAGCCAGTAGAGGTGTACGGGTGTCAAAGTTGTGAAAGTGACTCATGGGGCCAGATTCTGCCGTGGGGCAAGCAAGGTCAACTCTTCTGCCATGAGGAGAACTCAGTCCCCTGACACCGGGACTGTATGTGGCTCAGTGCGTTTAGAAGAAACGGTTCATGTTCTAGAAAAGGGATGTGTGTTATAATAGTCTGTTGCTGGGCTGGAGTGCCTCTTAGGTGTGGGGCTGGCAATGCTTTACAAACAGCACTTACACCTCCCAACACCCTCGCCAGGTGCGTGAGTGCTAGATCTATGTTATAGGTGAGCAGGCTGAGGCAGAGACCCACTCGCCCCTGTCCACAGACAGAGCAAAGCAGACATTAAAACCGACATCTCCCGACTTCCAGTCCAGTATTTTAGCCTCTGAGCAACTGTCTCTCCTATCAGCCACCTTGTTACTGGTAAGAGGTTTCTGTGCAGTTGGGCTCTTTGATCTCCTGTTTACTTGCACCACTGCTCTCTACAGGATGGAATCATTCAGACTTTCCTATTCGCTGCCTTCCAGGATACAGTCCCCCAGGCTGTAGGTATGGGCAGCCATTCCTTGTTCCTAGATCTAGAACGTCGCATTTGGCTGTAGTAAAACACATTTTGTCTGAACGGGGCTGGCTTACCACGTGACCCAGATTGCTTTGTATAACTGCCTGTCCTCATTTTTTACCACTCTGGTACCGTGTATCATCCACAAATGTTATCAGCAGTGATTTTATATTTACTTCAGGTCATTGATTAAAATGTTGAATAGTGTGGGCTTAGTACCAATCCCTGAGGAACCCCATTAGAAACACCCCCATTCAATGATGATTCCCCATTGACAACTACTTTTTGAGATCAGTCAGCTGGCTAGGTCTTAATCCATTGAATGGGTGCTTGATTGATGGTGCATAGTAGTAATTTTTAAATCAGACGAGCATGCAGTATTAAATCAAACACCTTACAAAAGTATATATTACATCCCTGCAGTTACCTTTATCACCCACCTTTGTTATCTCATTGTCCTATTTTCCATAAAACGATGTGAGCAAAGCACCCTTACTGGCCAAAAGAGTCAAGCTTGGGTGTCAAACAATGGGCTCCTAACTCCATATTTAGGCACCTAAATGAAAGTGGCTTGATTTTCCAAAGTGCTCAGCCCTCCAAATCTGATTGAAGCCAAGGAGGGGTGCAAATGCTCAACACCGGGGAAAACTGGGCCCCTTTATTTAGGGACCTATGGATTTAGGAACTTATTAGTTTAGGTACCTAGCTTTGAAAGTTTGGGGCAAAGTTGTTTATTCTCATACAACCTCTGCACTTAAAACGCTGCACCTGTAGTGCTTCAGTGTCCATACTTCCTACAGTGATGGGAGAGGTTCTCCCCTGGAGGTAGGAAATCCACCTCCCCACGAAGCCGTAACTAGAGGGAGGGAAGAATTCTGCTGTTGACCACGTGCTGTCTACACCAGGCATTCAGTGGGCTTAAGTACGTCGCTTAGGGCTGTGGATTTTTCACTCCCTCAGCCATGGAGCTGGGTTGACCTGTTTTAGTGCTGACCAGGCCTTAGCCGCTGAATGGATTATTCCTTTTGTATTAATTCCTTTGCTCCCTGGGTCAGAGGCGAGCTCCTGCCAAAGCAGATCCGGGCAAGGCGGGATGCCTGCTGGCTTTAAGACCCAGGAGCAACCTTCGCCCTGGGCTTGGGGAAGGTGGGGGAGAAAGTAGGTGGAACAGAGAGAAAGTTTTTTCCCTAATGTCCGGCCAATGGGTTTGTGCAGCCCGGGGGCTGGCCCCGGGGATCTCGTTGCTCCTATAAAGGACAGTCCATTAGGAGCCGGGCTTGTCACCCCAGCGGGCTGAGCCGGGCCGGGCCAGGATGCGGCGGCTGGTGGTGGTCGCCGTTCCCCCGCTGGGAGGCGAGCGGGCTCCGGGGCAGCGCTAAGCGGCCCGCGGGCGGCGAGCATGGGAGGAGCGGGCGCTAGCCCGGGCTGCTGGCTGCTCTGCTGGGGCTGGCTCCTGGCGGCCGGGCACCTGCGAGGGGCAGAGGCGGGCTGCGGCCGGCGGGGGAGCCCCCGCTGCTGCCCCGGGCGGAATAACGCGTGCGCCGACCTCAGCGGGCCCCGGGCCCCCTGCTACTGCGACACTTACTGCGAGAAGACGGGCGACTGCTGCGAGGATTACCCCGGCGTGTGCCAGCGAGCGGGTGAGTGCCGGGCTGGGACGGGCCCGCCGCTACATCCGGAGTGACTCCGGAGTGACTCCACCGCAGCGGGGGGGGAACAGCTCCGCACTGGTGAGCTGCGAGGCCGGTCCCTGGAAGGGCTAGTTCGGATTTAGCCGGGCTGGGTTGCCAGCCCCGTTAGCAGCACCGCGCTGTGCGCATTGCGGGGGGATTGCTGGGGGCAGGGTGACCAGACAGCAAGTGTGAAAAATCGGGAGGGGGTGGGGGGTAATAGGAGCCTATATAAGAAAAAGCCCCAAATATCGGGACTGTCCCTATAAAATTGGGACATCTGGTCACCCTAGCTGGGGGGCTAAAGGAGGCTGGTTTTTCAGTGGGGCTTCCCAGCACTTTTTTGCCAGCTGTTTCTGCCGGGCTTCTGCTTCCTGGGGCTGCTGCTGCCGGCTGAAGTCGGTAGCTCCGCTCCCATTGGAGCCGGCTGTACCCCTGATTCTGCGCTGGGCTTTTCCTCTCTTCTTCGTGCCTAGGGCGGGGGGGGGGGGGGGCCCCTGGCACTGGTTTGGTGTGTGCGCCCCCCCCCCCCCCCCTCAGAGACGAGTCTGGCAATGTCTCTTGGGCTCTGCTGAGGAGAACCGCCGGGGACACTAGTAGGTGTGAACACGGGGGCCCAGCTTTCAGAGGACTGGGCTTGTGCCCCTGCTGGTGACAGTCTGTACCTGGGCGCTGGTGGGAGGTGTGGTGTGGCCCAAGGCAGGAGGTGTGTGCGGATAAAGGCCAGCAGGCTTTTGAGGTGAAGAATCTGCCTGTTAGGAAAGGCCAGGGTGGGACGATTGAAAGTTCTGGGGTCTCGGTTCTGTTGGGGTGACGGTTGGGAGAGACATTCGTGGCACATACAGCAGTGCTCTCCCAGGCCCAAGACTGCATTCAGACTTCGCTGGTTCTGGTTTCATCACAGTGGGTTCACTAGGATATCCCCTTGCACCAACTGCTCTCTGCCTTGCACTGTGTGGCTTATTTCATCATGGGATTTCTTCCACTGAAGAATCTGGTGCTGGCACCAGTTGAGGACAGGATATTGGATGGGCCATTGGTTTGCTCCAGTACCGGGTAGTGTGTTTAAAGCAGAATTAATCTGTTCAGTATCTACTGTATTTTTAAACTGAAATATTAAAAGAATCCAGTTTTGAAATGGAAAAAGTGGAAATGCATTTATAGCTTGAATCTTATCCCCTTACTACTCAAAATACACCTTACTCTGCTAATGGTCCTGTTGATTTCACTTACGCTAGTGGTGCAAGGTACTATTTGTTGCTATGTACGTATATGTAAATAGTTACTATATAGCAGCATGAGTAAAGGAATCAGGATTTCGCCTGTAGTAGTTGTTCTTATACCATGAGCTGCTCTTTTTTTTTGTTTTGTTTATTTCACACATCTCAGCAAGAGTAACCTCCTCTCAGTTAGGTGATGTCTCACGTCGTGTTTGTTTTTCCCTTGAATTTTAATCCTCGTAATCAAGAGTTTAAAAAAACTCAGTGACATTCTCCTAAGTTCTTTTTGCATGTCCTGCTGGTGTTCAGAGCATTGGGTTCTGTGAATCACGCAGGACACGAATTACAGTAGTTTAGGAACTCTAGTTGTATAAAATTTAATACTATGGTCAAAGGGTCTCTGTAATAAAATGGTATTATTAGCTATTATCTAGCATAATAAGCTATTTACAGTCAGTGTGTTGTATCTAACTTCGTATAGTAAATATTAAGCCAAAATATTTTCCATGAAGAATTTACAGTCTGTGAAGTAGACGGATGCTAATCAAAGCCTTGTACCTTAGTAGCATTAAATTGTGTGACCTTATGTCACATGTAATCATGCTGTTAACTGGGCTTCACTGCAAGCTAGTTCCAGTGACCTCTGAGTCCTAAATGCCGAGGCAGAAGCTATAGATTCACAATGGTATTTTAATTGCTTTCTCTAGGTAAAGTTTGCCCCAGTGGCGCTGGGTCAGGTTCAGCAGTGAGCCGAGGTGAGAGGGGACAGCTGAGACTATGGGTAGGAAGCATGCACAAGGAAATGTGTGCTAGTGCAGTGGTTGCGACCCAGTACTGAGTCGCGGATTGGAAGGCACTGGGTCGTGGCGGCTCTGGTCAGCACCGCCGACTGGGCTGTTAAAAGTCCCGTAGGTGGTGCTGCCCAGCTAAGGCAGGCTAGTCCCTACCTGTTCTGACACCGCGCTGCGCCCCGGAAGCAGCCAGCAGCAGGTCCGGCTCCTGGGGGGGGGGGCACAGAGCTCTGTGCACTGCCCCCGCCCCGAGCACCAGCTCCGCACTACCATTGGCTGGGAACCGGCCAATGGGAGCTGGGGGTGGTGGTGCTTGTGGGTGAGAGTGGGCGCTTCCGCCTAGGAGCCGGACTTGCTGCTGGCTGCTTCCAGGGCGCAGCGTGGTCTGCGGTGCCAGGAGAGGCAGGAAGCATGCCTTAGCACCCCCACTGCGCTGCTGACCGGGAGCTGCCTGAGGTAACCCCACACCCCAATCCTCAGCCCCCCCCCAATCCCCCTCCACCCCAAACCTCTCATCCCCAGCCCCACCCCAGAGCCCCCTCCCAAACCCTGAACCCCTCATTCCTGGCCCCACCCCGCAGCCCTCACTCCTGCACCCCAACCCTCTGCCCCAGCCCTGAGCCCCTCCCACACCCCTCATCCCCAGCTCTGTGGGGTCGCGGGCATCAACAATTTTCTTTTACTGGGTCGTCTGAAAAAAAGTTTGAAAACCACTGTGCTAGTGGATCAAACGGGAATGGAAGCCTGTTCTGGGTTCTAATCCTGGCTGTACCTCAGTTTCTCCACTTAGGGATGTTTGTAAGGCTCAAAGTTTGCAAAGCGCTCGGAGATCTCTCGATGGACGGTGGTGGTGTAGGGCAAAAAGGAGTCCAGAAACAAACCCATCTGGAATACAGGGCAGGAACAAAGTCTGCGGGCCTTATTTTTAGTTGGGTTTCATTGTCTCCACCCTGTGGTGGGGAGGGTAGGCAGCGTTCAACTGCAGTTCGGGGAGGCACTGGGCCAGCCACCTTTGCAATGCCTCCACCAGAGGGCAGGTGCTCAGAACCCCAGCTGCTGCTCCAGCGAAGGAAAGCCAAAGTCAGGGAACACCGAACAATGGAATAACCCAGTGTAAAAGATAAGCGCCTTGCCACATGACAGATGCAGATCCCATCATCTAACGCAGTGTGTGTGTGCCAACAGGCTTCATGCCTGCTCCATTTTCTCCTGTTAGGTCTTCTGCTGCCAGCAGGGTGGCAGTTCTCAATGGGCCACCCATTCCAATGAACAGAATGGAAGCCCAGGATTGGCACGTTCATGAGATGCACCTGGTATGGCAGGTGCATGGTGGGTTTTACTGTGTCGTGCAGGGTGCCCATCCTAGTGAGATCCATGCCCCAGAACAACTCTTCTGCGAGCTGAGGGTGACTGTAGCTGGAACTGGACTTGGTGCAATGAAATATATTGGGACTTGGAGACTGCCCTCTATCCCAGCTCACTCTGAGCAGGTCCCACTGTAGTGGGGCGTCTCTCTGGGGCTGGGGCTCTGTTCCCTATGGGCAGAGTGAGAGGCACTGCTTGATGGTTCTGGCTGCAGTTGATGGCACTGTTCTGTTGGCCTGAGGACGGATGGACCCTGAGCACAGGTGACCATGTTGCACAGTGTCCAGGAGGCTTGAGAGGGATTTGGGGCAGGGAGAGAGAATGTCTCAGGCCCGTTACCCCAGTCTGAAGACTGCCAAGATCAGGGTTAAATAGCAACGCCCTGGATAGCAGGCACCAGAGCCTTCGCCCTAAACCTGTTTGGTACGTGCTGGCATAGCCGGGGCTGTGACCTGCTGCCCTTTCTCAGGTAAGTAGGTTTGCTCACAGGAGTAAGGGCAGCAGGATGCAGCCCCAGGAAGCTGACGGCCTGGGCGGCCGCTCTGGCCTTGTAGCTGTGTTAGAGGAAGAGAGACGCTCTGATTCTTCTCGCACACGGGAGTAAAGCAGGACTAATTCTCCATCAGCGTCAATGGCATCACACTGGCGTGAGAGCAGAGTGGAGATCAATGAGACTGTGTGAGGGAAAAAGAGAGGAGGAGGAAAGAGAATGAATGAATGGGGGTGCGGGAACTTGTTGTGTTCATTGAATTAAGCACAGTGGGATCCTAAGCTGAACTGCAGGGATAGGCTATTGACGGGAGTTTGAAAAGAACTATCTGGGGCTGAAGTTCAAGCTATTTTCTCTTGTCAGAGACTTGCCAACAATAGTCTTTCTCTGTGACTTTTTCAATGGCTGAACTGGCCAGTGGCTTTCTTGGTGTTGTAACCAAAGAGCAGGAGAGACTCTTAGTTTTGGTTTTTTTGAAGTCCTGGATTGAACAGAGTAGCCTGCACCTGCCAGCAGCTCTCTTTGGTGCTAACGTTCCCGTTCTAGCATAGATGCATCTGTGCGTGTAACACGTATGATGAGCATGCGTGTGCATTGTAGTGTTTGGGTACCTGAATCTGTGTAAAGTATTCGCATGGCCACCCCAATCTGCACTCTGTGTTTATCCTCCCCTTGCCCCGGGGAGGTAGGAAGCGCTATTATCTCCAGGTTACAGAGGCACGTAGGGTAAAACTTGCAGAAGTGACTGAGTGGCCTAGGAGCCTAAATCACTTTTGAAAATTGGACTTAGTAATTGAGGTGCTTTTGAAAATGTGGCCCCAAGAGATGAAGTGACTTGCCCAAGGTCACACTGCAAGTCTGTGGCAGAATCCTCCATGTCTCCAGAGTCCCCAGACTCCAACCACTCGACCCTCCTGCCTGTCATCCAAATGAAGATGAGACCACATCATCTTAAAAACCCAGCAGTTCTGTAATGCAGCCAGAGCCTTCACACAGCAGTGCCCTGGACTGCACCACATTGCAGAAGAGTCCCTTGTTTCATTTTCCACTCCCACTCTCAAACAGCCCCATCTGCAATCCCGCTAATGGGGAAGGGCAATCCGTTCCCGTGTGGAGAACGTGTATCACTCCACAGATTCCCGCAATAATATGAACTGTGTCCTGCCTTCCAGTCTGTCCCGTACAGGAATGCAGCTCTGGGCCTGATTTCACACACCTGTGTGTGCACGCTGTATGACCACATAGCTACAAGTACCAAGTGAGCCGTATGCTCAGAGTTGCATGTCTTGTGAGCAGCCTAGCTGTGAGAACAGTGGGATTAACGCCCGGTGTGTGGCTTAGGGGAAGGAAAGGGAGCTAACGGTGTGCGTTAAAACTGGAATGTCAGCGCAGCCTTCCAGGCTTAACTCAGAATCTGCTGGTTTTCCTTGGTCTGAATGAGACTCTTAGAGCCAAATAGCCTCAAATGCACCTTGGGCATTGCTGCCTATTTAAAAAAATCTAGCTCTTGCTTCTTGTTGCCTCAGCACCATGTAGAGTTTGTGTCTCAGTGGCTTGCCCAGGGGCTGTGGTGTTGTCGTCTCATGGGGGTAAGGGCTCCGCTGTTGTAGGTCATTTGAGGCTTTGCTGTGGGTGTCTGGGTGATCTGGGCCCTTTGGAGCTCCGTTGTGGGCGTCAAGGCCTTGCTAGCTGCCAGCTGTCACGCCCGGTGGTGTCTGCTGAAGGGCAGTTGGATGAGGAAGCTGGGTGTGGCTGAGGCACAAGCTTCAGGAGAATCCATTGGTCTTGATACCCGCGTGTTTAAGAGCAGAATTGCCCAGTGTCTGTGACAGACTGGGGGAGGGTGCACTGCACGGAGAGCGGGTGTGGAGAGTAGGAAAAGCGCCAATAGGCCTGTGGAGGGGGCCGTGCATGTCACCGCTCGTCGTCCAGGGACTTGGTGATGGGAGATCCTGTGACAGGGCCACAGCCAGCCCCTCCTGATACCTTCCCAGCCTTGCTGAGCCAGCGAAGCGAAGAGCCAGTGTGGCTAGCGGGAGGCCGGCAGGTGCTCCTTGTCTAGCCAAGTCGCAGCTGGAGGAAGTCGGGACACACCTTAGCCACTGCTGTAGCGTTCTCCCCTTGCAGTGAGCGCAGTGATGCTCCCATCCTAGTGATGCAGAGAAAGGGAAAGAGACGCAGGGAAGGGGCTCTAAAAGAGAGACGAGGAAAAAACAAAAGGAGAGCAAGAGGGAGGAATTGAAGAGGGGCCGTCTGGGGGAGCATTTAGTTGATGTTTGATAAATCATGTTGCGCTTCCCCTTTATTTCTATTTCTTTCCCTTCTGCATTGAAGTTCAGTCAGTCGAACCCTTTCCTGTGAGTTTGTGCCAGTGTAGGGTGAGCTCAGGAGAGCGAGACAACAGGTCCTGTGCAGGAGGCTGAAATGCAAAGAGCTGGGGTGCCTTGGGAGGGAGACCACTCCTGGCTTTGAAATGACAGGGCACCATCTCTGAGCCAGTTAGCCAAGGCACATGCCACAGGTTGTCACATGTGAACAAAGGCAGCAGGGAGCTCCGAAATAGGTTGTCTCATCTGCTTTGTTTCCTTTCTGGCCGGACAGGAGATCAGTCAGCTGGGCCATAGAGTGCAGCCCTGTTCCCACAGAGCCAGTGGGCTGGGCTACCTTGGCCCATCTACCATGGATCCCTATGGATACCTCATCTGCTGTTTCCTAGCAATGCTGGGGTTTGTACATNTCCCCCCCCCCCCCCCCCCCCCCCCCCCCCCCCAGTTTCTCCTCCCCATTTCTGTGGCTGCCTCTGGTCTTCCTGCTTTTGGCCAGAAAACCCATGACTCTGAGAATCTTGATCGGGACAATGAAGTCCTGAAAATCTTACAAGAGAGCCTTTTGTCAGGACACTACAGAGATTGGGAGAAGCACCAAACTTCCGGGTGTTTATCTGAAGCGAACAGGAACGTGGGACTTGCCAGATCGGAGCAGACCAGCAACCCACCCAGCCCGGTGTCCTGTCACTGACTGTAGCCAGCACCAGCTGCCTCAGAAGAAGGTGCCAGCAGCCCTGCAGAAGGCAGGGATGGGAGAACCTGTCAATGCCGTTCACACATTTTGGTCTTGTCTTTATCCGGTCTAATATGAAGTCCCCAGGCACTTGGAGGATATTGACCAGCACAAGTTTACTCCATCCAGCAAGTTGTCTTCATTTGTGAACTGCTGTAGTGTTTTGGGTGCTGTGTCCCAGATTGGCTAACATGCCCCGTGGCAGCCTGTAGCCATGGATAGCACCTGTTACAGGAGGATTGTGTTCCTGTTCTGACAGTATACATCCAGAACAGCTCCATCCAGTTCCTTTGGCCTGATCCTCCTTTCTTTATTCCTCATCTCTTTAGCAGTTCCAGACTTCATTTGGGTAGGACGGTTCCCGCATGAAACCATAACGTCGTCTTTGCCAAACCAAGACAGCTGCTTGCTGGGGCCTTTCGGTGCTTGGAATGCTTGTTGTTTGGTCTCTGTGAGTGACCTTTCCTTAAATGACAGCAACCTGTTGTTGTTGGCACAGGTCTAGAGTCCAGATGTTGAGGGTTTGGCTGTACCCATATGCAGATGTTTCTTTTCATAGGTCTCCCAGAGCCCTGGAGTTTACAGAGAGGACACCACTCCTAATGCTGTGGGGATTCACAATGGAGTACATTGAAATCCACTAAATTGGGACCTCGTCTTTACCTTTTTGCCTTTGACGTGCTGGACGGGTTCTTAAATCACTTTCTATATGGAGTTGCTAGTGCACGGTTCTGCATTTGCATGTGTAATGACTAGGAGCAATTCTTCCATGCATGAGTTTTACTTTGCTCTTTGGAATATCCCTAAGCCCCTTTGTTTTCACTTTTAACTGATTTTTACTGAAAAAATCCCGGGTTTTACAAAAATTTTTTTTTTCTTTTTTTTCCCCCTGATTTCCACCTTACTTTCGTATCCTTTAAATATATAACAAATAACTTTGTTTTTATTAGGAAAATACAATCCATTGCATGAGATCTATGTATTACAACAATACATTAGTCTGTTGAAGTAAGGCTATGTATTAATCTAGAAGATACACACAATAAACAAACAGGCCCGCAAGCTCCGAAGTGCGTGCGCATCTGAACGTACTGCTGAATCTCAGTCCCACCAAGTACACATTTCAAGCTGTTAGCAGATAACGGGTTAAAGATCTGACCCACAAAAATGGGAAGAAAACAAGAATCTGTCTCAGAATACATTTCAGAGCATCAGGAAGTTTTCAAAAGGTTTAAAAAAACAAACAGGAGGAAAGGATGAAGTTGGGTGTATGTGCTGCAAATAGTGTGGCCCAATTATTAAATGTAAATATTTATTGGCAAATAGTTCTAAATCTAAACAGTTTACCAAATGCAAAGTTTTATTTGGGGATTAGAGATGTATTGTTTTCTTAAACTCAGAGGTGACGTTGTGTTTTGAGTTCTGTTTTAATTCTGCAGCAAACCACATTGAATTCCATTCATCAAAGCATTGCTCTCCTGAATACTTTTCCCCCCTGTCCTTCCATCTGCCAAAATAAACTGGAGCCTGGGGTCTGAGAACTTCCCCCCTCGCTGGGTTTCGGAGCCCAGGCTCCAGCCTGAGCCTACACTGTTACTTTTAGCCCCGTAGTGCAAGCGCAAGTCAGTTGACCCAGGCTCTGAGACGGGCTCCTACAGATCTTTCTTGGCGGTGCAGACACACTGGCACGCTACTTCATGGTGCACGAACGTCAGGACACTTGCTGCAATCTCCCTAGCTTAACTGAAGAATGAACTAGGAAGTGGAAAGCTCTAGCATCAATGAATAAGACAACATCCTAAATGACTGCAATGAGAACGTCCCGTACCCCTTCCTTTCTCCCAAGCCCCCTTCCATAGCGAGAGCTGAGCGAGGATTTCTTGCTCTGGAGCAGTGCCTGTAGGTAAGAACTGATGTCTGCAATGTGCCAGCCGCTGGGGAGGGGGACCCTCATCTCCCCAGTGTGGAAATGAGAACAAACACAGGGACAACCTGCTTTGGAGTGAAACTTGTGCTGCAGGTCTGAAGAGCTGCCAGCAATTAGAAGTTCTCTTTCTGGCTGTTCCTCTCTCTGTGACGTCACTCGCTCTTGATGCTTATTCTCTGTCTCGCTTCATGTTTCACGGCTGTATAAAGAGCCTGAGCTCACTTTGCAGTTGGCTTGGGTGGGACCAAAGATGGTAGAAGGTCTGCTGGAGGCAGGCAGGGCCTGTGGTTGGGGAATGTCACCAGTTAGATGTTCCAACGCGACAGATTGACCAGGAGGCTGACAGCCCCAGGACGAGGGCTCCGGCCGACTCGCATGTTTCATGTTCCAAGCAAGTTTTAAAAACCCCACCCTGGCCACATCCACGTTGCCGCCTTCTTGGGCCATGAGCATTTGAACCCTAATGTGTCCTTCATGCCGTGCTTTGTGGCGGTCAGCCATGCGCTTCCCACGAGGGGACAGCCTGGTGCTGTTCGGTTGGCATGGAAGGCAGCTGATCCACAGTGAGATAACAAATGCTGGGAATAAGTCAGGTCCGGGCACCACGAAAAGGCCCAGGATGTTCCAGAGAGTTCAAAAGGCAAGAATAGGCCCCAAGCCAGAAGCTCCTGGTTGCAATCGGTAGGTTTATGATGAACGGTGTGCGCTGCTTCTCCTCCTTGGGCTTTCCACTCCCGTGGCCACGTAAAGGGCTGCAGCAGGCAGGTGCTGCGACTTCTCCAGGTGGCTGGGCTGGGAGCTGGAATCTCTGGAGGGTGGAGGTGGATGCGTCCTCACAATCAGATGTGGGGTTGCCTGGAGTGACAAAGGCACAAATGATGGTAGGGCCCGTAGCTAGAATAAGTCAAGGGCACTTCTGCCAGCCGCTCCCCTCTGGGTCTGTGTGTGAGATCAAGACTGAGGCTATGGGTAGCAGTGAGGCATAGGCTTGGCACCATATTGAAGAGCTACTCAAGGAAGTTCACTTTTCATGCAGCATGGAATGCCTCTGGGTATCCAGGGAGCCTGGCCAGGAGTTCAGAATAATCCCCCACCAACGCTGCCTGCTACTTTTGGGTCCCTCTGCTGAAACCCTCCATTCCAGCCTGCCCCACTCAACTGTGGAAATCCTCCTCCCCACAACCTGCCTTCTTTCCCAAGACCCACCCTCCCGTCCGCTCCTCCCCTCGCCAGCCCATCCGTGGTCTCTGCAGAGCTGGTGAATGGCATTCAGTGGGATAGCAGCTCCGTTCTCACACATGGTTCCTATGTTGACACGGACGTTGTCAAGTGTGGAACAGGCAGTTTGGGCAGACGCTGTCTCTCCCCTCCCCCCAGATGAAGTGAATGTGGGGAACGGGGAGAGAAGGAAGAAATGCGCTCGACGTGGAGGGGAATTGTGGCGAGTAGTTTGCTACAGTTGCTTCTGATTCCAAATGCATCAAGTTAGGTGCAAACACAGACGGATGTGTCCATTCATATGCCACCTGTATTCTGAGGGGGGTATAGATATTAACAAGGGGGGTAAATATTAGAAAGATGGGGTGTGATTCCCTCCCTCTGGCCCCCAATGAAACCTACAGGAGCTGTATGATCCTCAGCCTGCACAGTGTTTTGACCAGTGTGTCCAAGTCTGGGTGAGGGCGGGAGGGATTTGCGTGCTGAGTTCCTGTGAGGGAAGCTACATTTGTGGTTCGCTGGATAGAAGTGTCAGGGTGGAGGAGAGACTTTAGTTCATCCCCCCCCACTGAAAGTAAAGAGCCGCTGCTGATTTCTTTCCCTTATTACCCCCCCCCCCCCAAATGAACTTACACTGTCAGTCAAGTCCTTCTCCGCTCCTTGTGCGCACCAGAATGGGAGCAGAGGGAACAGCGGTGAAGCCCAGCTGGTCCTGGCGCTGTGGGTGTTTCAGAGCGACCCTGTGTGATGGCTGGTGCGCCGGGTGTGTGATCTGACCCAGCGTGGGCAGGTGTGATGGGCGTCTCGCACCTCATTCGTGCCCTGCCTTGGTCCCTCTTCTGTCACAGTCCCATCGGTCTGCTGAGCAGAGACCAGAACTGTGCCAGGCCTTGGGCAGGGAATATGATCTGTCTGGAGGCTGGGCCCCTCAGTCTGTGGGATTTAAGCAGAGGCCTGCAGAGGTGAACGGTTAATGCAGTGTTTTGCGGTGATGCACAACTCCCCCTCCCCCCACTGCAAAGGGGAGCCCCCCCCACACGCATGCAAAGCTGTCTGGGGGCGGAGCAAGTGCCCATGCCGGGCATGTCCGTCACCGTGCTCATGGGAGAAAACAGTGCCAATAAGCCCTCCCTATTCTCCACGGAGATTAGCCCAGTCCCAACTCCGCTCGATTACAGAGCAATGGCCTCTGCCCACGAATAAAAGAGTCAGGAAACTGTGAACAATGTAACCGCACCTTGTTGGTTTAGAAACAGATTCGCTGTCAAAAGGTTTGGAGAGTTCAACTGTGAGCTGCTGAGCTTGGGCTCTGCTGGTTTCAGGGAAACCCTCCCCTTGGCGGAGAGAGCGAGCTCCTGGAAACGCTCCTGAGGCTGGGGGCCTCCCGTCTCGGGAGAGACCCCTCTGCTTGCATGGACCCCCGGTGAAGTCATTGGGGCACCGTCCAGGCTTAAGATGCTAGAGAATCCCATTGCAAGACTGGGGTCTAAGTCCACAGCATCCCTGTGAAAGGAAGTTTGTTTGTGGTGGACCCCTCCTTTGGAGGAGGAGCTGGAGAGTCTCTGATCAATGTGCTGGGGGAAGTAGCGAGTTGTCTGGTCACCATGATACCAGCCCTGCTTGGTGCAAGTCAGCAATGAGCTCCTAGGGTGTTGGACTCTCTCTCTCTGACTCTGCAACTCTTCCCCTGCATCTCAGCGTTTGAGAAGAATCAGGAACGGGTTCTGTTGCTGGGTGGGCGGGTAGGGTTGACTGGCCCAACAGGGTCCTGGGGTCTGTAGGTGGGACTGGAACACAGTACAGTAATTCCATTGCAGGCCCCGGCGTGAGTGCATCCCCTTTGCTTTTGGAAGGGAAAGGCTCCCAAAGAGATCCGGTTGGAAACGAAGCCAGGAGAGGTGGTTTTTTCAGCAGTTACAACAGCCAAGCGATGTCAGGGCCTGGCTCCCTGCTCTGGGCATTGTGACATGACACGCGGGGTCAGGTGGCGTGGCCATGTTGTCATGCCACTCACTCAAGTTTGGCTCAGCCACCTCTCCATCCACCCTGGCCAAACCTGAATGGTGCTGCGACCCCATGCACCAGCTTGCAACGCCCGGAGTGGGGAGCCGGACTCAGCCCTGCAGGACAGGAGCTGCTGCTTCAAGTGTGGGGCAGACTCCCGCTCCAGCCTTCTCTCTTCTCCCCCCGGGGGCCTCCCCTCTGCGCCAGGCTAGGATTAGAGTTGTGGTGCCAGGGCAGGTGGTTGATGCCATCTCAGTGGGGGCGGAGGAGGAGGGCACCCAGTGACTAGTTGCTGCACTACTGTGTGTGTTTGGTGATAATACACAGGTATGGTAACGTGTAAAATTAGCAGGCCAGTGGGTATAATTGAAGGTGGCACCATCGTGCCCCCCCACCCCCCTGGCTGGCTCCACCACTGCTCCCTCTAGGACACTGCCCTCTCTAAGTAAGCAGTCATGGTAGCTTAGGCCGTTCACCACAAGTTATTTCCTATGAGCCCTCCCTTGCTACTGGTAGAGACCGTATGTTAAATTGTTTCCCTCAGATTTCTGTCCAAGCTGTAAAGGTTGTTAGGATCCCCTTTAACCTGCAGATAAGTCAGGTATCTAAGCACCTGGGCTTTTATTTGCCATTGGGGGCAACCTGTTTTGATAAGTAAAATGATACCAAATCAAGGGGGGGGGTTGCTACTCCCATTGCAAAGTTCACCTAATGGGTGTTTTTGTGCCTGTCCATCTCAAGGCTCCAGAGGAACCAAAGTAACACCCGTGTTTGCTCAGGACGGTTATTTATACATTTGTACAGCACCTAGCACCATGCGACTCTGACCTGTTTGGCCTCTAGACACTCCCGTGGTATAAATGTTCGATAATAATAATCATTTAATGAAGTTGCATTGGTAGGGCCTGACTTGGACAAATGCGTGCATACAATTGCATGTGTGAAGATGTTTGTGAAATTGGATGCCCAATTAGAGTGCACGGTTCTCATGGAAAGTGGGTGCAAGTTGAGTGTTTATAATTGCAAAGGGACATTTATGTATAAAACCATCCTCTTGCAGATGCAGGTGCCTAATATATGTGTGTGTGTATATTAGAAATACACCCTTGCTAACATGATATCACCAGCCTTGATACTCTTGATAACCTGATACAGAATCAGATGGTCTTAGAAAGCCATTCTTTAATTGTTAACTTAAGTTTTTGATTGACAAGGTTCAAAGGTCAGACAATGGCTCTTTCATCTTAAAGGGTTTTTAAAGGTTTAAACTCACTTGTGTGTGATTTTTAAAAATTTGCAGTTAATTGCTGGTTAGTTGGAATTGAGATTCAAGACTTCATGAGTAGGCACAAGTAAGCGAGCATGCCCAAGCGAGCAGAATAAAGACCAAGTCTCAGACTGTGGAAGTGTTTTACAAGTGAGATTGCTATTTGCTATTAATGGCTTAAAATGAGCATCATTGAGTATTAAACAGAGAGCTGACTCCAAAGGGAGAGCATGTTTCAAAATTACAGTTCAAGGCTTCAGCAAACCGGCTGAAAATGTCAGAGAAAGGACAGGGAGGGGGAGAGAGAGGGTGGATTCTTGCTCTTTAATACGGATATTTTCCTAACGTCTGATTATGGGCTTTATGCACTTGCCTTTATCTTGGATTGGCACGAATGGATGAATCTCTAGGATTAGAGTTAATATGAACTAGTACTTCTGGATTGGGGATATGTTCTGGTCTCCTTGCATCTTGTTACAATCCGAGGGATTTGGGTGACTTGAGTTACCTGTTTGTTGTCACATTGTACATACATCCAGATTACTTTTTGCAACATTCTGTGTGCCTGACTGTTTTCTAACGCAAGAGATTGACTGAACCACAGAACTCTTGGAGGCCTACCCATAACCATTCCATCTCTTCTTCAATGTTTAATGTTGTAACTGGCATTTCATTCAATTATCGTTTGATACATTATCCTCTAACATTTGAGATGATACAGTTGTCATTGAATGTCTGCTTCAGCACTATCATGAGTGTTTGACGGTTAGCAAGAGAGACATTTCATAACATGAACCCTAGTTTGTCTATTGTTCATCTGCCGCATGCCAGTTTCATGCTGCATGTTGTCTGGAACCATCCAAATGCACCACACTCGCTTAATTCAGTGTTTCTGCAGATTGGGGGAGACATTCTCTGCTGGGGTAAATGGGCACAACTGAACTGAAATCAGCGGAGCATGGCGCGGTGCCCACTTATGCCCGCAGAGAATCTGACGCAGTTTTTAATGCAATCAACAACAACAAATATAGGGCTTGATTCACCACCATAGTTTTACACCAGTATAGTTCAGCTGCATTCACAGGGAAAACTAGAGTAATGCAGTGCTGAGTTAGGCCTATTCTCTCTTCCTAAAATCAGTGCCACTAACCCCAAGCATTCAAAGCCATGNGCCCCCCCCCCCCCCCCCCCCCCCCCCCCCCGAGATTATTAGAAATAACAGCTTTTGGGTTCTTTTTATTTGCATTCTGGCATTGTATCCTGCCAGGGTCACATTTTCAAGCTTTTCTCCACAGCCATGAGGATTAGATGTTCTCTCTCTTTAAAAAAAAAAAAAAAAAAAAAAAAAAAAATTTTAATGAAAGTTGCTATTCTCATGTGATCACAGGACTCCAGGTGCTGGGGCTTTCAGAAAAGCCCCAGATATGAGATTTGAGGGTAAAATCATGAGAGCTGGTAGCACTGTATTTTAAACCTTTCCCTCCTCCCAATTGCATGATAGATCTGAATTTAGGAGGCTCCTGTGCTGTAGGGGCTGTGTCTACATAGTACATCCATTCCCATCTGGGAGTAGACCTTGTATTTACTGCTGACTGCCCCCTGGGCCTTGCTGCATTGTGTGTGACTATCTCAGGATTTCTGGTTCTCCTGCCGTCTCCTGCCACCCTTGGTACTGCTGGCAGATCACATGCCCGCCCAGCTGAATAGCATGAACTGACAAACCCTGGGATTGAGATGCCCTGCAAGGCCCCGCTAGGAGGCGAACATTTCCTGAGTTTCTATTTCACACAGCTGGGTGCTCTACAGAGGGGGGGGCTCTGCTGGCAAAGGTTACACACCATGTGGGATCCGATGGGAAGTCTAGGCAGGAGGGCCGAGCGCGGTGGGAACAGTCAGAGGGAGTGGGAGAGATGCAGAGAGATGGATGCAGTGAGTCAGAAGGAAGGAAAGTTAGAATGTTTTGCCAATGGAGACAGGAGGCTTATTGATCAACTGGGTTCCTGGTCTGTTTGGCCTCCTCTAAATCCGCAGGGTTTTCGTTGCTGTGTCTCTGTACACTGCTGTCTGACTCAGAAATGAGCTGGTCATCAAGGGTGCTGCTAGGAAGGTCGGGCTCTTACTCTCTGTTAGACAGGGGATGGGAAATGTTTGGTGTCAGCTTTTATTGCTCTACTGATCTCTCGTCCTCCCTCTTTGTTCCTCTTTCACACACTCCTTCATTCCCCCTCTTGTGTTCTCTTCCTGTCACTCATTCTTTCTCTTTCTCTCTCACTTTGGTTCAATCTGTTCCTATTTCATACCTCTCTCATTCTCCGTCCCCTCCCTCTGCCTCCCCGCCTTTTTATCTCATTATCTAGCAGCTATCCACTGCGTGGTGGGGCCCTGGGGTCCTTGGAGCGAGTGCAGCTCCCTGTGTGGGGTTGGTAGTCAAGACCGGACTCGGCAAGTCACTGTCCCACCCCGAAACGGAGGGACCCCCTGTCCAGACCTCAAGCAGCAGAGAGGGTGCTTTGGGGAGAACCCAGCCTGTGATACGGCTAAAGGTAAAGCGAAGCATTTGGGGAAAGGTCTCTGCACCCATCTGCACATGTGCAAACGTTCCCACGACCCATTGTGATGTTCAGCACAGCTCGGATGTGACGGGAGCTGCTTTACCCTGTGCGATCCCAACGCTGTCCCTGCGATGGAGCTGGAAGATGAAGGGAGGACAGCAAAGAGTTTTAGCTGCAAGAGGGCGCTGTTTTTAACATGCGGCAAAAAGTGGTCTCTGTTAGCACCCAGGTTAAACGCAGCTTGCCTGGCCATTGCACATGGCAAACTTGGGTTAAAACAGAACTGGAAAACCATAGGCTATGGCTCACCTACCCTCTGAATTACAGATGAGTCATGGCACTTGACAAGAGCACAGCAGATTAGTTCCCCGACGTGGTTACAGTAGTTCCAATTTGCAGCGTGGATGGGACCTTAATTGTGTTCCTTCTAACGGGATTAAAAAGGCGTTAGCCCCAATATTAGTAGTAATTAATAATATCTAGCTCTTCTATAGCACTTTGCATCAGTAGGTCTCAAAGTACTTTACAAAGGAGGTCAGTACATTATCCCCATTTTATAGATGGGGAAACTGAGGCACAGAGCGGTGGAGTGACTTGCCTGTGGTCACCTAGAAGGTCAGTGGCATAATGGGGAATAGAGCCCAGTTCGCCTGAGTCCCAGTGCTCTATCCACTAGGCAACACTGCCTCCGCTATAGACCGCTTCCCTCTACACTTCTAATTGAAACTGTGCAGTAACCAGGTTCCCTGACCCGGGCGGCAATTGTAGCATAGACAAGTAACTGAGGTATAAAGCCCTACGTGGTATCAACAGGTTCTGATGACATGTTGCTACTCACAGTGAGAATGAAGTTAAACTATCATGAGAAACTCACCCTGTGTGGATAGTTTTCCTGTATTGCACTTTAAAAAGCTGAAGGTGTCTTATTGTATGTACTTTATGGTCCACATCTGAGCATCTCACAAGCTTTAATGTACCTATCCTCACAATCCCCCTGGGAGGCAGGGCTGTGCTGTTAGGGATGGGGAACGGAGGCAGAGACTAAGTGCCTTGCCCCGGTCACACGGAGAGACTGTGGAGGAGCAGGGACTCGACCCTGTGTCTCCTGAGTCCTATGCTAGTGCTCTAGCCACTGGACTATTGTTCCTCTCAAGATAACACCTGATTTCAGCAAGAAAATCCTGATTTTTTTAATTAAAACCTTCTACAATCCCTCCCTTTGTCTCTTTCCAGATTTCACTGTCTCTAAAGAATTTGTTGGCCACATTTAAAGATTAAGATTCTAGGCTAAACTGGCCCAAATCGGGCCAAACGCTAGTGCATCTGCAAATTTTGCATTCATGTTTTCCACCCCAGTTCATCCGTGGGCACAAAGCTGAGAGCCTGCACCTCCAGCTGCAGGTAGGCAGAGGCTCTGTTGTATCCACGGTGATCCTGTGTTTGTATCGTATTGCAGTATATTGACATGGGAATAATCATGATATCCCACATGCAGGAATGTGGCAAAGGTGGCCTCTGTTGGAGACCATCCAGCCTTTGCTTCAGCACCATGTAAAATACACCAGGAGTAAATGGATACATGTTTGAACAACATCCATTTCCCCCCCTCTGTTTGGAATTCCCATCTTTGAGACCAGTTCCTTTTGGCTGGTCTGTTGAGAATTTGTCTTTAAACTAGGGCTGGGGCATGTGAGTTAGTGGTTAGAGCAGGGGTGTTGGAGTCAGGAGAGATGGGTTCAAGCCCTGACTCTGCCACTGATTAGCTGTGTGACATTGGGCCAGACTTGAATTCTCCCCGTGCCTCGGTTTCCCCATCTGTAGAACGGGGTTAATGATACTTGGCCACTTTGTAACGTGCTTTGAGATTTGCCATACAGTGTAAGTTGTTAACAGTAACAAAAATGGGCCTGATCCAAATTCAGTTGGGGAAGTCTGTGGAAAGACTCCCATTGAGATGAGTGAGCTTTGAATCATGCCCAGTATTCGCATTAATATCACTAATTGCAATTAATGTTGTTCCCTTTCCTGCTGGTCTGGGTCCCCCACTTTCCCAGAGCCTGGGAGCAGGCACCAAGCAGGCCATGCTCCTAATAATTCGCTTTCTGTGCCCTCTTAGCTCTGTCTCTGTGATTGAACCCCTCTGCCGGGCATTGTTTTCTAACCTTCTGCATCCCTCCTGTCCCCACCCCCTTTGCTCTTTTGACAGAGGTGGCTAAGATTTTGCCAGATTCCTTTAAAAGGGACTTTAAGGACCCCTGGAGAAGACCTCACATGCTGGTGAAGGAGAAGCAGCCAAGGTAGGTGAGGCATATCACGGAGCACACTGTCCCCTTCTCAGGGTGATTCTTTCTGTGACAAGCGCTGCTGACTTGGCTCAGCCTGACTCTTAAGTAAGAACTGCAGAATAAACGCTGCCCTCCTGTATGGAGAGGAGAAGACAGTGACAGATCCTGAAATCCTCCCCAAATACTCTGCAGGGAAATCAGTATTGTATCTGGGCTCTTCTCGGACACATTTAAACCGACACTGGACAAACGCAGCTAAATGTCATAAGCACCAATCCTGCATCGGCCCCTGAGAGATGGACAGATGATCTAATAGGTGTCTAACTTCCGTGATTCCAGCGTGGTCATTAGCTGGGCTGAGTTTGGGGCGGGAACTAGAGCTGCATGAATTCTCCTGCCATTAAAAGGGATGGTGCTCTCTGCTGAGGGGTGCTTCAGAGGCATTGCACACAGCCAGGTTGGAGAAGAGGGGTGATTCTTTCTCCTTCTCCGGGCCTCATCTAGATTCGTATTTGGGCCCCAGCCCAATGGTGCACCTCAGCATGTGCCAAAGTCCTTTTTATTTCAGTGCCACGTACTTAAGTGCTTTGCTAAATTGGGGCCTTGCACAGCTCCGTTAGTAGCCTGTTTGTCAAAGGCTCTGAACTCCCAACAGCCTCTGGGGAAGTCCGTGAGAGTCAAAAGTCCTCGGTATCTCTGGAAACCAGGCCACGTGTTTAGGCAGCTAAAGATGATGGCTGTGGAAGCCTAACTTTAGGCATGTTGGTGATGGAGATTGCTCAAACCTCCATCCCTGTTTCTACTGAGAGTCCAGAGCAGAGCAACAAAAATAATCCTGATCTACGAGGGAAAGTTAAAAAACCTGGGGAATGTTTAGTCTTGAGAAAAGCGGAGTGAAGGGGGGACCTGATAAGTCTTCAGATATGTAAAGGCTGTTTATAAAGGGGACGGGGATCGTTTGCTCTTCATAGCCATGTAAGGTAGGACAAGCAGTAATGGGGTTAATCTGCAGTAAGGGAGATTTAGGTTGGATGTTAGGAAAAACGTCCGTACTGGAGCGGGTTACCTAAGGAGGTTGTGGAATCCCTGTCGCTGGAGGTTTTTCAGAACAGGTGAGACAAACACCTGGAGGGGATGATCTACGTTTCTTTGGTCCTGCCTCAGCAGAGGGCCATGGACTAGCTAACCTCTCAAGGTCCCTTCCACCCTACATTTCTGTGATTCTATGCAGCAGGGCTAGGACAGCTCATCTAACCTATCTACATCCTGGATCCCTGAAGACAGGCATAGACCACAGGCAGGTGCCTCTAAAGCCTTCATTCTTCCCTTCAGAACCCTTGGGAGCACCGTCCAGCTCCCTTCCATACCGGGGCGGCTGCCGTATGCATATGCCCTTGGCATCCTCCCCGTCTGAGTCTCTTCTGCATTTCTGCATGTTACTGGAGCAGAAGGGTCTGCCTCGCTAGACAGGGAGCTGACGTCAGGCGCAATGATATAATCCGATTAGTCAGGGTCAAGTCTAGTATTCCCCATTCTCCCCTTCATTGCATTACCACTCTTTAATTAACAGCCCGGTGCTCTCGGCATGGTGCGTCACTTTCCCAGCAGAGAGGAGACTCGTAACATGTTGGGGCTGGTCATCTTGGCTTCCTGGGGCTTTCCTCTCTGCCACCCGCACCAGCCCTGGCCCTAGCTTGGACTTTTAAATGGGCTCCTTAGTGAAAGATTATATTGAGAGGAGAATTACTTGCCGATCTCCCTGGCCGCAGGCTGGATCTGGGCCATGCCTGGTTGCTGTTGGGGAACACATACTCCATTGACTTGGCAACATGGAGCAGATTGTCTCTCTCCGCCCCTAGTTGCAAGGTGACGCATTTACTAAGTTCAGCATTGATTTGCAATTTGCATCGTGGTTTGGGCCACGCTTGGCATAGCTGGCAGGCTGTGCTCACGCAGCCAGCGCAGGGAGACTGATCTTGGCTGCACTGCTCCAAAGGGGCCTTTCGGTCTGGCCTGCAGACAGGAGGTGCAGAGAAGAGGGTGTGTAATGCACTTCTCCAGAGGATCAGCACCACCAGAGGCCCGAGGGGCAGGTGTGCACAGGACACTGGATGTATGGAACTGCGGAAGCTGCCATGAGGGAAAAGAAACCCCGTGGAGAATTCCATGTTCTGCTGGAGGATGGTGAGGACAAAACCTGGAAGCCATTTCCTGTGTCAGTCGCTCTTTGGTGTATTCTTCAGTTTCCGTCTGTGACATGGTGACTTAACGCCGTATCTAAACGAGAAGCAATGCTGTCTAGGGGTTAGAGCAGAGGACTAGGAATCGAAATTCCTGGGCTCTATTCCGGACTCTGCCACTGATTCACCGTGACACTTTGGGCAAGTCCCTTTCCTCACCCGTGCCTCCGTTTCCCCATCTGTGTAATGGGGATAGTGTTACTCCCCAGCCTCTCAGCAGTGCGATGAGACACGGTTAATTCAGTGTTCGTAAAGGGCTTTGTGATCCTTGGAGGAAAGGCTCTGTAGAAAGGGACTGTGCCATCCATTGCACTGCTACAGAAATGGTCAGCTTGAGGCCCTTGGAGAGTCTGCCTTGGCCCTGCAGCAGGCACCATGTTCTTTCTGCAAATGGCGGCTGGGCCAGGTAGGTGGGGAGGGGAGGTGGCCAGCTGGGAGCATTTTTCATCTGCCACATTTAAAATACCTGGGGTACATTTGGGATTCGTAACCCATTGGCTCCCTGCTGTCACCAGCACGCATACCCAGTTTCTTGGGCAGAGAGACCATGCTGCCTTCTTCCCTCACTGGCTCCGTCTCTAGGACTGGTGTGAAAAGAAGCCATCTGCTTTTCAGCCCATCCAGCCCATGTCCTATGGCTTGTCTTGGCAGCATCTACCCGTGTAGTCCTGACTGCAAGGGCGCCCTGAGTCTCCTGTTCAGCATCAGCTCGGCTGCGCTCCTCAGGCCTGATCTCCGTACTCCTCCTCAGGCTTTGGTGTCCGGCCTCGTCCAGAAACCCCTCTACTGTTTGTGGGCTTGTCCAGTTCTCACATCCATCTCTCACCACTTATCCTGGGCTGGTCAACACTGGACCATTAGGTCGGCTTAACTACATCACTCGGGGCTTTGAAAAAGTTCACGCCCTGTGCGATGTAATTAAGCTGACTGCTAGGCCGATGGAAGAATTATTCCGTCAACTGAGCTACTCCCTCTCGGGGAGGTGGATTTACTACAGGGACGGAAGAACCCCTCCCGTTGCTGTGGTACGTGTTCACACTACAGCGGCTGTGTCGACATACCCTCAGAGACAGAGACCCAGGCACGACGCAGTATGTGTCTTGGGAACAGTGGCCCCTGTTTCCCTTGCTACGCGGAGTGCGCTGGGAGGCTGACATGCCTCTCTTCCTGCCTGGAACCTTCTCTGGACAATTGACCGCCATGATCGCATTAAGAGCAAAACTCATCCTGCTGCCTGCCCAGGGCAGGGGATCGGACTTCTGCCATGACGTGCCATTGGGGAATGAGGGATGAGCAGCATCCAGGTCCCATGTCCCCTCCCCCCTCCCCGGCCCGCTGAGACCATTCTCATGAGGCAAAGACTGGCCTATACTCCCCTTTCCCTCCCTCAAACCAAATCAAACCAGGAATCAGGTGTCTTCCCAGCCTGAAGGGGCACGTTCCCACTCTGAACCTTGCTTGGGAGTTATGAGACGTGCAGTAAATACAAACCCCAAACTGCATCTCCAAAGGCAGCAGCTGGAGCCGGGGGAGAGGAGCGAGCTGTGTGGATGAGGAGTCTGAAGGGGGCAGGCTGCAGGTAGAACCCGCCCCTCCCTCCTTGGGATGCAGGTGCTGCAGAAGGTGGGAGTGTGCCTGGCTACTGGGTCCACCAGCAGCGTGGCAGCCTTGGCGAGCTCTGCCTGGGATTCGTGAGTAAACAGGAAACCACAAAAGCAGATGGAACCCAAATAAGAGGCCTTGGATTATGAGTCCCACGGGGAGGGATGAATCTCTAATAGTTGTCCCCCCCCCCCGCCCACCCCTAAGCAGCTCTCTGCTGAAGCAGTTACTTATAGAGACAGTAGCTAAACTAGGGCATCTCTCTAGACCCACTTTACATCAGGAAACTGCCTTGTAGGGGCTTTAGGCAACATTTATGTTTCCCCAATTCAGGGGTTGCTTTGGGGCACAAGTTGAGAGCAACTGGCCAGCTGTTCTGGGGTGGCTGTACCTGGCCACCCCTCCTCCCGCATGGCACTGAAAGCGGCAATGGGTTGGACGTGCCCCATTGCAGTGCCATCTCATCGCCAGCAGAGGGGAGCTGGCAATTTCGGCATCTCCTTATGGCAATTTGGCATCCTAGGCATGACTGCGGGACGTCTGACTGGGGAAGCTCATGCCAGATACAGCCCCAGGGCAGAACCTCTATAGAATCCAGTTGTCTTTGCTCGGGAGCGGCCCAGGTCTGGGCAGCAGCCAGGATCCACTCCCCTTAGCAATGGGAGAGGCGGGCAGGTGTGATTCATCTAGGGTTGAACTTGAGATCCTTTGGCAGGGACATGTGGTGAGGTTCAGAGGCGGCAGCAGGATTTGGGTGACCATCCAGCCTCGGGATTTCTCATTCAGTGGCAAGGCTGCTACCAGGTTGCTTTTAGCATCAAGACGTTGCTAGTCGAGGATTTGTGTGAGAGCCTCTTGGAGTCTGTGCCCATGGAGTACTGATCCTGGTCGGGTTAGTCAAGCAGCTGGTTTAAAGTCTGGGGATTTCAGGGAGGTCAGATAGCGATAGGAAAGTGTGCACCGGGCCTGTCGCTGGCATGCTGGGTCTCTAGGCAAATGGAGCATTTCCCCAGCAAATGCAAACCTCTCTTCTCACCACAGGCCACCCCCGGCCCTGTGGGAGCAGAAACCCATTGCAGAGGGGTGTTGGCATCCTGGCTAATTCTCTCCCTCTCCCTTTCCAGTTACTGCGTCTATTTCCGCCTGAAGCAGGTGGGAGCTGCCTGCCACCTGCACTTGTGGAGCAGCCAGCTGATGAGAGAGAGGCGGGTCTGCGTGGAGTGCCGGCCGGACGCTGTGGGCAGTGGGGCCCGATGCAAGGGGGATGGGCTGCAGGGAGCCAGGTAAGTGGCTGAGGAGTGACGATCAGGGCTGTTACCCAGCCAGCTTAGCCCAAGGGACTGTCAGTTTTGCTGAGGAAGGATTTTGTCCTTATTTGGTTTCTTTCCTGCCCCACTTTGTGTCTGACTGGGAAGCCCCCAAGCCTGGTGCCAGAATCGCAAACCACCTTCGGGGAGAGTGAGCAGACACATCCCCTGTGTCCTGTGCCTGCCCCAGTCCTGCCCACTGGGTTTGGGCAGCGTTAGACTCCTTGCAGAGTGGCCAGCTGCACTGTCCTGGCAAAGGGGTGGCATGTGTTCCCTGCAAACCCCAGCTCCTCCTGCCAGGGCTACATGTCCAGCAGTGCGTGCCCGAGCCACGTACAAAGGACGGGCTGCTGGCAGGGGGCGGGATGCACAGGCAGAGGGAAGGCTTGTGAAGGGAGGAGGGATCCCCTGGAGGCAGGGCAACGCTATGCAGGGCCTGGGAGACTAGGACAAGAAGCTACGCTGGACCTGGAGAGCAGCAGGGAGCCAGTGGGGCCTTTGAAGAGAGGGACAATGACATAGACTGAGCAGCATCCAAGGACAGTGCTGCTCTCATCAGCCCAGGGCATGGGGTGGGAGGGTCTTCATAGACCTTTCCTTTTTGACTTCCCGTCCCTACAGAGAACTGAGGCAGCGCTCCCCCGGCCAAGTAGGGCTGAATGGAGCTTGTGTCCCCTGGAGCCTGTCCATGCTGCTCAGCACCCCAGGGTTTCAATAGCTGGAATCCCAGCGGCTGTTCTGGCCCGTGTTGTGCTGTGTGGGAATCAGTGTTGCCAGCTCTAGTAGTTTAATCATGAGTTTTATGCTATCTGGTGGTTTCCTCAAAACCTGGAGTCATGTGATCACACGAGACTCTTGGCTTTCACCCAGAAAAATATGCTTCTGACCTTCATTTTTGCAGAGAAAAGCTTGAAAATGTGACGTGCTCGAAAACCAGAAGGCAAATAAAAAGAACCGTAAACTTATTATTTTTTACAAGCTGCTTATTTTTAAGCCAGTGATTTGGGGGCGGGGGGGGGGTTCGAACACCTGGGGTTGGCAATGCTGGCAGCTCCACTCACGGGCCACCCTTGCTCATGGAGCTGTGGTGGATTCTGCGAGATGGAAGATTAACCCAGTCCTGCTCCTGGGCTGTGCTTCCAATTTCAGGACGTTCTGGACTGCTACCTCCATCGCTGGGTGCCAGGGTTCGTGGATCCAGGAGTCTCTGCATGAGAACTGTGTGTGTCCTCCACTGTCACTCCTCTTTGTGTAACCTTCTGTCAACCTGGGTCATGAACTTTCAAGGAGAAGGGGAGAGTGACCGATGGAAGCTGATGACCCAGCCTTTTCTGGCTATCACTAGAAAACAGGCAGAAGAAGTGAAGGGTAGACCTCCTCTGAATGAAGTTCTTGCTACACTTTTTACCTCGTATCATTTTTCATTAGAAACTCACACTTCCTATGAAATTTATATTTTTGGCCACATACCTATGTATTGTTTGAAAGCACAAGACTGTCTTCGTTCTTTTGAACTTTATATTGCTGAAACCTTGCTACCTACCTCCAGCACTGCAGCTAGAATGGAAGACCACTCTTTTTCTGTGTGTCCCATTATTTTTCAGATTTTAGTAACAAAAGTAAAGAAGAAAATTGCAATAACCCTATTTTAAAAAAACATTTTTTTAAAAAGAGAAGAAATTTGCTAGAACCCCAGCACCAAAGTTAATGATGGATGAACATTGGAATGAGGCCAAATTTGAGAGAAGAAGTGATGTCATGGTTATTTGGGATGACATGGGAAATGATGTCATAGTTAGCTGTGGAACTGTTTCCAAAAAACCCGTCCTTCGACTGCTTTTTGAGAGGAATGTGTGAAAGAAATAAGAATGTTTAAGATTGGCCAAAGTCTTAAAAGATGCAACTTTTCTTCTCTGTGCTTCTGAGCTTTTAAAGTTGATTGTGTTGCTTTTTCTCTTGATACTTGAGTGATTCAAACAGGATGGTGTATTACATGTCATTTAATCTCCTCAAGATCAGAGTAAAGGCAGTGACAAATCTGCACCTCTGTCTTGGGGAAAAGTCCAGAAAATAGCATGAGAGGTTTTTTTCTCCACTTGTTATTTGTAATGCTTTAACATGAGTGATATAATATATCTAAATATATATGAGCTCTCTCTCTCCCAGTAAAATATCTCCGCCACACCCCCTGCTTGCACCCATTTTTCAGCTGACAGTAACACACGGTTCAGGACCTTCAAGCTTTCTATTTATTGAATAGGGTTAGACCTAAGTGCACTTTGGTCTTGAGTTTTCTGAAGCCCTTGAAATCACCACCCCCTAGTCTGAGGACTTTAAAAGCAAGAGGAAAATGGTTAGTAGAGTATTCCAGTTACTGCTTTTTTGACGGTGGATCATCATGTCCCAGAGCCCTGGGGACTTTGGAATAACTACAACTGAGAACTGCCTTGGCTTAATGTCTGGAAAAACAGTCTAGGATATTTTTGGTTCCTAGGTTGTGTGTGATCACACGATGACATACAGAATCCTGGGGCTACTCCCCCAGGTCAGACCACAGGTGACTTTGCCCTTCTACACGGTGCTTCCTTGGGCCTCTTCCTGACGTGGTTCCCTCCACTCTGTGGGCTTCTCCCATGGCACCGTTATTCCCCAGGATATGCTGTGCTTGCTCCTTCCAAAAGAACTTAAGTCCAAAAGGTGGCTTTTTGCAAATTACATTTAACATAAGTTATTAATTGAAAAATAAAACATCTCCCAGATGGGAAGAGGCCAGACAATCTGAAAAGCTGGAAGAGTGACCCTGATTCAGAGGGAATTCATTTATTAAACACCTTAGTTTATCCATAGAAATACAGTTGGCCTTTTACAACCTCTGGCTTGGCTGAGGAGCACAATAAGGGCCTGATTCTGTGTGATGCTGAGCACCCGTAACTCTTATTAATATCACAGGATTGGACTCTACAGGGCCCACCCTGTGCTTACTGAAGTCATTATCAAGGCTTCAGGGAGCTTTGGAACAGGCCCTGTGTCTACTCCTTTGCTGTCCCTTCACTGCATCCGTTCCACGTCCGATAAAATGATCAGATCTCCACTGGTTTTTTGGTGTAACAGAAATAACACTATTGCAGTGGAATATTATGCAAGGATCAGTGGTTCCTGCTTTAACAATGTGTGCCTTGGCTTTGCCTTGCTATTTATGTGGCAGTGAGACCATTATCTGATGGCAATGTTCCCTTTGTCTGTCCACTGTTCTCTCTTCAGTATCCTCTGGTCCATTTGAGTTGATGGCTCCTATATCCTCCTCTGTCATATTGTCCGTGTCCAATTCAGGGGCCATGTTCTTTTTCTAATGGAGTTGTGTATGCTGGTCAAATCCGTTCTCGTGAAGTTAGGTTCAAATCTCAGGTAAAACAAAACAAACCCCCCTAGACAGCACATATGTACGTGCTTCCAACCTGCCAGTCGGCTTCCTTCCTTCATAGGAGCTCAGTTATATGGTCCAACTATCAAGCTGCTTTCCCCCTCCTCCCCTGCCTCAGTGTCCTGACACAACAGAAACTGAGCCTTCATGGATGTTATTCATAGGCAGAGATTTTTTTCAATGGGGCCTAAGGGCATTAGACACCAGTCTCCTGTTGACTTTCAGTGGGAGTTGGGCTTCTAACTCACTTAGCTCCTTTGGAATCCCCAGCTATAGATGTTCAGGCCAAAGGGAAGATTATGATCCAACCTCCTGCCTTATAAGCAATCTCTACCAAATATCATATTTTTTTAAGCACTGACCAATAGACTCCTTGTTCTTTTACTGATTTTTCCTGTTGCTCTAAGCTTGACTGAGATCCATATAGCACAAGAGCTTGTCACCATCTCTGTATATACCAGAGAACTGGCATTTGGAATTCATAGTGTTGCTCCCATGTCTTTTTAAATGAACACCATTCTGGAGTGAAACAAGCATGGCTTTTTCCAGTTTTTAATATTGTAGTAATTGTTCTGAACCTTATCACTTCATGTATCCACAGCCATATCCTATGCCAGGTCTGCTGTGGTACAAAAACATGTACTTGAGTTACTTTGAATAAAGACAGTAAAAAACCTAAGGTTCATGGTTGGATACATTTCACAAGATTAATATTCTTAACCATTATAATCCCTTTTCTTTCTAGGATAAAGATGGTCCAGATCCTAGAGGACTCCGAGTTAGGAAAATAGTGTGTGTGAATTCAGGTTAACGTTGGATGTAAGGAAAATGCCAGTTTACTCCCATGACCCAACTATTCCATTATGTGGATCTAACTAGTCACTTAGCTGGTTCCTCACAAGTTCTTGACTTTTCTAAAACATAAGTAATCCACTGAATCTGTAACATCATTTATTCGATAGCGTTCTACCGCTAGAGCAGAGCAGAGACCGGCCTAGTCCAATAAATTGCCTCTAGTAATGGGTTTTGCCTGAATTAAACTGAACACCCCTAAGGTTTTGATTAATCTAATTTGAATTACACTTAACCCCTAGATCACCAAGTGAAAGTAATGCCGTTCGATAATCCATTGTATTTCTCCGATGTTGCTTTGAGATGATGATTTCAAAGGGAGTGGAGATAGATACAAGGTATGTTTGTTACATTATAATTGAATTACTGTAACTGAAGTGTGTAATCCTCCATCGATCCGATGATGACAAATCTGTGCAGATCATCAATTGTTGGTCTTATGGCGTGCCCTCTGATGGCTATACAAGCCAATTCTAGAGGTGCACATTTTGCTGCAAATGGTGCATGGGAAGTTCGTAGTCAGTGGATTGTGCGCTGCTGATGCTCTGTGACGTCGTTCGCGTGCCTCTTGTAGATGCTGGCAGTGGTCTTCCTCAGATGTTTTTCTCGAGCAATGAGGGCTGTCCTTCTCTCAGGTCTTGCAACAGCTTCTCGGTCCATGAGGGTACGAACATTCCATACACCAAGGGTAAGTTTTCTCCAATTTTTCTTTTGGTTTGTGCCGCAAATTGGGTTAAACTGCCAGCTGCGGCTTGCTGGCCAGTTGTTGTAGGGCAGGCAATTTTTAGGCCACCTTTTCTAGGCCCCTCCCTTACTAGGGTGAGCAGTGCTGTCCTAAAGAGGGCTGCTCAGACGCCTGGGATGCTGCCGGGCAACTCGGCTGCCCCAAGTACAGAGCTGGACGACCACCTATCCACAGGCCGCCTGCGTGCAGGATTGGGACTACGACTCCCAGTGGTAACCTCCACCTGTCGCTTTGCCCCTCCCCCATCGCCGCAGGACTTGGGTAGTATGATGATGATGACGTTGGATGATTTGCATAGAACCTGTGCGTGAAAGCTTTTTAAGTGGTAGAGCCGTTGCACAGGGGCAATCCCACTCTCTCGACCTTAGAAGCCAGACACCAATGGTACGAAAAATCGTCACAACTGGTAACTTCTTTGGTTGCAGTGGATGGCCTTGACGTCTTTCGTGCCTCGTCAAGTCCTTCGCTTTCCACAAAGCGTTGCAGAACCGCCGCCTTGGCCGTTGGATCTTAGTGATCTCTTTCGCCCAGTCCGCCGGAGCTGACGTCGCATGCGGGGTAGGCATATCCCAGATTCACTGAGGGTTTGAATCCCATCAGTTACACTCACCTGGCTTGGCCGGCCTGTCGAAGCCGTTGCCCGGGGTGTGGCCGCTGCGCATGCTGCAGCTACTTGGAGCCACAGGTGAGAGCTGAGTGACAGGTGGGGTCCAAAGTGGACGGACTACCCCAAGGGGGCACGACAAGTCCCCCCCCATCAGAGGTACTACCCCTCCCTAGCCACCCCATACACCCCAGTGTGTAATATAACCCCCCAAACCACCTTAAATGCAACATTGGTTAAATATCCCCCACCCCCCATTTAATTTCTCTTTAAAGGGGAAGGATGGGGGTGAGAGGTGCACATTTTATATATGGATAACACAAATGCTTTGCCATAAATCTAGCTGTGTTACACCTTTTCTAGGTAAACACTGCCATCACGGCAATAGTATGTATATAGACAGCATGGACATAACTCCTCTAGCTTATCACAAACGTTTTTCTAAATTGGCCTGTTTGCTTTGCCTTGGCACCTGTCTGTGACAATCAAGCTCCATTATGTAGCATTATCTTTTTTGCAACAGCTGTTGCTCTTAAAAGGGCATTTTTATACAGTCCATTCAGATTGTCAAGGTCTTGAAAATCTCCTAGTATCAGAAAATGAGTCATTAGGGGATGCCAGTTTCCAAAACACATTTAATCTGTGTATTACTTCATCCCCAACTGGATTTACCTTCCAGTACGATCAGTGTGTGGAACCAATTACTGCCCAGACCCGTTACAGCTCTTTCTGAGCAACATTCTCTTGTAATCCAATCTCTCTCTTTCATCCATAGTGGGGTCCAGACAGTCCTAATGTGACTCTTCTGCTGGATGACTTTGATCCTGGGATCATGTATGGTGTAGCAGGCTGTACCTCTCTAGTGCTCCCTTGGGGCGAGGAGAGACGCTGCTCTTGTCTGAGCCTAGAGCACAGCCCTCTGGCTATGCTCTTTAGGGCCTCTGCTCCCAGAAAGGGGGGTTAAAGTCTAAGCCAAAAGGTTAGTACACTTCTGCAGCCCACGAGAAGCACAGTCCTAGGCCTTCAGGAAAGGGGTGGGGAAGAAACTCTTTTTCCGGGGGCCAGGGAGCCCTGAGTTGTAGTCCTGCTCCTTCCGAGTGCATGTGCAGTAAGAAAACCACCTGCCCCAAGGGGTCTCTGTGCTATGACTGCCCAGAGCGCCCTGCTCGCCGGACTCTGTGCCACTCACAGTACGTGGAGCCCACCTGCTTTGGCCAGCTCAGCACAATGCTTTGTTGCCCTGAAATGGCCCATGGGAGAAAGGGATGTCAGCCAGGCCCCTTGAACCCAGCTTAACCTTCACCATTGCTTTATCTCAGGCTCCCCCTACCCCTCCCTGCTTCCTGCCCATGGGGCTGGCCCAAGACCCCCCTTCTCCACCGTGTGTGAGGCTGGCATGAGCCCCCCCTCCCCCATTACCTGCCCCTGCGGGGTCAGCCCGAGGCCCCCTGCTGCCGCCTGTGCTGGGCTGGCCCGGCCGAAGCTACTCTCCCAAGCCCTCCCTCCTGCACAGGGCTGGCGTTGCCGCTTGTCCCCTCTTGCCCCCTCCTCCAGGTCCTGCTAGGGGTCACACCCCACTTTTTAGGCAAAACTGTGCATTTGTCCCATTTGCTCTTGCCAACTGATCCTTAAAACCGGGACCTATGATCACCCTAGTCTTTGGCTCCGTGCCTGATCGGCCCTGACAGCAGCCATTGCTGGGCTTAGCAGCACTGAACAGGAGCAGGGGACAGTCCAGTTCTCAGGGCCATTGTCATACAGCTGGCCCCTATACTTAGATGTAGGAGAGAGCTGGGTTAGGCCCTTATGTACCGCAGCTGAGACCCGGGGGGGGATGGGTGGCAGAGGGCACCGCTGATGGGAGAAAGAGAGAGAGGAGCCCTAACAGAGGGAACAGTGAGGAAGTGGGATGTCGGCGATCAGCCCAGCATGAAGGGAGACCTTGGCAAAAGGGAGCTGCATTGGAGAAGCGTGTTTGATTTCCAGGCAGCGAAGGCCCCTCCTAGGGACGGACCAGGAAGGTGAAGCGTTGGGAATTGGTGAGCACGTGAGGTCCAACTGCAGACCCAGTCCCAGCTGCCATCTCTTCTAGGGTTCCCCCATCAGTGGTTCTCTCACCCGGGACGGTAGCTTTGCACAGGGGCGCAGAGCTGCTTGCGCAAAGTTGCCGTGTCGGGCGCGACGTCACATAGAGATGCAGATTGATGCTGCCATGGAGCAGGGCAGGTTTTTGCTTCTGGCTCCAGCAGGAAATATTTGCTCCCCAACCAAAAGCAGTTCCCTCAGCAGCGGGCCGTGCGACGGAGACGAGGGCTCACAAAGCCTGGTGGGAGAGGAGGCGATGAAATACTCCCAACATCCCGCTGACAGCCCAGTCACACAGGCTGGAGCTTGGCTTCTAGCCCTGCGGCCCCCTCCCACCCCCCGGGCCAAGCCAGCATTCCAGACCGTTTAAACACTACCATGTTCTCAGACAAAAATGAAAATGTCAACACAGCCGGGCCTGTGAACACAGCTCAGTTCGCTAAGAGTAACGTTATTCAAACACGGCGGTTCCAGAAAGCCAGAGCGCTACGGCTAACGTTTTCAGACATGGGTGCACAGCTGTAGGCCCTTACATCCAAATGCAAAAATCAGACCCTTGCTCTACATGAATTTTTGTGCCTAGGGGTGCGTATTCAAGTTTGAAAATGTTGGCTTCCACCTTTCTGCACCTCAGTTTCTCCAGAATCACAGAGCTTGGAGATAGAAGCAACCGCCTGGCCGGTCATTTGGTCCAGCTCCATAACTGTCGCTGGTACTGCAATAGCATGTAAAGCCCCCAACCAGCTCAGCACCCCGATTGTGCTTGGCTTTGCAAAGCCATATCGTACATGATGGTCCCTCAGAGCATGGCTAACCGGCACAAGACAGCCGAGCACAAGCAGGCTGGGAAGATAGAGCGAGGGGGTGGGTGTTGCCTGTAAGGGTTAGGGCTCGCACTGGGGCTGTAAGTTTGAATCTCCACTCTGTGCACTTTGGAGCAGGGCTTGAGCCTGACTCTCCCATGCTCCAGGGGGATGCCCTAGCTCAATAAATAGCTAACTAGTTATACAACGTCCAGCTCCCACAGGAGAGCTTGAGAGCGTAGCCAATTGCCTGCTGCTTGGGGACATGGCTTCAAGTCCCTGCTCCAAATCAGGCAGAGCAGCGGTTTGAATCCCAGCTGCATGTACTGGGCTATTGGCTATGATAGGGCGGGTGTGTGGGGCTCCTATTTTCCCTGAACCAGGGGTGCCCCTGGCTTAGGCACCTCGCTCCAGGAGAGGCTACGCAGCTGAGAAACACAAGCAGAGAGAGGTGCCTCCTTCTAGCCCATCTGTCAGGCTTGGAGGAGCTGGGTTTAAGCCCCGCCCCTCGCTGCAGCATGTCCTACTCTCCTTACCTAGGTGGCTCCCCCTCAGGGTATGTCGACGCTGTGACGGGGGTGTGAGTGCAGCCCCGGAGCTAGCTTTGATCCCGCTCCATCCCAGCTAGCTCAAGTGACATTAGCAGCGTGGGCTCGCAGCGCCTTCCGTGACCAACCCCGCCCAGGAGCCCGAGTAGCCGTGAGCGGCGAGCCCGTGCTGCGCTGCTGGGGTTACTCAAGCTAGGTCGGTGCAGGTTGGCTTGGGGATGGCTATGCCTGCTGCAATCACACCTCCCAGGGCCGTGCAGACGTACCCTCGCTTCGCTGGCTTCTGAGAATCCTTCTTTCCACCCTTAACTCACCCCGGGCAATGCAGGGGGAGCCCGGGCCCACCAGGGAGCACAGCAGCCAGGAGCTGTGACAGTGACTCTACCCCAAAGGACCATCTCATCCCCGGGGCTTTCTGCAGCCAGCAGAGGGAAGGCACCCTAGAGAGTAACGGTGCTCAGCAACCAGCGCACACATTGTGTGGCTGCGAAATGATCACGCTTTGGCTGTGCGATGGACCCGGGGGGAGGGCATTAGCTATGGCACAGACCCCTCCCAGGTGGCAGGCTGAGAAGGGATACAGGGCCTTTAAGGGGGGGGGTTTAGAGACACTCAAGCCAGACTTAGCCCAGCACCTTGCTAACATTTACAAATGGCAGCTCGCTCCCTGCCCGGGGCTGCCCCGTCTCAGTGAATGACCCTGTTTGATGAGTAGAGCCGTGAACTCCATAGGCTGCTAAAGCAACCAGCCCTCCAGCGGGCTGGAGCAAGGCTTCTCCGTGACCAGGCGTCTGACGTGTATGAGGAGCCTGAGACTCACTGACTGGGGCTAACAGGAGCGGGCCCCACCCCTTCACCAAGGGCACTCAGTTCCCCTTGGCTTAACTGGAGGGGCTTAGGCCCACACAGAATCAGGCCTTAAAGAGACACCTACATAACATGCCCAGCTCACGTGCTTGCGCTTGCCGCAGCCTGTGTCCTACGTCCGTGGGGGTCCCTGCAGCCGGCTACTCCAAGTCAGAAAATCCTTGTTCTCCCGCTCAGGGCTTAAACCATTGATGTTCGGCTGGGAAGTGCTTGTGACTTAACACCATCGCTGCTAGGATGTACAAGCTCTGCCATAGCAACCTCGAGCCCCTCCCTTTGGGGCAGCCTGTCCCCCACTCTAGGGTTGACGCCTTTCCCCAGCAGGCCTTTCAATGGCTGGCCCTTTAAATAGGGCAGAGCCAAGCACCTGCAGCCCTGCTGGAGCCATTTTGCACTGGTTGCTGCCTTTCTGAGCTGGTGAGTCTCCTTAGCGCCTGCTGTGTGTTTGCTAAGAACCTGGTGCTTTCTCCCAGCTGCCTTGAGCTGCTCCCTGGAGCTGCCAAAATTCTTTCTAAGATCCTTTCATTTTTCCTAAATGCTTTTCCTTGCCCAAACCCCACTGGGCTAAATGCAGCCGGCTGCAGTGCCATTGACACCCCACCCCTGAATTACACCCAGGATAACTCTAGCACACCGGCTTTACACACCCAGCGTAAATTGATTGCTCCCCTCCACTCGCACGGGCTGGCGAAAAGAGAGGGTACAAAGCAGGCTGTGCAGGTCATCTTGTCTCGTAACAACTACCTAAAACCAAGTGAGTAATGTCTGCTTTGAAAAGCTGACCTAGAAATCCAGCAGGATGGGTTCTATCAATCACTTGTCAAAGGTAATATACCTTAGAGAGAGAACTTGTGCATGAGAGTTTCTTTCCCTCCTGTCTGATTCACTCATTCTCCTTGTCCTCAAAGGAAGCCTAAAGCATTTCTTTGGTGTGAATAACCTGTGCCAGGATTAGGCTGTGAATTAACTAGGCCAGAGGCTTTGAATGCTCATTTACCTCCCACAGTTCTGGGTTGGCTTAGTAAGTGTGACTGGTACCAGCTGTTTGGTGAGTGAACAATATGTCTCAGCTCTGAGGGCTGATCGCTGCCTGCAATGAGCTGGAGTGTTTTTCATGATGCCCTGGTGGAATACGCAAGGAGTGCTTTGCACAGCTGGGAAGAGGTGTGAGACAGGGCCATTGCTCCTCGCCCAGCAGACATGATTAAATGTGGCTCTGAGCCAAAAGCCCTGAATGGTGGAAAATTCGTAAGAAAGCAAATCTGGCTCCAAAGGTTCTGGCTGAGCCCTCTGTGTACTATGGGCTGATCTGAACTCCAGGGATGGTCAGATCCAGATTCTGAACCGGTAGTGCCAATTCCGATATTTCAGGGGAGGGGAAAGCAAACTCCAGTCCCTTTACTCCCGGACAGCAGGCACCCCATTCCTGTCCTCACTCATTCCCTGTTCCCCCTAGGGCTCCTGGGTCTTCCTTGGCCAGGGAGCCTCCCTCTCTCCTACCCACACAGCACGTGAGCTGGTGCTGCCAGGACAGGAGTCGAGTTCTCGCCAGGCTCCTCTGCACTCTGCTGTACAGAAAGAGAATCCCTGTGTGCTAGGTCACAGCACCATTTGGCCCAGCCACTTCTCTGCATAGAGGAGTGGCCAGGCCAACTTGACTTGGTGGTGTGACCTCATGCACCAGATCACATCACCACGCTCTGAAATTTGGCCTGGCTGTCCCTCCGCCTGTATGCGCCAGACTGCTGGGGCAGCACCATACACGTTAGTATCGGATCACTGCTTAAAAGGGGTCAGGCCATGCCCCCCCCCCCCCCCAGCTCCTTGGCCTATGGAGCTTTGAGCAAGTGCTAAGAACTTGGAAGGGCAATCACCCCCCCACCCCCCCAACAGCAGCCAATCTAACCCTCTCCCTAGATAGGCCTGTCTTCCCAAACAGGCAGCTCACATTATGTACCCACAGGGCCCATCAAAGAGAGGAAACTAACAGAGTCAGCAGGGTTTGATCAGACAGGAAGTACAGCTGTTTGGTTGGCACTTGCAGGCTCCCCACGGACCCTTAACTATGCCCAGCTGGTTCTTACCAGACTCTAAAGAACAGTCATGGCAGTCTGCATTGCCTAAGTCATGCCCGGGGAGTGCAGGTAGATTCATGGGAGTGCTGCTTATGCAGATATTCCTGCTAAGAACTCGGAGTAAGGCCTATGAGGGAGCAGGTAGCTAAGCACATTAGCCTGACAGGAACTGTGTACTTCAGTGCATTGATCCTCACGTCCCCTTCTCTACCCATCATCCCTTGGTACCTTACATGCTGCAAGAGGAGCAGGGTGCTTGAGAATCCCTCCCGCTCAGTGCAGAGGACTGCACCTAGTGCTTAACCCTGGACTCCAAGCTCTGCCTTCCCAGAAGCAAACATGCAACGCTGGCAGCTGAGCGGGCCACAGACATGGTGCCAAGGACAAAGGTGTGAAGTAACATGGGATCCATTTCATTAACCTGCATAAAAAGGCTTCCACAGCCGCTGCTTTAAGCATGTACAGCGGAAATCAAAGTGGAACTCCAGGCATGTAATGGACAGGGGCGGAGAGGGTCTGATGTTTGTGTGAACTGAGGCAGGCATGAAAGGTCTGCGGTGCCTATGAAGTCCCTAATTCACTGACCAGCTGGGCCTCTGGATTCCAAGGGGACATGGAGGAAGGACTGGTGTTTTAATGAATCTAGTTCTATCATTTGTAGTAGTTTGTCAGTGGAGGCCTTTCCTCCCAAATATTTAAGGCACTGCCTCGGGGGGGGAACGGGTGTTGTCCATTTGTGCATGGAGATTAGAGCAAACAGCTGGAGACTGTCCGTGGTGCCAAAAGGATGGATTCATAAACCATGCATCAATACTGCCACCTACAGATCTGTGGAGAACCGCTGCTCTGCTTCTTCTCCTGCTCTCTCCCACTAGTGCTGTATTGCCGTCAAATGATGCCTTCAAAAACAGCCAGGCAGTGACATCTAGTGCCCTCAGCAGGGCAAAGGAGATACATGCTCTCTGTCACCCCTAGTTTCCGCAACTATACTACATGAAACTAAAAAATGTTTAGAGTATTGCAAAATGAATTTGCTTTGTGCAATTGGTCTTTTGCTTCGGGATGCTAACACTGGAGGAGATCCTCAGTGCAAGTCTGACTTATGAAAATAATACTTCTGTGAATCTCAACAGTGAAGTATGATTTCAAATCCTTTCTTTAGTGAGTAACTATTCTCCTCAGTTTGCAGGTGAGGAAATGGAGCTGCTGAGGTTAGCTGGCTTGCTCAAGGTTGCAGTGTTAGAGCTCGGAGAGCACCCATTGGGGTCCTAACTTCCAACTCCCTGTTCCAAGCGCTAGGAAATGCCTAGTCCTCACTTGTGCCATGTGATGAGTAGCTAATTTTCAAACTTATTTAGCTCAACCACTTCAGTATTTCAAGCTGCCGAATATAACCCTGAGCCATGCCGCCTCCGTTGTACGCCAGGGTCAGGGTCACTAGGGATGATGCCTATGAAGGAAAGAGCCCAGCTTGGCTGCAGGATCAAGGTTAATTTGGCAGGGCTGGCAGTTATGAGTTGGAGTCATTGGCAGGGGAATAGGCATGGAACCCCAGGATACTGTTTTGCTTGTCACGGCAATAATTTCATTGGGGTTCACGGGTAAGACAAAGGGAAGTGAAATCAAGCGGCAGCTACCCATACAAACCGGGTTATTTCCTGTGAGCAGAAGATCTGAACATCAACGGAAGCATTCGGTTACTTTTCAAATGTATTACGTTCCCTATGGACGCCCACGTTCCCCCAAGAGAGACAGCCAGTCTGTATGCTTGTTATATTTGTCCCCACAAGACAAGCTAGTGTGCTGCAATCTGACAGGTGTCCCCACCTTCTGGCTCCCAGATCCCACATCAGGTTTTTAATGTCCTGCTTTGTTTCACACAGTGATGGGCAATAACCTGACCTAACCCACACCAGACATCTCACAGGTTTTTTCTTTCTGAAGAGCTCAAGTTTATTTGGCTCGGCCCTCACGCCAGTTACTGGTACAGCTGCTCGTCAGAGCACTAGCTGAGCTTGCTAAAAACTGCAAATGCAACAGGCGTCGTCGGGTTTCTGAATGTCCAGGGAGCAGAATGCAACCAAACTCAATGGAACCTTATCCATCCCCAGCATTTAAAATACTCTCCCCACCACTCCCTTGGGCAAGAGCTGCATCAGAGCAACCCCCATGAACGCTGCTCTGGGTTCATCCAACCAACACAATGCTCACTCCCAATTTCCTCTCCCAGGGTGGAGCATGCTGGCTGCACTGCTCCTCCAGCCAAATCCTGAGGTCTCGACTCAGGCAGCCCTCGGAATACGTCAGCAGGTGGGCCTCTAGGAATGGTTCTGTATCATGGGAGGGAGGAATTCCCCAGGAGACTCACTTCCTCCCCACGCAAGGATCCCCACCAAAGAGAGGGCTGGAGATAAGATGGTAATGCAGGAAGATGATGCTCGCAGTAGACTAGNTGGTAACCTCCACCTGTCGCTTTGCCCCTCCCCCATCGCCGCAGGACTTGGGTAGTATGATGATGATGACGTTGGATGATTTGCATAGAACCTGTGCGTGAAAGCTTTTTAAGTGGTAGAGCCGTTGCACAGGGGCAATCCCACTCTCTCGACCTTAGAAGCCAGACACCAATGGTACGAAAAATCGTCACAACTGGTAACTTCTTTGGTTGCAGTGGATGGCCTTGACGTCTTTCGTGCCTCGTCAAGTCCTTCGCTTTCCACAAAGCGTTGCAGAACCGCCGCCTTGGCCGTTGGATCTTAGTGATCTCTTTCGCCCAGTCCGCCGGAGCTGACGTCGCATGCGGGGTAGGCATATCCCAGATTCACTGAGGGTTTGAATCCCATCAGTTACACTCACCTGGCTTGGCCGGCCTGTCGAAGCCGTTGCCCGGGGTGTGGCCGCTGCGCATGCTGCAGCTACTTGGAGCCACAGGTGAGAGCTGAGTGACAGGTGGGGTCCAAAGTGGACGGACTACCCCAAGGGGGCACGACAAGTCCCCCCCCATCAGAGGTACTACCCCTCCCTAGCCACCCCATACACCCCAGTGTGTAATATAACCCCCCAAACCACCTTAAATGCAACATTGGTTAAATATCCCCCACCCCCCATTTAATTTCTCTTTAAAGGGGAAGGATGGGGGTGAGAGGTGCACATTTTATATATGGATAACACAAATGCTTTGCCATAAATCTAGCTGTGTTACACCTTTTCTAGGTAAACACTGCCATCACGGCAATAGTATGTATATAGACAGCATGGACATAACTCCTCTAGCTTATCACAAACGTTTTTCTAAATTGGCCTGTTTGCTTTGCCTTGGCACCTGTCTGTGACAATCAAGCTCCATTATGTAGCATTATCTTTTTTGCAACAGCTGTTGCTCTTAAAAGGGCATTTTTATACAGTCCATTCAGATTGTCAAGGTCTTGAAAATCTCCTAGTATCAGAAAATGAGTCATTAGGGGATGCCAGTTTCCAAAACACATTTAATCTGTGTATTACTTCATCCCCAACTGGATTTACCTTCCAGTACGATCAGTGTGTGGAACCAATTACTGCCCAGACCCGTTACAGCTCTTTCTGAGCAACATTCTCTTGTAATCCAATCTCTCTCTTTCATCCATAGTGGGGTCCAGACAGTCCTAATGTGACTCTTCTGCTGGATGACTTTGATCCTGGGATCATGTATGGTGTAGCAGGCTGTACCTCTCTAGTGCTCCCTTGGGGCGAGGAGAGACGCTGCTCTTGTCTGAGCCTAGAGCACAGCCCTCTGGCTATGCTCTTTAGGGCCTCTGCTCCCAGAAAGGGGGGTTAAAGTCTAAGCCAAAAGGTTAGTACACTTCTGCAGCCCACGAGAAGCACAGTCCTAGGCCTTCAGGAAAGGGGTGGGGAAGAAACTCTTTTTCCGGGGGCCAGGGAGCCCTGAGTTGTAGTCCTGCTCCTTCCGAGTGCATGTGCAGTAAGAAAACCACCTGCCCCAAGGGGTCTCTGTGCTATGACTGCCCAGAGCGCCCTGCTCGCCGGACTCTGTGCCACTCACAGTACGTGGAGCCCACCTGCTTTGGCCAGCTCAGCACAATGCTTTGTTGCCCTGAAATGGCCCATGGGAGAAAGGGATGTCAGCCAGGCCCCTTGAACCCAGCTTAACCTTCACCATTGCTTTATCTCAGGCTCCCCCTACCCCTCCCTGCTTCCTGCCCATGGGGCTGGCCCAAGACCCCCCTTCTCCACCGTGTGTGAGGCTGGCATGAGCCCCCCCTCCCCCATTACCTGCCCCTGCGGGGTCAGCCCGAGGCCCCCTGCTGCCGCCTGTGCTGGGCTGGCCCGGCCGAAGCTACTCTCCCAAGCCCTCCCTCCTGCACAGGGCTGGCGTTGCCGCTTGTCCCCTCTTGCCCCCTCCTCCAGGTCCTGCTAGGGGTCACACCCCACTTTTTAGGCAAAACTGTGCATTTGTCCCATTTGCTCTTGCCAACTGATCCTTAAAACCGGGACCTATGATCACCCTAGTCTTTGGCTCCGTGCCTGATCGGCCCTGACAGCAGCCATTGCTGGGCTTAGCAGCACTGAACAGGAGCAGGGGACAGTCCAGTTCTCAGGGCCATTGTCATACAGCTGGCCCCTATACTTAGATGTAGGAGAGAGCTGGGTTAGGCCCTTATGTACCGCAGCTGAGACCCGGGGGGGGATGGGTGGCAGAGGGCACCGCTGATGGGAGAAAGAGAGAGAGGAGCCCTAACAGAGGGAACAGTGAGGAAGTGGGATGTCGGCGATCAGCCCAGCATGAAGGGAGACCTTGGCAAAAGGGAGCTGCATTGGAGAAGCGTGTTTGATTTCCAGGCAGCGAAGGCCCCTCCTAGGGACGGACCAGGAAGGTGAAGCGTTGGGAATTGGTGAGCACGTGAGGTCCAACTGCAGACCCAGTCCCAGCTGCCATCTCTTCTAGGGTTCCCCCATCAGTGGTTCTCTCACCCGGGACGGTAGCTTTGCACAGGGGCGCAGAGCTGCTTGCGCAAAGTTGCCGTGTCGGGCGCGACGTCACATAGAGATGCAGATTGATGCTGCCATGGAGCAGGGCAGGTTTTTGCTTCTGGCTCCAGCAGGAAATATTTGCTCCCCAACCAAAAGCAGTTCCCTCAGCAGCGGGCCGTGCGACGGAGACGAGGGCTCACAAAGCCTGGTGGGAGAGGAGGCGATGAAATACTCCCAACATCCCGCTGACAGCCCAGTCACACAGGCTGGAGCTTGGCTTCTAGCCCTGCGGCCCCCTCCCACCCCCCGGGCCAAGCCAGCATTCCAGACCGTTTAAACACTACCATGTTCTCAGACAAAAATGAAAATGTCAACACAGCCGGGCCTGTGAACACAGCTCAGTTCGCTAAGAGTAACGTTATTCAAACACGGCGGTTCCAGAAAGCCAGAGCGCTACGGCTAACGTTTTCAGACATGGGTGCACAGCTGTAGGCCCTTACATCCAAATGCAAAAATCAGACCCTTGCTCTACATGAATTTTTGTGCCTAGGGGTGCGTATTCAAGTTTGAAAATGTTGGCTTCCACCTTTCTGCACCTCAGTTTCTCCAGAATCACAGAGCTTGGAGATAGAAGCAACCGCCTGGCCGGTCATTTGGTCCAGCTCCATAACTGTCGCTGGTACTGCAATAGCATGTAAAGCCCCCAACCAGCTCAGCACCCCGATTGTGCTTGGCTTTGCAAAGCCATATCGTACATGATGGTCCCTCAGAGCATGGCTAACCGGCACAAGACAGCCGAGCACAAGCAGGCTGGGAAGATAGAGCGAGGGGGTGGGTGTTGCCTGTAAGGGTTAGGGCTCGCACTGGGGCTGTAAGTTTGAATCTCCACTCTGTGCACTTTGGAGCAGGGCTTGAGCCTGACTCTCCCATGCTCCAGGGGGATGCCCTAGCTCAATAAATAGCTAACTAGTTATACAACGTCCAGCTCCCACAGGAGAGCTTGAGAGCGTAGCCAATTGCCTGCTGCTTGGGGACATGGCTTCAAGTCCCTGCTCCAAATCAGGCAGAGCAGCGGTTTGAATCCCAGCTGCATGTACTGGGCTATTGGCTATGATAGGGCGGGTGTGTGGGGCTCCTATTTTCCCTGAACCAGGGGTGCCCCTGGCTTAGGCACCTCGCTCCAGGAGAGGCTACGCAGCTGAGAAACACAAGCAGAGAGAGGTGCCTCCTTCTAGCCCATCTGTCAGGCTTGGAGGAGCTGGGTTTAAGCCCCGCCCCTCGCTGCAGCATGTCCTACTCTCCTTACCTAGGTGGCTCCCCCTCAGGGTATGTCGACGCTGTGACGGGGGTGTGAGTGCAGCCCCGGAGCTAGCTTTGATCCCGCTCCATCCCAGCTAGCTCAAGTGACATTAGCAGCGTGGGCTCGCAGCGCCTTCCGTGACCAACCCCGCCCAGGAGCCCGAGTAGCCGTGAGCGGCGAGCCCGTGCTGCGCTGCTGGGGTTACTCAAGCTAGGTCGGTGCAGGTTGGCTTGGGGATGGCTATGCCTGCTGCAATCACACCTCCCAGGGCCGTGCAGACGTACCCTCGCTTCGCTGGCTTCTGAGAATCCTTCTTTCCACCCTTAACTCACCCCGGGCAATGCAGGGGGAGCCCGGGCCCACCAGGGAGCACAGCAGCCAGGAGCTGTGACAGTGACTCTACCCCAAAGGACCATCTCATCCCCGGGGCTTTCTGCAGCCAGCAGAGGGAAGGCACCCTAGAGAGTAACGGTGCTCAGCAACCAGCGCACACATTGTGTGGCTGCGAAATGATCACGCTTTGGCTGTGCGATGGACCCGGGGGGAGGGCATTAGCTATGGCACAGACCCCTCCCAGGTGGCAGGCTGAGAAGGGATACAGGGCCTTTAAGGGGGGGGGTTTAGAGACACTCAAGCCAGACTTAGCCCAGCACCTTGCTAACATTTACAAATGGCAGCTCGCTCCCTGCCCGGGGCTGCCCCGTCTCAGTGAATGACCCTGTTTGATGAGTAGAGCCGTGAACTCCATAGGCTGCTAAAGCAACCAGCCCTCCAGCGGGCTGGAGCAAGGCTTCTCCGTGACCAGGCGTCTGACGTGTATGAGGAGCCTGAGACTCACTGACTGGGGCTAACAGGAGCGGGCCCCACCCCTTCACCAAGGGCACTCAGTTCCCCTTGGCTTAACTGGAGGGGCTTAGGCCCACACAGAATCAGGCCTTAAAGAGACACCTACATAACATGCCCAGCTCACGTGCTTGCGCTTGCCGCAGCCTGTGTCCTACGTCCGTGGGGGTCCCTGCAGCCGGCTACTCCAAGTCAGAAAATCCTTGTTCTCCCGCTCAGGGCTTAAACCATTGATGTTCGGCTGGGAAGTGCTTGTGACTTAACACCATCGCTGCTAGGATGTACAAGCTCTGCCATAGCAACCTCGAGCCCCTCCCTTTGGGGCAGCCTGTCCCCCACTCTAGGGTTGACGCCTTTCCCCAGCAGGCCTTTCAATGGCTGGCCCTTTAAATAGGGCAGAGCCAAGCACCTGCAGCCCTGCTGGAGCCATTTTGCACTGGTTGCTGCCTTTCTGAGCTGGTGAGTCTCCTTAGCGCCTGCTGTGTGTTTGCTAAGAACCTGGTGCTTTCTCCCAGCTGCCTTGAGCTGCTCCCTGGAGCTGCCAAAATTCTTTCTAAGATCCTTTCATTTTTCCTAAATGCTTTTCCTTGCCCAAACCCCACTGGGCTAAATGCAGCCGGCTGCAGTGCCATTGACACCCCACCCCTGAATTACACCCAGGATAACTCTAGCACACCGGCTTTACACACCCAGCGTAAATTGATTGCTCCCCTCCACTCGCACGGGCTGGCGAAAAGAGAGGGTACAAAGCAGGCTGTGCAGGTCATCTTGTCTCGTAACAACTACCTAAAACCAAGTGAGTAATGTCTGCTTTGAAAAGCTGACCTAGAAATCCAGCAGGATGGGTTCTATCAATCACTTGTCAAAGGTAATATACCTTAGAGAGAGAACTTGTGCATGAGAGTTTCTTTCCCTCCTGTCTGATTCACTCATTCTCCTTGTCCTCAAAGGAAGCCTAAAGCATTTCTTTGGTGTGAATAACCTGTGCCAGGATTAGGCTGTGAATTAACTAGGCCAGAGGCTTTGAATGCTCATTTACCTCCCACAGTTCTGGGTTGGCTTAGTAAGTGTGACTGGTACCAGCTGTTTGGTGAGTGAACAATATGTCTCAGCTCTGAGGGCTGATCGCTGCCTGCAATGAGCTGGAGTGTTTTTCATGATGCCCTGGTGGAATACGCAAGGAGTGCTTTGCACAGCTGGGAAGAGGTGTGAGACAGGGCCATTGCTCCTCGCCCAGCAGACATGATTAAATGTGGCTCTGAGCCAAAAGCCCTGAATGGTGGAAAATTCGTAAGAAAGCAAATCTGGCTCCAAAGGTTCTGGCTGAGCCCTCTGTGTACTATGGGCTGATCTGAACTCCAGGGATGGTCAGATCCAGATTCTGAACCGGTAGTGCCAATTCCGATATTTCAGGGGAGGGGAAAGCAAACTCCAGTCCCTTTACTCCCGGACAGCAGGCACCCCATTCCTGTCCTCACTCATTCCCTGTTCCCCCTAGGGCTCCTGGGTCTTCCTTGGCCAGGGAGCCTCCCTCTCTCCTACCCACACAGCACGTGAGCTGGTGCTGCCAGGACAGGAGTCGAGTTCTCGCCAGGCTCCTCTGCACTCTGCTGTACAGAAAGAGAATCCCTGTGTGCTAGGTCACAGCACCATTTGGCCCAGCCACTTCTCTGCATAGAGGAGTGGCCAGGCCAACTTGACTTGGTGGTGTGACCTCATGCACCAGATCACATCACCACGCTCTGAAATTTGGCCTGGCTGTCCCTCCGCCTGTATGCGCCAGACTGCTGGGGCAGCACCATACACGTTAGTATCGGATCACTGCTTAAAAGGGGTCAGGCCATGACCCCCCCCCCCCCCCCCTCCTTGGCCTATGGAGCTTTGAGCAAGTGCTAAGAACTTGGAAGGGCAATCACCCCCCCACCCCCCCAACAGCAGCCAATCTAACCCTCTCCCTAGATAGGCCTGTCTTCCCAAACAGGCAGCTCACATTATGTACCCACAGGGCCCATCAAAGAGAGGAAACTAACAGAGTCAGCAGGGTTTGATCAGACAGGAAGTACAGCTGTTTGGTTGGCACTTGCAGGCTCCCCACGGACCCTTAACTATGCCCAGCTGGTTCTTACCAGACTCTAAAGAACAGTCATGGCAGTCTGCATTGCCTAAGTCATGCCCGGGGAGTGCAGGTAGATTCATGGGAGTGCTGCTTATGCAGATATTCCTGCTAAGAACTCGGAGTAAGGCCTATGAGGGAGCAGGTAGCTAAGCACATTAGCCTGACAGGAACTGTGTACTTCAGTGCATTGATCCTCACGTCCCCTTCTCTACCCATCATCCCTTGGTACCTTACATGCTGCAAGAGGAGCAGGGTGCTTGAGAATCCCTCCCGCTCAGTGCAGAGGACTGCACCTAGTGCTTAACCCTGGACTCCAAGCTCTGCCTTCCCAGAAGCAAACATGCAACGCTGGCAGCTGAGCGGGCCACAGACATGGTGCCAAGGACAAAGGTGTGAAGTAACATGGGATCCATTTCATTAACCTGCATAAAAAGGCTTCCACAGCCGCTGCTTTAAGCATGTACAGCGGAAATCAAAGTGGAACTCCAGGCATGTAATGGACAGGGGCGGAGAGGGTCTGATGTTTGTGTGAACTGAGGCAGGCATGAAAGGTCTGCGGTGCCTATGAAGTCCCTAATTCACTGACCAGCTGGGCCTCTGGATTCCAAGGGGACATGGAGGAAGGACTGGTGTTTTAATGAATCTAGTTCTATCATTTGTAGTAGTTTGTCAGTGGAGGCCTTTCCTCCCAAATATTTAAGGCACTGCCTCGGGGGGGGAACGGGTGTTGTCCATTTGTGCATGGAGATTAGAGCAAACAGCTGGAGACTGTCCGTGGTGCCAAAAGGATGGATTCATAAACCATGCATCAATACTGCCACCTACAGATCTGTGGAGAACCGCTGCTCTGCTTCTTCTCCTGCTCTCTCCCACTAGTGCTGTATTGCCGTCAAATGATGCCTTCAAAAACAGCCAGGCAGTGACATCTAGTGCCCTCAGCAGGGCAAAGGAGATACATGCTCTCTGTCACCCCTAGTTTCCGCAACTATACTACATGAAACTAAAAAATGTTTAGAGTATTGCAAAATGAATTTGCTTTGTGCAATTGGTCTTTTGCTTCGGGATGCTAACACTGGAGGAGATCCTCAGTGCAAGTCTGACTTATGAAAATAATACTTCTGTGAATCTCAACAGTGAAGTATGATTTCAAATCCTTTCTTTAGTGAGTAACTATTCTCCTCAGTTTGCAGGTGAGGAAATGGAGCTGCTGAGGTTAGCTGGCTTGCTCAAGGTTGCAGTGTTAGAGCTCGGAGAGCACCCATTGGGGTCCTAACTTCCAACTCCCTGTTCCAAGCGCTAGGAAATGCCTAGTCCTCACTTGTGCCATGTGATGAGTAGCTAATTTTCAAACTTATTTAGCTCAACCACTTCAGTATTTCAAGCTGCCGAATATAACCCTGAGCCATGCCGCCTCCGTTGTACGCCAGGGTCAGGGTCACTAGGGATGATGCCTATGAAGGAAAGAGCCCAGCTTGGCTGCAGGATCAAGGTTAATTTGGCAGGGCTGGCAGTTATGAGTTGGAGTCATTGGCAGGGGAATAGGCATGGAACCCCAGGATACTGTTTTGCTTGTCACGGCAATAATTTCATTGGGGTTCACGGGTAAGACAAAGGGAAGTGAAATCAAGCGGCAGCTACCCATACAAACCGGGTTATTTCCTGTGAGCAGAAGATCTGAACATCAACGGAAGCATTCGGTTACTTTTCAAATGTATTACGTTCCCTATGGACGCCCACGTTCCCCCAAGAGAGACAGCCAGTCTGTATGCTTGTTATATTTGTCCCCACAAGACAAGCTAGTGTGCTGCAATCTGACAGGTGTCCCCACCTTCTGGCTCCCAGATCCCACATCAGGTTTTTAATGTCCTGCTTTGTTTCACACAGTGATGGGCAATAACCTGACCTAACCCACACCAGACATCTCACAGGTTTTTTCTTTCTGAAGAGCTCAAGTTTATTTGGCTCGGCCCTCACGCCAGTTACTGGTACAGCTGCTCGTCAGAGCACTAGCTGAGCTTGCTAAAAACTGCAAATGCAACAGGCGTCGTCGGGTTTCTGAATGTCCAGGGAGCAGAATGCAACCAAACTCAATGGAACCTTATCCATCCCCAGCATTTAAAATACTCTCCCCACCACTCCCTTGGGCAAGAGCTGCATCAGAGCAACCCCCATGAACGCTGCTCTGGGTTCATCCAACCAACACAATGCTCACTCCCAATTTCCTCTCCCAGGGTGGAGCATGCTGGCTGCACTGCTCCTCCAGCCAAATCCTGAGGTCTCGACTCAGGCAGCCCTCGGAATACGTCAGCAGGTGGGCCTCTAGGAATGGTTCTGTATCATGGGAGGGAGGAATTCCCCAGGAGACTCACTTCCTCCCCACGCAAGGATCCCCACCAAAGAGAGGGCTGGAGATAAGATGGTAATGCAGGAAGATGATGCTCGCAGTAGACTAGTGCTGTTGTCAGATGCTACCGGTGTGGTGCTCTGCTTTCTCCTGTTGATATCACTCGGCTGCGTGCGTGTGTTCCCTCTGTGTGCTGCCCCAGCTCTGCGCAGATCGCTGACCCAGCAGACCCGAAGAGAACCCCCAATAACCACAGAGTCCAGTAAGATGCAAAGCCACGTCGATTAGGTTTATTGCGACCTCGGACACAATTGCAGTTCCCTGTAGGTTTCTTAGCCTAACTTAGGGCATACTACGAGAAAGTGCCTCTTGGCAATGGACCCAGCTCAGTCAGTGGCGGGACTTTCCACTGCCCCCTCGGCTGGACAAAGCCACCGCCCCAGGGATACATTCTTATACACAGGTACAAACAAGTTACACATCACTCCTGACGTATTGAGGTGCAACCCTTCTACGCAGCAAGGTACAACCCCTCTACGTAGTAAGGTGCCGCCTCTCACCTTGTACAGATTGGTTCGATCAAAACAACTCTATCCATCATTTTACCCTTTTGCCCCTGTCATTGGGATGGGTCGGCCTGTTCCATGTTATCTGTGTGGAATGTCTACATTCTGATCCCTAGTGTGCCGTACCTTTTAGGTATGTATCTTCTTGCAGCATCAGCCCTTTCCTTGCCAGCTTCTGTGAGCAGGGCCTGCCTCTAGCTCACAGCTTAACTTTGCTTTATGCTTAGCAAAGTCTTGACCATTACTTCAGTTCAGGCCTCAGACTGGGCCTTTATCAGGGCCTTCACTTACTACAAGTGCAATGACCTTTCACTTCTGGATGCCTCGGTTCCCAGCTGAAAAGAGGTCATCTCTGATCAATCTAATCACTCTGACCTAGTTCTCTGTGGGCTTTTGCTTGCATCCCAAAACCACCCCATGCTTTGGGACTAGCAGAAGTGATGGATCGGGACTGTCATGGCAAGGCTGATCCAGGTCACACTGGAGATTCTTTGGCAGAGTTGTGTGGGAAGCTTGTAGTGTCTGCTGGGGTCTTGTCTGGCTCTAGCCAGGGTCAATAGCAAGGCACTTTCCCAAGCACTAAAATTAACACTAAGGAAGTCATAGACAAACAAGGCCGTTCCTGAACGGTGGCCCAGCTGGACAGGATGAGGAAGTGGCTAGGAGTAGGTGTGCCCCCTAAGGTATTTGGGAGAAACTTAGACAATCCTCAGAAGGGGAGGTCAAAGCAAGCAGACCCCTGTGTGGGCTCTGGTTCTTGTTGCCGCTGGCAATGAGAGAGCAGAAAACCAGGCAGTGCCAGCAGGGAATGAGTCGGGCTGGGCTCACTTGTTTATTTTAACTTAATACTTAATCATTAAAGGCCAAACCCTAAGTTCTTACTCAGGTAAAACTCCTGCTCTCTTCACCAGGAATCTGCCCTGAGAAAGACCCTTTGGCTTTGCCCCGTAGCTCCTTACACTGTGGTACAGGGCTGGATTCTGGCTTGGAAAGGGAGTGGGCTGCTATGCTGCTTCTCTACTTAGTGAGTTTATATCAATGTGGAAAAAAGAAGATACTGGTTTAAATTCCCTGCTCGTGGCTTAGTGGCTAAAGGGGGAAGGCCCCACAGGGGCAGGAAGCAATGGTGCGGCTACATGTTCAGTCTTCTCTGCAACGCGCGATACAGCAGGTGAAGCCTGGGGTGACGCGCTGTGCTGCTGTTCCATACAGATACGGCCCCTCTTCCCCGGCCCGTGGACCGCTCTGGCACCCTGCTGAGGGAGGGGCCCTGCGTAGGCCCACGCAGAGTTATTTCCTTGGTGCCGTGGCTCTCCCAAACCTATGCGAGTTTTACGCTATGCCACCAAAGCCACAACGGGTGCCCCCCGGGTGCGGCTCTCACTGCAGGTTAAGAGCATCAGTGGAGTGATTTCTCTGGTCTTTTCTGCACAGGAAACAGAGTCCCTGCCATTCACGTCTGTGAGGTTCAGCACCAGCTCAGTCCTCTCCTGCTCGTTCGGAGGAGCAATTCTTTTTTCACTCAAGCACATGAAGCTCCAGGGAACAGGGTACTTGGAGCTGAGCAGGTCTGAACTGGGCTCTGAGCTCCACAGACTGTGGAGGGGCAGATCATTCCCCGATAGCTGGTCACGTGTCCAGCTCTCGCCGCAATTTGACAATTTCCAGTAAGAGTTTCTCTTTCTCCAGCACGATCTTTTCCTTCTGCAGCTGCAAGGTCTCTTTCTGCAGCTCCAGGATCTCGGTGTGCAGCCGGCTGTGCTTCTCCCAAAGCTCCTTGGCTGGCCCGACACAACCCCTCTGGCTGGGCAGCGAATCTTCGGTCACAGATGCGCTTGCTGAACAAACCAAACAACAACCCCCCAAGTGGTTAAAGCAAACGAGGTCCAGAGAATACAGAAATGCACGGGTCATCCCAGAAACCAGCCCCCGGGGGGCAACGTCCCACCCGCCACAAACAGCAGGGTCCAACCTCCTCAAAATAAGGGTCATGCCCCAGTTCTGCCAGGACCTAACGCTGCTCTGTCCTGCATCCAGGAAAGCTCGTCCAGGCTACAGGAAGCAGCTCTACAGAGATGCCCTTTCTGATCTAACACCCCTGTCTCTCTCTCTCTCTCTCCTATCTTCTCTCATCTTTCCCTGGTTACCTCTGCTCCCCCCACCTTGTTACCCACATAATTGACCTAGACATGAGACGTGTGGTAGGTCTGATGTCCTAGAACCACTAGTCATGCCAAGCATCAAATAGGGGTGAGGCCTATAGTGCCTGATGCTACAAACGGGCATTTAAAGCTGTACTGGCACCTTACGATTAATTTCACTCAAGTGCTGCCAGTGAGCCAGGCCATGGGACAGCCTCCCATGCAATCCCAGGGGGATGAACAGCAAGCAAAGTCAGCATGGGCTTGTGTACTCAGGTGTGACCCTGCCCCGAGAGCAGATGAAGGTTCTTTCAAGCTGCCCGAGGTTGAGGGTGGGGCTGTCTTAATGGCAGTGGGAGATCTGCAGCTGCCCTCCCCAGGGGGGTAAGCCCTGCCCCTTCCGTCAGGTTTAACCATAGTGCCATGCGGAGGCTGTTAACACTGGCTGGGGCAGGCCACTGCCAACTTGTGCTGAAGTTCTAAGCAGCCTGTTTGGCAAACTGGACAGAAGCAGAGCTGGAGACGCCCTCACCGTAGTGGGCTGAAGGGAACGAGTGATACCTTCACGCCAATGTCCAATGCATTCTGGCTTCAGGAAGGAGCGTGGTCACACAGACAGCAGAGTGGGGTGAAATGTGATTCATTGGAGAATGAGTGGGAATACGGGGCATATCTGTGGCACGATTCTACGCATGATCCGGAGCTTCAGGACAGTTTAGCCACACTAAAAAAGGACACAGGGAACTTCTCCCCAGCCTCAAATTGTACGTCCACTCTCTTAAAAGCAGCGGTTCTCAAACTGGGGGTCGTGACCCCTCAGGGGGTTGTGAGGTTATGTGGGGGGTCGTGAGCTGTCAGCCTCCACCCCCAAACCCCGCTTCACCTCCAGCATTTATAATAGCATTAAATATTTAAAAATGTGTTTTTAATTTATAAGGGGGGGGGTTGTACTCAGAGACTTGCTGTGTGAAAGGGGTCACCAATACAAATGTTTGAGAACCACTGCTCAAAAGCAAGGTGTCCCTTCTCGCTGGATTTGACCTGTTCCAGCTGACCCGCATTTCCTCTCTAGCTACAAAGTGGGCCGGGGTCGCCAGGGCTGGCTTAGACGTGCTGGAATCTGGGGTCGAAGCCCGAGCCCCACTGCCTGGGGCCAAAGCCCAAGAGCTTCAGCCCTGGGCAGCGTGGCTCAGGTTACAGGACCCCAGCCTGGGGCTGAAGCCCTTTGGCTTGGGCTTTGGCCCACCCATCTGGGGCGGCATGGCTCGTGCGGGCTCAGACTTCAGTCCCTCCTCCTGGGGTCGTGTAGTAATGTTTGTTGTCAGAAGGGGGTCGCAGTGCAATGAAGTTTGAGATCCCCTGTTCTAAGCTGTTTACAACTCTGGGCACTGGGATGGAAATAGTATTTGTCACTTGACCGTTATCACAGCTGGAGCAGGGGAGAACAGGGCTGTATTTCTGCAAAGGCATCTTAATAGCGGTCGTAGGAAAAATGCTCCCTGACGGACTGGAGATACAAACACACCCCTGGGGGCACTGCTCACTGACTCAGAGCCATTCTCGGGGGAAGATGTGTTTGGCCCAAGCACTTGGCAATGGGCTGGGAGGAAAGGTCCATTCTTGGGAATTCTGGGCGTCTTAAAATCTATTATGAATGGTCACTTGATAACAACATGCTCCTCTCCTGGCAAACATGGTCTGCTTAGGAAGGGGTGGTGCCTATTAACGACACTCCATAAGAGAGGGCAAAGCGGCACAGGCAGCTCTATCACCAGGGTAAGACCAAGTACAAATCCTGGCTCAGGTCACATGTGAAATGAGATTGGTGCCTCTTCCCACCCACCAGGTGATCTGGCACGGATGGAACCTTGTACTCCAGACAGGAGCAGGGCAGTGACTGGTCAGGGCTGAGAGATACTGGCAGAGCTCACATGGCTCCTGCTCAGAATAGGCTGAGTTCTGCTCTTGGTGACACTGGTCAGTATCCAGAGTAGTTCTGCTGAACTGCATGGAGCATCTACAGCTCTATGCTGGTGTAACGGGAGGCAGGATTGGGCCCGTTTGCCAGGCTGCTGCCAGTAACTAATAGCCTCTTCCTTTCACGCACCAATTAAAATACTAAATTCTGCTGGGAAGGAGGAGGAGGAGGAGCCAGGCACTGCGTGGCCTGGCTAGCAGGCGTGGCTGTCTCACCATTATCATCCATTGCTGTGTGGATGCCTTCGGAGCTGGGGCTGTCAGTCCTGCTGCTTTGTGTGACTGGGCTTGAGATGACCCCTAGGCAAGGCCATTCGAATACAGGGCTCAAAGGGCACTTGATCTTATAGGCCAGTGCAAAGTCTGGGGAGCAGTTCAGAGGCACCAGAGTCCTGCCAGGAGCAGGCACCTCAGGTCCATGGCTCGGTGGCGAGGTAGTCCTGGGAATTGGCACAGGGTGTGTCTCAGCTACGGGAGCACAGGTCAGCGGTGGATCCTTACTGGGGCCCAACAGTCTCTTTTCCACACTCTCTTGAGATCCACCCAAGCACAAATCGCTGGGCTGCGGGTCCCCTGGCGCATGGATGAAGCTCTTTCCTGGACAGCCAGTCCCTGGTGCCATTTCTTTGTCTGCGTCCAAAAGGACTTCCGTTTTGCAGAGCAGTTTGTTCCCCTGGCTCAACTGAAGTCCATCATTCTGGCTGTGGAGGAATAAGTCTGACGAAGACTCCCGCATCCCCTCCGCTGCGCAGAGAGGCACTGCGGTTCCAGTCGGGCCGCTGGACGGCTTCGTTCTGAACCCAGGGCCCAGAAGCAATGGTTCTGCCAGCTCCGGCCCTGTCTTATTGAAGAGAGCAAAGATGTTGTGGAAGAGCCTCTCCTGGGGCCGCTGCCTCAACAAGGGGTGTTTCACCATGGTCAGCTCCTTGCGGGCGTCAATGACCATGTTATGCCACTTCTTGCGGATCTCGTCAGGCGTGCGCTGCACGAGCGGGCTGAGGGAGTTGACGGCAGCAGTGATCTCTTCCCACGCTCGCTGACGGTCCATCGTGTTCCTGTAGCGCCCGCTCTTGGGGATCAGGATGTCCTTGCGCAGGCTGAATTCTTCAAGGATGAGGAACTTCTCTTCTTCGGAAAACTTGAGTCTTTTTGGCTTGGCTGTGGTCATGTTGCCCCTGCGATTCAATTACAAGTCACCATTATGGCACTATTTACCATGAGATCCTGCTTAACTGTAGTGCATGGATGGGGCTCCTACTGAGCCCAGGTGGGTAGAAGGGGATATTGTACAAGGTGGATCGTGACTCCATCCAAGTGTGGGGTTTTTGGGAGCAATCAAGTGGTTGATAATTATGTTTCAACCATCAATACCCATAGGACCCTCCGCAGCTTTAAGTTCAGGTGATTTAAGCACGTAAATAAGATTACCCTACGATTAGATAACCTGGCCTCAGCCACAAAGCCAGCTGGGTGCCTCACAATCAGCGGTGGCTGAACTTTGCCTAACCAAGGGCCTCACTGACAAACTGCCACAGCCTGAGAGGTGCACAGGATCTGCGTACAACTGAGCCGCCTGCAGCCACACAGGCCTTTAATGCCAAAGTCCCAGCCTGCAACACAGCAGCTTCATCCAGCAAGCCCCATCATGGAGTCTGCATCTTAAAAGCACGAAATCCTTCCTATTAAGCAGTTACCCTATATAACCAGATAGACTCTCACAGGGCTTTATGAAGGAAGGTAAATATTAATTACCACATTAAATGCAGGGAAACTGAGGCAAAGGAAGGTGAAGCAACTGGTTTGTCACAGAGCAAGCTGAGGACTCGAACCCTAGACTCCTGACTCCCAATCCCGTTCTCCATGGAAGTATAGCCCCCAAGGACTACAGTTTGCTGGGATCAACAAGCGGTAGCTCACATGGGCATCAGCTGTCCCTGAAGGCTGGACCTTTGTACTGAACGTGCCACCTGTTACTTTGAGCTGGAGAATTACAAGCTGCATCCAGCCAGCTCTGCAGGGCCTGCAGCTCTCTATTGTTTTGTCACATTTGTAGCATATGCTCCTTGGGGCTGGGATCAGGCCTTCAAAGGCACCCATGTCAGAGAGAGAGACAGGAAGGACATCACCTCAACGCTGGGAACTTTGACCCGCTAGGACAATTCCTGACACATGGTCCATCTAGCCCAGCATCCCGTCTCGGTGCCAGGGGCCAGCACCGATGCTGCAGAAGAAGGTGTAAAAGCACCCCTCAAATGCACAATTACCCCCGATAGGGGAAATTTCTTCCTAATCTTTAATTCCTAGTGCCTGACTGATGCCCCTAAGCACCAGCGTTTAGCCCCCTTATTTTTCTTCTCCTGGTGCCTGAAACTCCAGATGCTTTTATTGCTGGTCTAAACCCCTAACTGTGCTGGGCCCCTACTGAGCCCTTTCCCGCCCCAGTATCCAGTGGGGGTGAGTTCCGCCGGCTAACGAACTGCCGGGCGGCGAGCGGGGCAGCGCGCGCTGGGGTGGCCCCGCACCTCTGAAGATGGGGCGCAGCGCAAGGCCATTGCACGCCGGGAGCGGCCTCCTGCGCAGGGGCTGCGCCTCGGGGCCGCAGGCGCGGCGGGGCTGGGGCGAGTCCGCGGGGCCCGGCCCGGCCGCGGGGCGGCACCTACCTGACGGCGGCCGGAAGCGGGAGCCGGGGGAGGCGGCGGCCGCCCCGGGCCCAGCTCGGCAGGAAGCGGGGGGTTGCCACGTATCCCGTGACACGCGGGGCCGCCGTGGCCACGCCCCGGGATCCCGGCCGGGCCCGGCCCCGTCGCTGGGGATCGTTCCCGGCGCCCAGCCCGAGCGCGGCTCAGCCTCAGCCCCCGGCCCAGCCGGAGGGGCAGTGACCGGCCCCCGCCCGGGGGCTGTTTGGTTTCCTCGCCCAGCAGCCGCCGGCTCCCCTTCCCCGTCCGGGTCTTTCCTCCCGGGCCGCTGCTGCTCCTCTGCCGCGCTCCCCCCGAGCAGGGACAGTGTTTCCTGGGGGTGAGGCGGGGTCTGGCCGGACGGCAGCAGGTGGGGGTGATGGCGCCTGCCCTTAATGCAGCAGGAGCTCGGGGGAGGGCAATCGGGGAGCCGCACAAGCAGCAGGGAGCAGGAAGGGAGCCCTGATGGGTAAGGGGGGGTGTCAGAGCCCAGGCACATGCCAGTCACTGGTTGGTGGGGAGGGGGGTGCACCTGTGATGGAGCAGAGATTATGATGTCAGTGGGAACTCCTACAAGTGTTCCAGCCTTTCAGGGATTGGCCTGGGACCGATATTTAATATTTTCAGTCATGACTTTGGCACGAAACAGGTGTGTGCTAATGAACTTTGCTGACCACACAGTGCTGGGCAGCATCGCCGATGCAGAGGACGATCCGAATATTATACAGGAAGACTCGGATGACCTAGAGGACTGGAGTGATAGACGTGGGATGAAATTTAATGGTACAAAGTGTGAGGTCATGTTGTGCACAGAGGGACGGGTAAGAATTTCTGCTACAAGATAGGGGCTCATCAGTCGGCAACAACAGAGAAGGAGAAAGACCTGGGTGTGCTGGTTGATTACAGGTTGACTATGAGCCATCAAATGTACTATGGGCCGGGGCTTAGGCCTGGGTGGGCCGGGGCCCGCCCACCCACCCACTTAGTATCCAGGCCCTCGGTCCCACTCCACCCAGTGCTCCAGCCAGGGAGCGGGGTTGGGGCATGGGGGCTTGTCCCACTCTGCTTGCGTGCAAGCCCCCGCGCCCCGGCCCCGCTTCCCAGCTGGAGTGGAGCAGGTGAGGGTGCCCATTTTTCCAGGGCCCCTCAATTGGCCAAGGCCCCTGGGCATGACCCTGTTGGCCCAGTGGCTAATCTGCGACTGGGAGAAGGGCGGGCGGCTGGCAGTGGCAGAGGAGATCCTCAAAAAAGGTAAGCCTGCTGCCTCTGGGAGCCGGGCCCGGTGTGGGGCAGTGGGATGGGGAGGGGTGCCTTGTGCGCTGGAGAGCGGCGTCTCCTCCCAGAGCTGGGTGCCTGCCAGGGCCCTCGGGGTCCCTGGTCAGAGCATCCATTGCCCCCAAGGCCGGCTGGAGGGGGAGGGTGGGCTCACCGATCCCTCCAGCCCCCCCGTCATTGCCCGCCCACCCACCCACCCAAAGTTGGGGCCCACCCAGATGTCCCATCCTGGCTACGCCACTGCTCTGGGCATAAAAATGGCACATGTGATCCTAATGTGTAGCAGGTGAGGTATTTCCAGAAGAGAGAGGATGTATTAATGCCATTGTGCCAGGCACTGGAAAGACCTCACCTGGAATACTGTGCATAATTCTGATCACCAATGTTCAGGGAAGCTGAATTCAAACTGGAGCAGGTGTGGAGAAGGGCCACTAGAAAGATCAGGGGATTTGAGGGCTGACCGTTGATGAGGAGACTAAAAGAGTTTTTTTGTTCAGCGTAGCAAAGTGAAGGCTGAAAGGGGATATGATTGCTTCCTATAAGAACATCCATACTGGGTCAGACCGAAGGTCCATCTAGCCCAGTATCCTGTCTTCTGACAGTGGTCAATGCCAGGTGCTCTAGAGGGAATGAACAGAACAGGTAATCATCAAGTGATCCATCCCCTGTGGCCCATTCCCAGCTTCTGGCAAACAGAGGCTAGGGACACCATCCCTGCCCATCCTGGCTAATAGCCATTGATGGACCTATCCTCCATGAATTTATCTAGTTCTTTTTTGAACCCTGTTATAATCTTGGCCTTCACAACATCCTCTGGCAAGGAGTTCCACAGGTTGACTGTGCATTATGTGAAAAAATACTTTGTTTGTTTTAAACCTGCTGCCTATTAATTTCATTTGGTGACCCCTAGTTCTTGTGTTATGAGGAGTAAATAACACTTCCTTATTTACTTTCTCCTCACCAGTCATGATTTTATAGACCTCAATTATATCCCCCCCTTAGTCATCTCTTTTCCAAGCTGAAAAGTCCCAGGCTTATTAATCTCTCCTCATATGGCAGCTGTTCCATACCCCTAATCATTTTTGTTGCCTTTTTCTGAACCTTTTCCAATTCCAATATATATTTTTTGAGATGGGGCGACCACATCTGCATGCAGTATTCAAGATGTGGGCGTATCATGGATTTATGTAGAGGCAATATGATATTTTCTGTCTTATTATCTATCCCTTTCTTAATGATTCCCAACATTCTGTTAGCTTTTTTGACTGCCGCTGCACATTGAGTGGATGTTTTCAGAGAACTATGCACAAGGACTCCAAGATCGCTTTCTTGAGTGGTAACAGCTAATTTAGACCCCATCATTTTATATGTATAGTTGGGATTATGTTTTCCAATGTGCATTACTTTGCATTTATCAACATTGAATTTCATGTATAAATGCACGAGGAGGGTAAACACCAGGGACGGTGAAGAGCTATTTAAGGTAGAGGGCAGTGTTGGCACAAGAACAAATGGGTATAAGCTGGCCATGAATAAACTTAGGCTGGCAATGAGACAAAGGTTTCTAACCATCAGAGGTGTGAGGTTCTGGAGTGGCCTCCCAATAGGCGTGGTGGGGGTAAACAACCTAACTAGTTTTAAGATGGTGCTTGATCAGTTTATGACTGGGCTTGTATTTTATGAATGGGATTGTGGGCACATTGGACCCTTTATAAACAGGTAAAGGAGTTGGGAAGTGAAGTGATGGGGTTACCTGTGACAGCAGGGGGCTGGACTCGATGACCCAGGAGGTTCCTTCGAGTTCTGTATCTTAATTCTCGTTGGAAATGACCTAAAACTAAAATGTCAGGCTCTTAATCTGACTGTCAGGCTTTAAAAATGGTATTTCCAAAACATTTTGAAAATAACTTTTCTGCCATGGCCGTTGCTTTGAGTATTTTAAGTCCTGTAAGAGTGATTAGCACAGCTGAGTTTATGTCCCTAACGAGGCTTTAGATGTTTCATTGAAGTATCGGTGATAGACAGAGAGTCAGTCAGCCTGGGACTTTAGTTCCTACAAAGAGGGGAGCGAAGGAAAGTTGTGGCAGCTCTTTGTGTGTGTGATCTGCTCTCAGACGGGATCAGCTCCTGCGCGTATTCCCCACCCTCTCGCTACATCATACTGGAGAGTGAGGCACGTGCTCAACAGAGACAAGATGAAGGCTCTGTTGGTACGGGCTTGTTGTTTGGACTAGAGTTAGACCATAAGTGAAGCAGCAACTAAGCTTTGAGAGTGAGACTAACATTTGAGGAATCAGAGGGCATTTGCTAACTGATTGAAAGGCTTTTCAAATCGAAAATACAGACACCCAGATTGCTTTATAACATTGAGTAATAGCAACACCCAATTAGGACTCTTTATTCGTGATAAAATCCAAGGGACACTTTATTCAGCCAGAAGCATGTTTATTGGCTCCTTATAACAGGAGCCACAAACCTGGATAAAAAACAGTGAAATAAGATCAGGTGAGCAGGGGGGATCGGAGTTGGAGATGTGACCTCTGTCCTTCGAGACGTGTTCTCTCTGGTCCTTCGGGGAGTAGTGCATCCAACCCCCCTCATTACAGGGAAGGCTGTCTTGACCTGAGAGTATCGGGCATACCAAGGAGCCCATGCCTTTCGGGTAGGGAGGAGCAGAAACATGGGCTAAGACCATCACTGGTATTTTATGCTGGTAGTGATGTAATTTGTAAAGCTGCCCACTGAATGAAGAACTGTCACCTCCTGGCTTGGTCCAGAGAATGTGTGATTGATAAAATAAGTCTGAGGAATTGGGATAACCTGAGGGGGAGAGGGGCCTGGATCCTGGGTAGTAGGACAATGTACCACTTCCTTTTCCTGGCTGGTGAATGGGGAGCACCTGAGTTACATCAATAACCTACCAGTTCTGGATGGCTCCCAGCAGAGGAGAAATCAGGAAGGTGAGCACAGAGATCCGGCAGTGTCTCAGAACAAATATCTAAAGCACAGTGTGAAGAGAGCACACTCTGCCCCTTGGCTAATGGCTCGTGGTAACTCAGTACAACACAGTTCTGCCACCCAGGATGATCAGACAGCTCTTACTGAGGACTTTGTATCTGTGATCCCATAGTCTAAACTGAAGGTGGGGGCCATTCCATGCTGGGCCAGCAGTTCCTGTACCAGCACAAGCTCACTTCTCAGCTCCTGGGAAGTGCAGTGGATCTCTGAAGCACTGATGTGGGTCCTTTCCAGACCATCCAGAGCGTGGGCCAGAAGTGTAGCCTTCACCAGTAGCGCTGTGACAGCAGCATGCACCTTTGCACACCCCAGAGCTTTCATGTGCAAAGGTGCAATGGCCTCTAAAAGGGAGCAGAACAAGGCATTAATAGGGTTAGGGTGTGTATAGGAGATCAGTGGCCGTCAAAAGTAGGGTTACCATATGTCCGTATTTTCCCGGACATGTCCAGCTTTTTGGTTCTTAAATCGCCGTCCGGGAGGAATTTTTAAATATCTAAAAACATCCGGGATTTTGCCATTATTATTCTTCCCCAAAGAAGAGTTGATCATTCGAGAAAGAGAGTGAATGTTGATCACTTAAGAGAGTGCCTGCTTTCCCCCCCTAGCCCCCAGCGCTTGTGCCGTGAAACAGCTATTTTGTGTGGCTAGGGGGGAGGAGGGAGAATGCGGCCCGCTCAGGGGAGGAGGCGGGGCCAGGGCGGGGATTTGGGGAAGGGGTTGGAATGGGGGCAGGGAAGGGGCGGAGACTTTGGGGAAGGGGTTGGAATGGGGGCAGGGAAGGGGCGGAGTTGGGGCGGGGCCGGGGCCCCCGTGGAGTGTCCTCTTTTTTCAATGTTCAAATATGGTAACCCTAGTCAAAAGTAATGTATAGAGACAGACAAGAGGGCAAATATTCCTGTTCTCACTGTCCCATCCTCTCCACGAGCCAAATTCCCATGTACGCCAGAGTGCAGATAAAGCACCGCGCTGCTGTAGCAGAAGTTGAGCTGTCACTGAAAAACCAATGCCGCCCTCGATGATGCCTTGACGTGCACTCCCAGCAGCAGCGTGACGGTGCAGAGCCATGAATACCCACCAGGGACTGCTGGCGTTTTTCTGATCCTGGTACAGGTGAATTCCAACAACACCTGACTTGGCCTGTCCGCACATGGCCCAGACACGGGCTTGTGCTTAAGCCTGTGCTAAGCTTCTCTGTTTGTTATTTAGTTTTCTTCACTTACACAAATGCCAGGCAGCACCACTGGGCGCTTGCCTCAGCTTACCTTGGCTGCATGGAGCACGGCCAGCCTCTCCCCAGCATGACAGCTCTAGTACAGAGACTCTACTGCAGTTTCCCTTGCCAAGGGCAAATAGTTTATTATGCAGGTAACATCACGGGGATTTCTGGATGCAATTTCCAGTTATCCAAAACCTCCAAGCTGTTTCTCATTCTCCAGTTTCATCTCTAAGCGCTATTCGTGATACGCTAATAGGAGCCAGTTGAACTGTGTGGTGAATTTGGCCAAGATATAGAAAACAAGTTAGGGTTGTCAGTCAATGGCACAGACCCTGCAAAGGGACAATTATGGAACATAGTGGCTGTTCCCTGGCTTTTCCTTTGCATTCTTCGTTTTGTTTGTCCCAGTCTTGGTGCAGTTTGAAGGGAGGCTGGTTTGTGGGGGGAAACATTGGAACAACAAACCTAAACGTAGCAGGTTTCTCTGCATGTGGATCGTGGGCTAGAGCCCAGATGAATTGTATTAACCTGACTGAGAACAACATTGAAAAAATGTAAAGAATACTATGAAGTCATTTAAACCCCAAGTTTAACGTAGCTTTGAAGTTGCAATATGGCAGGAAGTAATGTGCTACTTCTTCCATTTTACTTTATTTAAAGCAATTATTCTAGCACCACATAGTTAAAGAGAGTGGCAATTAGTGTAGGTCCTACATATAAACAAATTTGTGCTTTATGAACAAGTGTCATATATGCAACCAGCTTTGCTTTGGTTTTAAGGCCGACACTGGGAAGGGATTAGATGCGATGCCAGTGCAGCTACGTACCTCGGCTCCACCAGTGCTTGCAATGCTGCAGGTTGTGTAAAATGCTGGGTCCGGTGGCTTTCAGCCAGCGTTGAGTGAACTCACAAAGCCGAGTAGAGGCGGGCACCCTGTCTAGCAGCTGAAGGAGGAAGGGGAGCAGCAGTCGGGATAAGACAGCTGGCTCTGCAAAAACACTGGGTTCGTCCTCTTTATACAGACTGACCGCTCTGAAAGGGAAGCCAAGTCAAATGATAAACCCCACGTTTTGTCTCATTTACTGATCTGCTCTTCCAAACACCTCTGCACGATTTCACGCTATGTACCAGCTGTGATAGCACAGTGATGGGTGTTGCATGAGCAGATGGGGCTTTCTGTATTGGTGACTAGAAAGGATGGGATTTCACATATTTTGTGTTTACATAAGAACGGCCGTACTGGGTCAGACCAAAGGTCCATCTAGCCCAGTATCCTGTCTACTGACAGTGGCCAATGCCAGGTGCCCCAGAGGGAGTGAACCTAACAGGTAATGATCAAGTGATCTCTCTCCTGCCATCCATCTCCACCCTCTGACAAACAGAGTCTAGGGACACCATTCCTTACCCATCCTGGCTAATAGCCATTAATGGACTTAACCTCCATGAATTTATCCAGTTCTCTTTTAAACGCTGTTATAGTCCTAGCCTTCACAACCTCCTCAGGCAAGGAGTTCCACAAGTTGACTGTGCGCTGTGTGAAGAAGAACTTCCTTTTATTTGTTTTAAACCTGCTGCCTATTAATTTCATTTGGTGACCCCTAGTTCTTGTATTATGGGAATAAGTAAATAACTTTTCCTTATCTACTTTCTCCACATCACTCATGATTTTATATACCTCTATCATATCCCCCCTTAGTCTCCTCTTTTCCAAGCTGAAAAGTCCTAGCCTCTTTAATCTCTCCTCATATGGGACCCGTTCCAAACCCCTAATCATTTTAGTTGCCCTTCTCTGAACCTTTTCTAGTGCCAGTATATCTTTTTTGAGATGAGGAGACCACATCTGTACGCAGTATTCAAGATGTGGGCGTACCATCGATTTATATAAGGGCAATAATATATTCTCCGTCTTATTCTCTATCCCCTTTTTAATGATTCCTAACATCCTGTTTGCTTTTTTGACCGCCTCTGCACACTGCGTGGACATCTTCAGAGAACTATCCACGATGACTCCAAGATCTTTTTCCTGATTCGTTGTAGCTAAATTAGCCCCCATCATATTGTATGTATAGTTGGGGTTATTTTTTCCAATGTGCATTACTTTACATTTATCCACATTAAATTTCATTTGCCATTTTGTTGCCCAATCACTTAGTTTTGTGAGATCTTTTTGAAGTTCTTCACAGTCTGCTTTGGTCTTAACTATCTTGAGCAGTTTAGTATCATCTGCAAACTTTGCCACCTCACTGTTTACCCCTTTCTCCAGATCATTTATGAATAAGTTGAATAGGATTGGTCCGAGGACTGACCCTTGGGGAACACCACTAGTTACCCCTCTCCATTCTGAGAATTTACCATTAATTCCTACCCTTTGTTCCCTGTCTTTTAACCAGTTCTCAATCCATGAAAGGACCTTCCCTTTTATCCCATGACAACTTAATTTACGTAAGAGCCTTTGGCTGTATTTGCTCTTTTCACTCCTATGAGGAGACGGAGCATCCCCTCCTTGCCCTATGCCGGCATGCGGGGATCACTGCTTGCATGTCTGAGCTGGCCCTTTACAAGATGGTCACTTGGGCTCCCTCCTAAGAGGCAACCGAATTCTCATGATTTGCCTTCGTTCCTGAAGACAGGTTTCCCAATCCTAGCCTGCACTGTGGCTGCTTTGCAATACACTGCTGGCATAACCAGCCATGGCGGGATCTCTCCAGTGTACTGGTATACTCCTGTGGCATGAAACAACCATAGACACTCTTAAGCCATTTCTAGTGTCTGCAGCTCGTGTTGGGAGGACATGGCCAGGAGAAAACTAGGAGTGGCCAGATCTTCCTATGCCACAGCAATCCCTAGTTCTCCTCCCGGCCCCTTGGGGCTATTGCCAGGCAGCTGCTCTAATATACACTGGGATATTGGACCAATACAAAGTGGGATGTGGGAGTGCAAAGGTGCCTCAAAGCAATCTTTGTATCCCTTCTGGAGCTGCAGTGTGCCCTCCCCTTGGCCACAGCTGAAGATGGGTACTGAAATATTTCTGGTACATGTCTCCTTAACACCACTTTAGAATCTTAGCTGCTCACTTGTTGGCCTCCAGTTCTGTCAAGATGTTGCTGAGATCCAGTGTGGGGAGGTGCCGTAGCAAAAACTCAAAGGTGTCTTGGCAGCCCCAGAACTTTTCCAGCAGGACATGCAGCAGGCACACCAGCCCTCTGTTACCCTGGATGAAGACACAACTATCTTGAGGCTGCGCTTCCAACACGTGCTGAACAAGGCTGGCGAAGACAGAGGCTTCACGCCGTACTTCCTGATCCTCATCTTGTAGCAGGTAAATGCCCATGTCCATCACACTGAGTGGAAAAAGAAAGCAGACTTCATTTTAGTGGCATATGGTGCTATCTGAAGCATTTCTAAGCTGTCCAACTACCGTGCCAGGGGATAATCCTACATAGGTTGTAATTAACAGGAAACTTGTTTAAACACTTGTTTCTGGTAGTGCTTGGCAATGTGTCAGGTGTTACATACATGAAAGGCCCTGCCCCCAAGAGCTTACAGTTGAAAGAGACAAAGCTAACAGATGGAGGCTAGGGGAAAGGGGAATATATCAGCAGAGTGGTCAGATGGAAACTAGCTACATCCTGGTAATGTTACCAAAGATTCTTTCTTTTCCCTTTTGTAAAGTGACATAGAATATCCTCAAGTACTCCACAACCTTGTCACAGGCAGCCTGTCTCTGTTCATCAGTGCAAAGTGCCCCATCCAATATTATATTGAGGATTTTCATGAGGACACTGTTGGGGAGAGTTGGACCCAACATTTATATTTTGTTTAAAAAAATATTGTTTTACAAGCCCTTAGGTCAACAGAAACGTTTCCAGTATTTTTATTTAAACTCCAACTTACAAGTCTTTTGTTTAAATTTAAATATTCCTATGTTGTGTTTGCAACTGGAATATTGCAGAGTTGAGTTATCCTGCATGAGGGCCAGAAAATGAAACTGACAAGTTCATTTTCATTGTCCAGGCTGAGTGAAATGCAGAGAGTAAATAAACAGTACTTATAGCGAAAAGGAGCTGAGGCTTTCAGGTGTTAGCAGCAGCAGCAGCACAGGTAATAGCATCTTGTTTTTAAAAATGTGATATGTAACTTGGCAATGTCCCCTTTAATATTCTTCAATGCGGTTTTCCTAGTGCAAGTCTTCTATTAAATAGGCAAGTTATTAACCTTTAGGGCCAGAAACTGGGATTTTGGATGCTGGAGCAGTGTATTGTCAATGACCATCAAGAAAACCTAACTTTCATGCCACAAGTATTGCTCAGAGTCAAGCTGAATTAGCTCTTGCCAGGAAATTAAAAATAAATAATACGAGGTTTTTTAGTTATATAAACAAAAAGAGAATAAGGATGGATGATATTTACCCCCACATACATGAGGGGGTAAATAGCAGGGAGGGTGAAGAGCTATTTAAGCTAAAGGACAATGTTGGCACAAGAACAAATGGATATAAACTGGCCATGAACAAATTCAGGCTGGAAATTAGAAGAAGGTTTCTAACCATCAGAGGGATGAGGTTCTGGAACAGCCTCCCCATAGGAGTTGTGGGGGCAAACAATTAGTTTCAAGAGAGAGCTGGATGCATTTTTTTAGTGTGACTGTTGTTTGTGGGTTGCTTGTGCTGGTAGGGGTTAAGGCTCAGCAGCCCTGAAGCCCATTTCTGGTGTACGTCGTATGGACCTACAAGCTCATGCTTCAGGGTTTCAGCTGGCCACCTGCAGGGGTCAGGTAGAGATTTTCCCCTCCAGTGTATTCTGGGTTGTTTTTTTTAAATCTCCTTCCTCTGAAGTATCAGGGATGGCCACCGCTGGCAATGAGACATTGAATGGAGAGGGCCAGAACTCTGAGATGGCACCAAGCATTCTCTCTCTCTCATATGCTTGGCTGGCTGGTTCTTGCTCACATGCTTAGGGTCTAACTGATGGCCATGTGTGGGGTCAGGAAGGAATTTCCCCCCCAGGTCAGATTGGCAGAGTTTTCACCTTCTTCTGCAGCAGATGGGTGCGGGTCAGTTACCAGGATTACGTGGGTGTATCTCATTGAATCATTTCCTGCTGTTGGGGGGGCCTCAGGCACTGGTGCACTGCAGCCCCTCCTAATCTGCCTGTGGCACATAATACTCTAGTCTCCTGAGGGCTGGAATACTTTGGTCTCATTTCAGTGGTTGGGATCAGTGTGCGGGAGGTGGTGGCGGCGGCCTGTGATACGAGGTGCAAGAGGTCTGACGAGATGATCTGGTGGGTCCCTTCTGGCCTCAACTCTCTGACTCTAAGTGTCAGCTACATACCGCACAGCCACCGACAGCAGGGATGGGCAGGAGGCTTCCAGGGCACTCTGAACCACGTCCGCTCCTGCCAGCTTGAGAGACCTGGCTGCTGCCAGTCTCAGCACCTCCGAAGAAATGGATCTGCTGCATCTTTCCAGCATCACACACCATCGCTCAAGCAGGGGATAATCCCGGAGCTTGGAACTGTCACGGGACGAGTGAGAGAGACGGAATGTCAAAGTCAGGTCATTCCTTCTGGCTCCAGACTCAGCTGACTGCCCCAACACAGAATTCTTCCTTTTCAGGGAGTTTCTGTACTAATAAGCTAGACCCATGTCACTGCACCAGACTAGTGAAGCTGCCATAAATCCTTTGACATTGGCGCATTTGTTGATGTCCACTGCAAAAACTAAATCAAAATGCACTAAAGTATACCAGGTCCTGCAGCGAAGGGTCATGGGTCTCTGCAGAACACTGTGGAGAAGCAGTAGCACCTCTGGTTCTGTCCCTCTCACAGCAGTTACATCCTATTATTCTCCATCCATTCAAGCACAGGGCCTGGGAGTCCCGAGAAGCAGGGCCACTTGAGTTCAAATGCTACACCAGGCACAAAAGGATTACCGGAGCTGCCAGTATTTTAGGGTGATACCTGCCCCAGGGCTCCTTGGACACACAGCATTGTTTATGCTGTACCCTGCCTACTGGACAATTATCTACTGCACCGACACCTCTGTAACTGGCACCCCTACGTTTCTACGTGTCGCTGCAGGCATGTAACTACAGCTCCTGTTCAGCTGCAAGCGATCTGTTTCTCTTCAGTGTTTGTCTCCTCGCTTTCTCGGGGACTGGAGTAAATTGGTATCAGAGGCAGAGCTCGAATGCGGCGCCAGTTAAATCGGTATTGTGGAAGGGCACATGCCTCCAATAAAATTCAATGCCAACCAAGTTAAGAGCAAGAGGAAAAAAGCCAGGACAGAAGCACAAACCTGAATATATTATATAGGCAATGCCCAAAAAGGGTCTGCTGTTGTAGGGCTCAGTGCTGCTCCTACCGAACCCAGGGCAAAACTCTTATTGACGTCTATGGCCCATCAGAGAATTAGAGGGAGGGTAGAGGAGAATAAGACTCTACTTACCCCAGGACAAAGAGCAAGCTAATCACAGAGAGTGCCTGGAAGAGGAGGTCTGGGCCAGGAGACTCTGTTTCCACCATACTTAGCAGGACATCCACACATGCTGCCGCAGGACCCGAAAGTTTATGGAAAACATCCTGGGCCGGGGATGAAGGATTGCGGCACAGATGCACCAAAGCCTCCAGGTATAACTTCAAGAACTCTTTGTCCCTCCGACCTTGCAGCACTGACTTTAGGTTCTCCTGATGAAGAAATGGAAAGTTCCCAGAGAAATAAGGAATCATTGTCCCTCTTGGAAAACGTCCTTTCAATGCAGGATGAGCAATGACACTTCTAAAGCTAAACTGCAGCTGTGGAAGTGCGGTGGATTAACGCTCTAGCCACTCACCTCTAGAGACTTGGGTTCAAACTCCCATTAGGATGCGTGGGGAAAGGCATACGGTGTCAGTACTAAGTGAATGGCCTCAGCACAGTGATGTCTAGGAACATCTAACTAGCCGAGCTCATCAGAATGAGAGCTCGGAAAGGCACCATCTGTTTCACAATGTGGGGGTGTTAGGACTGGACAGGTCCTGAACGTTCGCTCTGATTTAAAATCTCTATGGAGCCTTGCCTTACCAGTAACGTCAGCTGGAGACTCTTCTCTAAGTCCTTGCTTCTTTCTTCCTCCCCTTCAATCACCCACGTCAGGATGGCTGATTGTATATCAACATCTGCCCCTTGGAGGAGCAAGCAAACTGCACCAACTCTCTCAGCCCCAGCCAGGCTTGCTGCCTCCTTGCAGAGGAAGTGGGTGATAACTTGATGGAACACAGCGGAGCCCACCTGCAAGAAAACCAGAACAGCTGCTTATATGCTGCTCCATGAAAAGCTTTGCTTTCCAGACAGGGACAAGATCCCCTTGATGTGGGCCAGGTTTCGATGAGTGCCCTACACTACATGTCCACTGCTAGCACATTGAATAAAAGTGAAATAGCTGGAGAACTAAATTTAACCTACATTTTCCCCTTAAGCAGAGATGCTCAAGGTTAAAGGCCATTCACCAGTTTTGTAAGAGCACCAGAGACTTTTTAAATCAGAGAGCATTCCTCTCCTTCTCCAAGCACTTTACAAACACCAACTGGTTAAGCCTCAAAGGATCCCACTGAGAGAATGACTGCTCCTTATCCCTATCCTGTACTCCAGACCCAGCAGAGAGTTTACAATGGTCCATTGTGAGTTTGCAGCTTGACTGGTAGCATATTCCTTCTCCTTGAGCTGTTTCTGAGGCCCCAGTGACCCACAATGAACACATCTTCAGGAGAGGCAAATACCTGGAGCTCGGAAGATCTTGCCTTCTGCCCTGGCCCGAGGCTGTCCAGTTCACTGCTCACAACCTCTCGAAAACGCTTTGCAAAACCCTGGGTGCAGCTCCCCACCAACAGGGAGATGACTTGGAGGTAGGCTGAGCGAATCAGAGGGCACTGCTGTGCAGGGGTGACCAACCAGAACTGGCCTTCCACCTGGTGAGCCACAGACAGCATGGCATCTGCCGACAAACTGAAAGGAAAGGGCAGAGTTTACTTAGCGAGGTACCCGTAACAATAGTTACGGGTTAGCTGTTACTAGCCCCCGTGGATGCAGGAGCGTTTGCTTGTCTCTTTGAAAGGTGCTGGCCCAGTTCTCTCTGCAGAGCCATGCATTACAATTCTGTTTCCTGGACGGGGACAGGGTACTGCATTGATAAAGGTTGGGAAGGTCAGTCACTACTAGACCACCCTGGATCCTGTCTTATGGCGGCGTCACTGGGCTCTTTCCTGCTGTTTCTAGGGTGTGTGATGGAACCTTTCCCCCACCCCTGCAACCAAACTGAACATGAGGTCAGCGTACGTCCTTCTGCATTGTCCCTAGCGCTCCATGAAGCAGTCAGCAGGGCTCCATGCAGTATGGTCTGTCCTTATTTCTTGCCCCTTCGATAGCAAATGGAGCCATTTCACAAAAGGCAGGATTGCCATAAGCACAGGGAGCGAGTCAGCTGGTGAGTCTGTGATGGAGCCGCTGCCACTCAGCTGGGAAGCAACATTCCTAGGTTAATTTCAGTGTTTGCCTCGGCATTCCTTGCCAGGCTGCTCACCCTACGCCCCTGGCTTTGGAGTTTGGATCTGAGGTCATGCCTTGCTGCCGTGAAAACAGAAAGGGAGTAAGGGAACGGCACTTAGAAACCCACTCACCAGTTCGTGTCTGCAGCGTAAGCCAGCAGAGCCCGTATCTGCAGCAGACGCCCATGCAGCGTGTTGTGGGATAGGACACCGCCTTGCTTAGCTAAGTCCCCAGCCAGTTGCAGCAGCATCTTCCCGTATTCAGGTGTAGGGACAACAGGGACCAGGGCCTTGGCTGCCATGACTCGCACAGCGTAGATGGGGTTTCCTGCAAGCTGAAGCAAGGGCTCCAGGAAGCAAGTGGAGACGCTGCAGAGTGGGAAACAAAGCAAAGATTATCCTCCTGCTGGTCTACGTCCCTGCTAAACGGAGCTGAATGGAAAGGGCTAGGAAAGGACGACGACAGCTCGAGAGCATGTCTCGGTTCTGCACGTCAGCTCCACGGGGCCTCTGAGCCCTCAGGGCCAGCAGTGCCACTGCAGCGCCCCACCGTCGCACAGCCCATCCTCTGCCAGGACGCAAGTGACCCAGACGAGGGCAGGGACCCTCCCCCTCTGCAGAAGGCGGCTGGATGCCGTTGGCTCTGGGAGGCTGTCAGCCTCACGCAGGCCATAGGTAGCAGTGCCCCTGCGGGGACCCCCAGCCTGCACCCTGCCACCTGCCCATGGGGTGGCCTCCTCCCCATTTTCTCTACCTGCTCAGTCCATCTGCCCCGGGTTGGAGTTTTGCCAAGAGCGTGAGGATGGCGTGGAGCGAGGGGCAGAGGTGAAACCTCCCTCCCTCCGGCTCTCCTGCCGTCTCCAGAGCTGAGTGCAGCTCTCCCAGCAGGATCTCCCTCAGCTGCGGGTAGCGGCTGAAGAACGCCTGAGGGCTCACCCCGTCCTGAGCGCAGCTATCATCCCGGCTCCGCTTCGGACCCAGCACCCGAGCTGTGAGGGCGCCTGAAAGAAAACAAGCGGGGGAAGGGCATCAGGAACCACGGCCATTGGCACATGGCAGGGATGAACCAGCTACCCATGTACTCTGCCCTGCGCTTCAGCATGAACAGCAAGTCCACCAGAGCTGCGTTCAGGCAGAGGTAACGTATTAGTGGTTTGAGCACAGAGACTCCCTGACGTCTCTCCTTGGAGCCTGCTTCAAATCCCAGCAGGGCTGGCTCAGCCATTCGTCCTTCCCAGGCAATTTACTCAACAGGGGGCGCTCTCAAAAGAGACTCCGAAAAGCAGGTCCCCCCTGCTCTGCAGGGCATTAAAGATGCTGTGGCCTGTTTGCTGGGGTTTGCCTCGGGCCCTTGTCCAGCATCTCCCACTCCACTCGCTCTCATGCTGAGCCACCCTCCACCCCAGAGATGGCTGCATTTCATTGATGCTGTGTGTAATGGGAGAGATGGAGACAAGTCAAAATTTAGATCCTGACTGGGACTGCCCCAAAGGTCAGACCTGGGGTTTTGCTTGGGGCCATCTCTTGAGGGCAGTTTGGAAAATGCTTTGTGGGGGTGGGATTCTGTATAAAACATTCTTAGACCCTTTAGGGAACAGCTACGGTGACCCTCCCTAAATAGCAAAGTGGCTAGCAGACCTGGTAAGATGAGCATTCCTGAAGTAGCCCAGCGCTTGCCTAATCTGGGACTCTAACAGATACAGGAATTAGCCTGTTAAGAGTCACCATAGACTGGAGGACACGTTTTGCAAACCGTACGACACTGTCTCCTCCCTCCTCCCCACCACTATTATTCATAGCAGAACTTCTGAGGTGCTCTTCTTGCTTTCTGTTCCATTCAGAGGGCACTAAGGGCCAGACACTGAGCAGAGCAATGGCCTTGCTCCTATGGAGGTTGACTGATGGAAGGACACCCGTGTGTGCACCCCACGGCACTGCTAGGAATAAGCAGCTGTTACTCACTGAAGAGCTGGATGGCTGCGTTTCTCATGGCCCAGCTAGACGAGCCGAGTGCCTTCAGAAGCAGAGCCATCATAGGCGTGACATACTGTAGCAGCGCCGTTCCTAGGCCAGAGCCACGTACCAGTGTCTGCAGCACATGCAAGGCAGAGACCTGCAGAGAACACACAACAGAGATCACCGTGGTGGCCCAGGGACTTCTTGGTGCCCACTGGCAGAAGGCAGTGTCCTGGGTCTGGTCTCTATAGAATCGTTCAAAGGGTGTCTGGTAAGGTCTCTAGTGAAAGCCTGTGTCACGCTGATCGTCATAATCACTGTGAAGTGTTTGTACAGATAATATGTAAGGAGGGTGTGTGTTTCTTTCAGGTGGGAGCTGCTTATCCACCTGTCCGGCTATATGTAAATTGAGTACTGTATACTTCACAACAGCTGTCTGTTTACAGACTGACCGCAGTGCTAATCAAGAGATTGTGAAATCTCCATGGGAGATTCTCTGCAGGAAAAAACAAGCAGCAGGAGGTACCCTGTTTACAAGTGATGACAATGGCTGGCTGGAACTATATCTGGAGATACAATGGTATGCCCAGGTATCCTTCACTGAGGGGTCAAGCTGCCAGCTGGCTTGTCGTATGAACGAAGGATCACAGCTGGTCTGGCTCAGTAACCTTTATGAGACGGGGAATGTCTTGTTAAGTTTAGGCTCTAGAAAGCATGTTATGATTTTATTTTATATGTAACCATTTGTTCCCATTAATTCTATCTGCTTCTTCTCAAATCTCTGGTCTTTGTTAAATAAACTTTTACTTGGTTTCACTATAAGCTAATCCAAGTGGTGCCAGTTGAGTGGAGCGGCGGTTCTGAGGTGCAGCCTGTGTCTTTGGGAGGAGTGGATCTGTGAATGCGGGGAGCGTGCAGTAGAATACGGGCTGGACTCTTCCGGGGGAAGCCTGGAGGGCTCAGGGGCTGCATGTGCCTATTCCTTACGCGGCGAGGGACCATGAAGCCTGCGTGGGCTGAAGGGGGGAGTGCTTGTGTTGCCTGTGCCTGGTGGAGTTTGTGAACTGACCCCTCACAGATATGGCTTCCTCACGCTAAGGGCAGGTGGTAGCGAGGTACCTTGCAGCCCTGGGTACCCCCCCCAGAAGTGTCGCAGTCATTTCCCACTCATAGAGCAGCTTTAATTGCAAAGGAGCTTGACGTACTACACAGAATGCACACGAGTCACTTCTGGGGGGGCGGGGACACAGCAAACACGAGGCAATCGCTCGGGGCAGCGAAAAGAAAGCCGTCTTCCTCAGTTGGATCGGCCAGGGAAGGTAAGTGGGTGTGACGCTGCGGCGGACAGCTCTACTCTCGTGAAAACCAGCAGGAGTGGGCACAAGCTGTTTGCTTATGGCTTTGGTCTCCTCTGAGAGATGGCGCTGCAGGCAGCACGGTGACCCCAGCTGCGTTCGGAGGGCAGGGTGCTCGCTCAGCAGCACCACTGGCTGGGATTCAGGAGGCAGCCTGCCTGGCTAACCAAGAGGCAGGTCTCGTCTGCTGGATAACATCCACTAATGTGGGAGCTGAACTGCTCGGCGCTCAGGCCTCTTACCTGAGGGAGGTCCAGCGTCTGGTCCCAGTTCTGCGGGAGAGGCGTGTTGGCCAAGGCCAGTAAAGTCTGGATGCAATGTGCTAGCAGAGGGCGCGCCTTGGAGGGATCTTCCCCACCGAGGATACACAGGAAGAGCACAGGGAAGCCGGCTGCCCTGCGGGTAATGGAGCTGCTCCTGGGACCCCTTAACAATTCCAAACCCTGAGAAACAAAACCAGCCCAGGAAGCTGTATGTGACTGAGATTGCACCTTGTGGTGTTCAGACTGGGATTGCAGTTTAGGAGCTCTTAGCTCCCAGGCCTGTGCTCACACCGCTGGTAAACATCCAACGCCCATGTCTGTTCTAGAATAAGTGCTGGGCGTGATACAGTAACTCCTCACTTAAAGTCGTCTCGGTTAACGTTGTTACGTTGCTGATCAATTAGGGAACGTGCTCGTTTAAAGTTGTGCAATGCTCCCTTCTAACGTCGTTTGGCAGCCGCCTGCTTTGTCTACTGCTTGCAGGAAGAGCAGCCCCTTGCAGCTAGCTGGTGGGGGCTTGGAACCAGGGTGAACCGGCAGCCTCGTATCAGCTCCCCCCCCCCCCCATCAGCTCCCCACTCCCCTAAGTTCCCTGTGCAGCAGCCGCCCAGCAGGCTACCAATTGCAGCTGTCTCTCCCCCCACTGCCATGTGCTACTTCTGCCCTCTGCCTTGGAGCTGCTCCCCGAGACTCCTGCTTGCTGTGTGGGGGGGAGGGAAGGAAGAGGGGGGCTAATGTCAGGGTGTCCCACTCCCCCCTGCTCCTGCACCCAGCTTACCCCATCTTCCATAGAGCAGGGGGGACACACCAGGGCTCAGGACGGAGGGAGCTGGCAGCAGCTGTGGTCTCAGCAAGCTGATCTAATTAACAAGGCAGTGTACTTAAAGGGGAAATGCGCATATCTCCCTCCATTCCTGCTGCCTTGCAGAGTGAGAGAGTTAACCCTTGAGGGCTCAGCCAATTGCTAGTTCATGATTTAGCAGTAAGGGAAATATCCCCCCCTCTGACTCCTCCACCTCAACCAAGCTTCACAATCATCGCTGTGTACCAGTATTCAATTGTTTGTTTAAAACTTACACTGTGTGTGTATATGTGTATGTGTGTGTGTGTGTGTGTATATATGTGTGTGTGTGTGTGTATATATATATATGTCTTTTGTCTGGTGAAAAAAATTTCCTTGGAACCTAACTCCCTCATTTATATTAATTCTTATGGGGAAATTGGATTTGCTTAAAGTCGCATTTTTCAGGAACAGAACTACAATGTTAAGTGAGGAGTTACTGTACAGGGTTGGTACACGTGGACTGAACAGCCGAGAGGGGAGAGCAGGATCCAAAGGGCGTTCTGCTTAGTCCTCGTTGGCTGGTTTGGGAAGAGGGGTTCAGTGGAGTGGAAGGGATGCACAAACCTTTGGGGTGTACAAGGCCCCAGCAAGGGATTTGGGGGAACACAGCAATGATCTTTGGTCCTTAAATTTACAACTGTTCTAAACCTCTCTAAAAACAACACACATGGGTGTGTGCTCAGAACAATACATGAGTGAGGGGTCAGAGGTCAATGATTTGCCAATCAGAACTCTGAATTGATTAAAGTTAATTAGTCTGTATCCCCTTACAGAAGGGGGCTGAGTTTTCCTGTGTTTGAACACGTACTGGTGCCCTGATCCTGACTGAGGTCTTTGGGTACCCCTATAATATAAGTAACAGTTACCTTTAGCTGAATGACCATCTCCCCCCAGTGCCTAGAGCAAGAAATGGTTGCAATACCTGTGCCAGCATCGTTCTTGGCACTGCCTGCAGTTCTGCATGAGGATGGTTCAGCAAAGCAGTGCAAAATTTGGTGAATCCCATGCTGCAACCTTCAACTGCTCCCTAGGACAGAAGAATACTCAGGGCTCTGCAGGTTCAAAGGGCTTTCCATCTGCTCTCTAATCAACCCCCACTGCAGCCCCATGATGGAGACACTCGCCTCTTTTCACAGATGGGGAAGCAGAAGCAGATAAATGTAATGACTTGGTCAAAGCTGCAGCAGTTAAGTGTCAGCGCCAGGATTAGAAAGCGGGAGCTCCTGACTCATAGTCCCATGCTTAAGCCAAAACCCCTGGCCTACACACTAAAACATTAAAACGGAAGATTTTTGTGGAGCAGAGAAGTGGATTTTGTGGGTGAAGCTAATTATGAACCTCCGCTCTCTGCTGTATGGGTTCAAAGGGGACAGTTGAGCCACTCGCTTGTCTCACGTGATACATCAAACCCCCACTGGGGTTACCACACATTGTCTAGCCCCTGCAATAGCCCAGAGGCTGAGTGACAGAGCCCATAGCGCTAGCCAAGAAACAGTGACATGACCAGTTGCATCCACCCAAAGGGATCCAGGTTCACTGCTGGGACACGAGGAAGGTAGGTCAGGAAGAAGAAGAGAGGGGATGTCGGACGCTGTTCTGTGGTCATTGCCACTGTCCAAAGCAGTAATGGTGGCTCCAAATGGAGCCCTGCCGTCTCCTTGGCCAGGAGTTGGCCCTTGTAAAGGTTAAATGGAGAAGTACTGGTGGGTACCCACACTCAGGAGGGAAAACATCTGCTGGAGCTTTCCTTTGCACCGCTGTAAGTCCCCAGTAGCCCCATTAAAGTCAGTGGAGCTGTTCCAGCGTCACGGGGTGTAACAGCAGAATCTGAGCCAGGGACCTGACGAATGGCCCTTAAAGGACAGACCTTACTGCCCCCAAGGGACAGTGACATGAGCCCTGGGCCATTCAGAAGGGCGGGAGACTCCCCTGTCAGGCCTGAGATGGGACAGAGGGTGTGGCACAGCCTATCCATCCGGGCCGGACGCTGTTCTTACCCAGTGCCGGCACTTCAGCAGCACTTCCTGAAACACTCTAGCTGCCATCTTGAACACCGTGAGTGGCAGGAGCGGCTCAGGCCCTGCCGGTGGTGCCAGAGGGAGAATCTTCTCCACTAGGCCTCCCAAGAGCAGCCCTATTTCCTGCGGGGGCCAAAGAAACAAACCAAATTAGGCGCGAGGGCACGACCTCGCTGAATTGACGTGGCCTCTCTCCTCCTTGGCGCTAGTGAGGGATTTGGTGCATTGCTGGCTAAGAGCAGCATTACGCTCCAGGGTGCTTTAAAACGCTGAGAGCACATGGCGCCCGGCAGACATGCCTCAGCCCAGTTTCCACTGGCACAAACCGAAGAGCCCCCTCCAGCTGGTCTTTTGCTTTGCCCTCCCCTCACCCTTGCCCCACCCCAGTCAATGCTTCAGTAAGGTGGGGAATTTATACCTGTGCAGTCTCTGGCAAGGATCAGTCTGAGCCAGGTTTGATCCTGCTGCCATTGAAATGGTAAAAACTCCCCCTGATTTCAGTGGGAGCAAGATCAGGTCCCTGATTATCCCATCACCTTGATCACTGATGTTTGCGAGTACCCAGGAATCAACGAGCTTCCCAAACCAGACAGGCAGAGAGCAGCAAGTCTCTATCGTGCAAGGACCCTGCAAGTTCTGGGAGGCATTTTAACGCCAAGACAAATCAATCAGGTTGTCGTTTATTATTGCTAAAGGGCAATAGTTAAGACTAGTGCTTTGCAGACTAATGTAAGAAGCCCAGGTCCCTGCTCTGAGAAGTTGAGTTAAACAATGTACAGATAAAGGAGGTGGGGGGGTGGGGATGGCTAGAACAAAACCATCTGATTTTGTAACGCTGAGGTGTGGCACAAGAAAGCAGGAGAGGACAGGTAGCAGAAGCTGCTAACAGAAGTGAATGTTCAGGAAGGCCTTGAAGGAAGAGAGCAAGGTGGCTAGGAAACATGGCTCTAATTAACGCTCCCTCAAGCTGTTTACAATTCTTTACTGGTCTGGCAGCCACGTGTAACGCAGAACGGTGCAAAACTCTCTCCTGCCTTTCCAAACATGCAAGTCAGTGCTAGAAATAATTTCCTAGCTGAGCCTGGCACTCAAAACCCTCAGTGAGCAGTGTAGGAATTGGCTGATCCACCGAGTCAAATCATCACTAAGAGCAAAATTCTCCTGGAACAGGGCCAGTACTGCTGCAGCCAAGAGCGTCTGTCCTGCCGTGTGTTTCCTGCGACAATATGACTCAGCAGCAGAGTTATCATACGTTTAAGTATCTTCATCTAGGCCTAGATCATCAGAGGTATTTAGGCTCCCACCTTTCAGTGAAGTCAATGGGAGTTAGGTGCCTAAACAGCACTGTGCATCTGGGCCAGAGATTCTAGAGAATTATACAGAAGCCACTAGTGATAGAGACACCAAACAGACAGCTGGCACATTGTTCCAAAGGCTCCATGGTGCTCTATCTTACTAGCCAACAGCAGGAAATGCGTGGAAGAAGTGTCCTCATTTAAAAAGCCATCCTATTGCAAGACTATATAGGAAGGGATCCATTCCCCAGCTGGTACCTGGGACTAGCAGCACAGGAGCTGAATCAGGAAGACTCAGGGTTTGGTGCAGAGAGGCATGGGGTAATGGGGCGGGACCTGAAGCAGGTGGAGCCCATTAGGGTCCCAGGAAACCAGTCAACTATTTAAAAGGAGGAGGCAGCAATGACGTTGAGGCAGTAACTACTAGTGAGCAAGCAAGGTGAGTTGGATCTGTCCACACCAACGGGGAGTTTGTCTTGGCTTGTGTTTAACCCTGGGGTAAAGGAGTTTGGGCCTGTTATTTATCTGACAGAGGAAATCAGATTGAGGCCTGGGAAAAAGGCCCTTTTCATTTGCCCTGAGTGTGAAAAGGGGGAATTCCAGCACTGGGGTTAGGGCAAGCTGTAAAGGGAATTCTTTAAAAAAACAAACACCTTAGTTGCCTGGGTTTTCTTTGGCAGAGGACCCAGTTCACGCAGTGCACTTCTCAGCTAGAGTGACAGAGGATGCAGGAGAGGAATATGTATCTTGCTTACTTCCCCTGCTTCCTAAACCAAAGGTGTCCCCTGTCCTGGCTGCCTCCCCTATCCCAAACCTCTTGATGACAGAACTCTACTGGCAGGGACTTAGCTCCCTTCAAGCCGCTTATGGAAGCTCCTTACCTTCACTGAGACCCAGCAGCAGGTCAGGATAAGGTTGTGCTCCTCGGACAGCAGGATGGAGTCTTCCCCATCCTGCTGCTCCAGGCCTTTCCCCAGCATGATAAGGGAGCCAATAGCATTTACCATGTCTGCAAATGAAGGAGCAGCAGCTGCAAAAAACCAAGCAGGAGGCAGATTTATTTTAGCCACAGGATAGGTAACGATGGATGGGGAGGTAGAGCAGAGCCTGCTATGGGTATGAAATCCAGAAGAAAGGAGAATGGAAATGGCCTTACAAAGGTAGATGGTCACCTGAGGTCTTGCTTAAGNTTGTGTGTGTGTGTGTGTGTGTGTGTGTGTGTGTGTGTGTGTGTGTGTGTGTGTGAGAAACGTCCATAGTGTGGCCAGTAGCTAAAGAGAGGTTGTGGTGTGGACCCCCGCTTCCAAACCATGATCCTGTGGACCCTCCCTCCTTTCCCGTTGTGACTGTATGACATCCCTGTCGTAACTGCAGTTGTGTGTTCAGGTTTTTGTTGTCTTTAAAGTGCCGTGTTCCTTCTTAAAGTCAATTGCTGTCTCCTTCTGCCCTTTATTTCACTTTTCCCCAGCCCCCTGGTATGCTCTTCTCTCCTCCTGCTCATTCTTCTCTGCCACCTGGGCCCCTTCTCCACTCACTTGGTTGCCTTAACCCTTGCTGCCCTAGCCATTCTGTCTGGCTACCTGAGCCCCTTCTCCTGCTGGGCACCCTGCATTGTGTCATCCTGCCCTAGGCATTCCTCCTCTCCTTGGCCACTCCAGTCCCCTTTCCTCCTCTTATGGAGCAGCAGCCTCTTTTAGAGGCAGTTAGGTGGAAACAAGAGGAAGCAGGTGGTTTTCACAGACCTGCAGTCGGCTCTTTGGAAAGAAGAGCCTGGAGGGCTGCAGAGGCAGCTGGAAATGAGACCACCTGTGACCAGCCAGCTCTCCTGCAATCCACAATTTAAGAGCTCTTGGCACATGATGGAGGTAGGCGTAGTTGAAAGGGCATGACACCGTGGGGTGGGCTGGCTGGGAACCCTTCCTCACCTGGCTGGTTGGCGTTGGGCCCCTGCCTGCTCTGGAGCACCCCCAGGAGGAAGGTGCTGATGTCTCCCAGCAAGGTCACCAAATGGCTGAGGAGCTCCTGCCAGCTGTGCACATGCTCTCCCTTCAGCATGGAGACTGCCCCCTCCGGTACCTCGAGCAGACACCTCCGCAGCGCCGCCATCACTCCTACACAGATAACACTCCAGTTATCACAGGGCCGGACGCTTGCATGTTCCCTTCCCATATAATCCCCCGAATGAGCTGGGTCACTGAAGTCAGTGAGAGCTAGAGGCAGCCTGTGGCAAAGAACCGCTGTCCCTAGATGATATCCGCACGGTACCGACAGAGGGCCAGGTATAAAGTCAAGATCCCTTCCTGGAGACGTGGCGTTCCAGATAGATAAGATACGTAACTCCGACAGGCGCTGTTTAACAGCGTGCGGAAATGGGGCTGACGTTTGGGACAAGAAGGGAAAGAATACTGTGCTGTGGGGGATCTGAGGCCAGGGAAAAGTCAATAGCCGCTTGGAAATTTAGCCCGAGCAGCTGGAAAGAGTGCCACGGACAAGTAGCCAACACCTCAGCTCTCCATTCCACAGCAAGCTCGACCCCTTTGTCCCACCCATAAATACACAGCATGTTTCATCTCCAACGTACGTCTCAAAACGCTCGCCAATCATCACTAGGCTACGTGACGTAGCTAGGGCTGCCTCAAGCCCAGATGGGGACATGGGCAGAGAGGTGAAGCGACTTGCCCAAGGCCACAGGGAATCTCTTTGTCGTATCTGGGAGTGGAGTTAGTTGTGCTGTGCTCAGGCCAGTTACTGGCTGCATGGTTTGCTGAATCACAGCCCTGATCCATCACATGATACACAGCTGTAGTCTGACAGGACTGCAGGGGAGAGAAGGGGCATGGGAGCTCTGATGGGGACGCACCATGCATTGGGTTAGTGCTCGCTGCCTGCAGCAGGTCCTGACAAGCCATGGCGTAGTGAGCTTGCAACATGCGGAGAAGATACTGAGCAAAGCACAGGCCTCGGAGCTGCAGAGTCGGCGCTGCTTTTCCCTCTGGGAATAGTCTCTTCAAGGTGCTGCCGTCTGACCTGCAGGAGGAGGAGGCAGATGCTAACACCATTGACAAAGCTCAGAGGGAGCCCTCGCCTAATCAGCACAGCGACAATCCTCATTGCCGAGGGCTGGAGGCCTTGTGTGCTAACACTGTAAAGCACCATCGCCTTCAAACTCTGTAAGGTTACCTCAGATCACGGGCCGCTGCTGTCTGGCCTCCAGTCCTGCTGAGGTGAATTATAAATAACCCCTCTGAATAGTAAGAAATATTAATAGTCTCGCTTCATAGCTACTTGTTTGTTTTTTTTAAACGCTAAGGCAGATGTCAGTATTGTTCCCAAAGGAAGCAGGAGAAATCTATTTGGTCAGGGAGAGGTGGGTATGCTGAAGTGCTGAGAGCGCAAAATCAAGTAGTTCTATTTCAGGTGGGAAAAGACACTTCAGACAATATCTGGCATGAGGATCTGTCCTCTGGGATCACAGAGGCAGAGGATTAAACAAGCGGGTGGATGTTGATGCCCTGTCAGAGTCTGAGATCAGAGTAACTGGGAAGACATTCGAGTGCTATGTAAGTGATATCAAACTGGTTGGAAGCGGGAGTCAGCTAAGCACGTCATGGTGAGCCCTGTGTGTGGACAGACAGGATTATGTACACACTACCGGTTCTCCTGGTCTCCTTCCCACATGTCCCCTGTCTAAGTCCTTTCTAGAGTAAACGAGAGAGACAAGCCAGTCAGTACTTCTGGAGGATGGTTTTCATCAACACTGCTCCTGCCTCTGCCTCCTGCACTCTGGGGCTGCTCACAGCCTCCTGGGCACGCTCAAACAGAGCCACAGCAATGGGTTCTGGGAAAGCCGGTGGGAAGTAGCGGATGAGCAGCTCTGATGCCAGCTCTCGGACCTGCCAAGAGAGGAGGGGGGGTGGAGAGAGGGGAAGGTTATGTCAGGACACAGGTGAGGAAGCAGAGAGGCTGTGGGGGGGCAGGATGTTCGGGAATCCAGAGCCAATAGAGCCCATTCAGGCCTCTAATTTTGGAAGCAAAGGGGCACCCGTTGTTACTTTGCTATTCTGTACTGATGTGGTGGTGGGAGGCTACTGGGGGTTCCTACAGAGCCTAAGCACACAGGCTCCCAGCAGCACCATGCGCAAGGAAAGCTGGCAGCCAGATCTGGCTCTTTACAGAGGGGGACAGCATCCCCAGCGCTGTCCCTGCCCAATCTTGATAGGGTCCCCTGCTTCCGTTCAGTTAAACAGGCCACGCCTGCTGCTCAAGCCACGCAGCTTCTGTTACCAATTCCAGCTGTCCACAACATCGAGCTGTGGCAGTGTTGGGGACAGAGGGCTGCTTACCTCATTCGTACTGTCCTGCAAGCAGCTCAGCAGTGCCAACAAGTTGCTTCTAGAGAAAAAGTCCCAGCAGCCCTTCTGCCTGGCCCAGCTCAACAATGCCGCCATGTTCTCTGTGGTGACAGAAAGGCAGGACGGTGAGATGTAGGCAGTAAGTGTTGTCAGGGCTGACCTCAATCGAAAGGGTGGTGGCAAGCAGCAGGGAAAACAGGTCCTGCTAGTTCAGGCTTATTCTCTGCTGTCAGTGCTGGGAAAGAAGGGCTTTTTATCCTGTACAGAGTCATGCAGCTTCAGCAGAACCTTTGTCCCCGACCTCAAGGGCTCCCCTGTGCTAGGGAATGAGGGACAGCAGAGTACCCAACGCAGCTTCTGCTACACAGTGTATGGCTGCAACAATGCGCTGTCAGTGCTGAAAGTACAAGTTACAGTTAACTGGGCTGGGGGCTGCAAACTAGTTTCTATCAAATGAGCCCTTGGGTGGGTAAAGATTTGATTCCACTGAGCCCTGTGTCATCTCACACACATGGGAGCTTATCATCAGTAGGGCCCTACCATGAAAAACGCGTCACAGACCACGAAATCTGGTCTTGTGTGTGCTTTTATCCTGCACCGTACAGATTTCACAGGGGAAACCAGCGTTTCTCAAATTGGGGGTCCTGACCCTAAAGGGAGTTGCAGGAGTGTCGCAAGATTATTTTAGGGAGGTTGCGGTATTGTCACCCTTACTTCTGCACTGCTGCCTTCAGAGTTGGGGGGCCGGAGAGCGGCAGCTGTTGGCCAGGCACCCAGCGCTGAAGGCAGTGCCCCACCAGCAGCAGCAGAGAGTACGGATAGCATGGTATGGTATTGTCACCCTTACTTCTGCACTGCCGCCTTCAGAGCCGGGTGGCTGGAGAGCAGCAGCTGTTGGCCAGGCGCCCAGCCCTGAAGGCAGCGCCCCGCCAGCAACAGCAGAGAGTACGGCTAGCATGGTATGGTATTGTCACCCTTACTTCTGCACTGCTGCCTTCAGAGCCGGGTGGCCAGAGAGTGGCGGTGGCTGCTGACTAAGGGCCCAGCTCTGCAGGCAGCAGCCTAGAAGTAAGGGTGCCAATACCATACCTGCAATCCTTACTTCTGCGCTGCTGCTGGCAGCGGCTCTGCCTTCAGAGCTGGGCTCCCGGCCAGCAGCCGCCGCTCTCCAGCTGCCCAGCTCTGAAGGCAATGCCTCTGCCAGCTAGGGTGACCAGACAGCAAGTGTGAAAAATCGGGACGGGGTGGGGGGTAATAGGAGCCTATATAAGAAAAAGACCCAAAAATCGGGACTGTCCCTATAAAATCGGGACATCTGGTCACCCTACTGCCAGCTGCAGTGCAGAAGTACGGGTAGCAGTACCGCAACTCCCCCTACAATAACCTTGTGACCCATCCCCCAACTCCTTTTTGGGTCAGGACCCCAACAATTACAGCACTGTGAAATTTCAGATTTAAATAGCTGAAATCATGGAACTCATGATCTTAAAAATTCTATGACCGTGAAATTGACAGGGCCCTAATCATAGACAGGTCAATGCAGAGTCTCCAACATTCCTCATATAATGTCAGAGGGTCTTGATTTTTTTTTTTTTCCTTCCCACCCCAACCCCTCCAGGGACCTAGACTCCCAGCTGCTCATCAGCAGCTCCCAGAGTTGAGGACCAAAGCATGTAGATGGAGGTTGTTTGTAAAAGGCTGCAGAATATTTTTCTGGATTTGATACACACACTCCCAAATCACTACAACCTCACATGACAGGGAGAGGCCATTCCATGAGGGCATTTAAATGTGGCCACCCTGCTGATGGGGGTCAGAAGCAGACAGGCTGAGGAATCTACTCAGAGCTCATTCTGTTCAGGGGTGGCCTGCTGTTACCCACGTGGGGGCTGCCCCTTCTTCCGGGCGGGGCTCCAGGTGTCGGTGCAGGTCTCCAGCACCGCTGCCAGGAGCAGCAGGGCAGTCTTCTTCCTCTGGTAGTTTGACCCTGGGGTCAGAAAGGAAATGCTTAACTGCAGCAGCCACTCCACAAAATCTGCATGGGGGGGAAAAAGCACCTCTGGGTTACTTGTGAGCAGTGCACAGAGGGAGGGCGGGGCGAGCCCTTTGGAGCATGAGGGTGCACCAGCTCCAGTCACACTAGATTGACTATAAGGTGGGAAAGTGCATGGCTACCAAGGGGCTTCCCAGCGTCTAATGGTCAATTGGCACTTCGTGACAACAGAGGGACTAGGACTTGGATCCACCTGCTCCAAAAGCACAGGCCCCTGGCACTGCGGCTAAAGAAAAAGCTGTCAGCTGTGCCAGCCCTGTGACACACAGCTGGTGGCTTTGATTTCTGTTCCACAGAAAGCGCTGACATACGCGTTAGCCAGTTCACCTGCTTCCGATTAACTCCACGGGGGATTTTTTTACTTGAAAATCTACTTTTCGCTCTTAATGGTGACTCTTTGCTCAGCCTGGGTAACGGAAAACCCACTCATGAGTTTCACGTTTGTTCACACTCTGTTTTGCTATGTTCAGAGAAAGTACCCCCCAGCCTAGACCACTTGTAGAAAGGAACTTTATTTCTGGACATGCTGACATGTTCAGACACAGTTTGGTTTTGGGTCAGGACTGCCAAAATGTCCTATCGCCCCAGGCTGTTGCAATACGACCAACACCTCTCTCTTACATAGCACTTCTCGAAGCGCGTTACACAGGAAGGTCAGTATTGTTCTCCCCATTTTTACAGATGGGGAAATTGAGGCACAGAGCGATGAAGTGATTTGCTCATCAGGCCTGTAGCAGAACCAGGAATAAAACCCAGGTCTCTCAAGTCCGGGATTAACACACTAGGCCTCGCTGCCTCTCCTCTGTAAGCTTTCCAGTTTTTCAGACTCTTGAAATGTGGAGAAACGTCCAAATTTCAGGGTGTTTATCCCAACTGAACCCAAATGCTTGACCCACTGATGTCGGCCCAGCCTCATTACCTGTACTGCCAGCCCCAAACATTCTAACATCAGGCGTCAAGCCCCCCAAATTTATGAGACTAACAAAATTATTATAATCCCCCCCCTCCATCAATTTATTTGCCATCTGCTTTCTGAGCCTTTAGGGGGTCACATTTCCCAGCTTTTCTTCATAACCAGGGAGGCTAGAAAAAATAAATAAAAGCTGAGAGTCTCACAGTCACATGACTCCAGGAGCTGAGGCTTTAAGAAAAAACACCAAAGATTGTGAAATTCATGATCAAATCACAAGAGTTGGTATCGCTGAGTTACACGCCCGCTGGCTGGCTCGGCGGTAGCAGGACTGGAGCTCGGAAGAGAGCAGTCCTGACAGATAGCTGTGGAATCACAAGGCCTGGTGCCAGAAGACAGAATAAAACTTCCATTAAAGATCCAAGTTGCACGACCCACCAGAGCTCCCTATGCGCATCCCAGCTCAAGTGGGCCACAAAAGGGTAGTGCTAGGTGGCGGCTTTGTGTGTGAAAAACCTAATCCTGGAGGCCGCTGAGGTGAGAAGAGAGGAAAAGTTAAGCAGCGATGGGAGCCTATGGGGACCAAAGGCTTGGAGTGAGATGTCATGAACGGCTCACTCACCTACTGCTTGTGCAAGTGCTCCTTCTGGATCCGCGCTGGCTGAGCGCTCGGTAGCTTTGCTCTGCATCTTGCTGCGCAGCTGAGAGAGCGCGCTGTCCCTCAGCCTGACCAGAGCCTTCTTCACTGCAGCCTGAAGCAGCTGCCGGAAAGAGGACGAGTCGCAGTTCAGGTTCAGGGGCAAGAACTCCTTCAGTAGATGGACCTCCACCTCTGACAAGGCCTGGTTGGTCCTGGGGCTGCAACACAGGAGACCCAGAGCTGCTAGGCGAATGTTCTCCTCCCTGGAGTGCAAGCAGCAGCAGAGCCTTTCCAAAGTCTCCCCAACCAGGGGCAAGGCCCCGGTGATGATCTTGTGGCCATTCAGCAGGGCGACCCATGCCCGAAGGTGGGCAGAGTCCCCACCACTGCAGCTCTCCGCAAGCAAAGCGTAAGAGGCGGGAAAGAGCCGCAAAGTCCAGACAAGAAGGTAGTTGGAAGCGTTGCTCTGAAGGAAGGAGATGGGAGAGGTCAAAGCACTGGCCAGGGTGGGCAGCCAGTACAGTGCCCACTTCTGAGCCAGCTCCTCCTCTGTGGCATGTTCCTCTCCCTCAATCCAGTGCTTGCGCTGCTGTTGCAAAATGGTTTTATACACGTCTGATGCAGCTGGGCACAGGTGGTTAGTGGAAAGGCAGTTCAGAAGGTGCTGGGGAAGATCCTTGTAGGTATCCAGAACCTAGAAAACCCCAAATAACTTTACGGTCCTTGTTTGCTTCAGGCAGCCCCTGAACTCTCCTAACGCACCAAGGAAACAAGCCTTCCTCATCTTAGGGCTGGTCCACACTAGGGGCGGGATCGAACTAAGGTACTTCGACTTCAGCTACGCGAATAGCGTAGCTGAAGTCGAAGTACCTTAGTTCGAACTAACGCGACTTACCTCGCGTCCGCGCGGCGCCGCGATCGAAGTTCGCGGCTCCTACTTCGAACTCCGGTACTCCGCTCGCCCTGCAGGAGTACCGGAGTTCGAAGTAGCGCGTTCGGGGATCGATCTATCGCGTCCAGACGAGACGCGATAGATCGATCCCCGATACTTCGATGGCTACCCGCCGATCCGGGCGGGTAGTCTGGACGGGGCCTTAGTAGTAGCTAAAACAAAGGCTATATTATGACAGTGGAGGAAGAGCCGTCTTCCCCACCAAGGAGGGGTGGATCCCAACACAGGTGGTAATTTCTGGTCACTGGTGGCACTAAGCAATGCTGAGATACCACAGTGATCAGTGCTTTTGACTAAGGCTGCATTCAAATCAGTGACCCGGTGGTAAAAGGCTACATGTTCCAGCCCCAGTTTTCCCAAGCTACCTATTGCATTTGATGTATTGTTTCCGTCCTCTTTCATGAGCTGGCTATTCTCTGTGCAACAGCTAAAGAGCTAACCTGGGGCTCCCGGTTACCAGGTCAGAGAGACTGGGAACACCCTAACAGCAGTACTGGGTTCAAAACAGAAGACCCCCAGTAACCCAAAGACAATCGTAGCACAATATTCTGTCCCCATCTCTAGTGAGACCACAATGGGGCAGGAAAATGCTGCTGTGAACGCTGCATTGACGTGTCTTGGCATCCAGCAAGGCAGGGTGGTTGGTAGGAGGGGCAGTGGCTCATGCCATTCAGCACCTCCTTGTGGTGGATTGTGGGGGCTATGGGGGCCACAGTTAGGCAGAGATCCAACCATTTCTTTTCTGCCACTGCATGAGAGAGCTGGATACACAAGGTCCCACAGGGGAAGTAACAAAAACACAGGCTGCTACCACTTGAACCAGAAGAGATTCTCTATTCGCTGTTAGCAGGATAGGGCCTATGACCCATGGCAGAGCGACCAGCATCCCATCCCCTAGGGCGCAAGGTGCACACACTCTCAATCTCATTTTTGATGGAGGCCACAGGGAGACCCAAGTTATCCAAGCACAAGCTCTCTATGCAGATCCTCAACCCCTAGTGTGTACCAATGTGCCCCTCCTTTCTTAAAGCCGTGACTGAGGACTCGCAGGCCAGTACAAGTTCTGGTGTGTCTGGTTTTCATCTAGCCCTTTGTGGGATGTTTTGGCATCTGCATCACACCCTTCATTCCTCTTAGCTGTGCCTGGCACACGCAATACCTGTCCCTCTATGGGCAGCACTGGCTCATCCCACCCACACGTTAAGTGTCTTGGACACTGCATGTCCCCACCAGGTTTCCTTACTTTCTCTGTGCCCACGTAGGGGAGAATGGCGCACAGGGGGAAATATCTGGCTTTGACCTGCCAGGGCATTGTGATGATTCTCTGCAGGAACTGTTCATAGAAGGGTCTCTCCAGGTCCTCGAAGCGATGGCACTCCAGGCGGTAGATCTCCAGGAGATGTTGAAAGGAGCTGTGTATGAACTCTGACGCCCCTTCCACCTGAACAACCAGAAAAGAAACGCAAACTAAGAAGAGATTCTCCATCATGTCTCACTGCCAGAAATTGTTAGAGGGGCTTTATAACATCCTCCACCCTCCTTTATCTGTCGCTAGGGATTGTCTGTCCTGGGGCAAATGATAACCAACATTAAGTAGTCCCATTTTTGCCACCAGCAATGGGGGCAGGGGACCCAACACAGCAGCCTGATGGGGCTTGGTAAAATCGGCCCCACGGTGTCCCCGTTAGGGCTCCTTAACGGCATTTGCCAATGGAAAGTTGTCTTTCTGAAACTGATGAGACGGCTTGCTGAGTACGGGACTGCTCAGTGGGAGCATGGCTATTGGAGTCTGGCTCCGCCAAGCTGCGAGACAGCTGGGCTCTCCTCGCAAAGCGCCAGCACTCACAGAACGTCGCGTCAGCCAGGAGGAAAAGGCAATGCCAATGCGCCCAGCCCTATAATGCAAGGTCAGTCGTATCTTAGCAACCCTGCCTAGTTACTATGCGGTGTATTCTGCTCCCAGTGCATGTGAAATGAGCTAGAGACAGACGAAAATCCGGCCAGGCTGCACTGTGCACTTCTCTTCAAGTGAAAGACGGGGATGATGAGGGGGGAAGAAGGGAAGATTTCTGGATATTTTCTGGCCACCCTGGAAGAGGGTGTGGCCTGTAGGAGATACGCCCCCCCAGGCTGGGTGCATTACCGGGCTTTCTGCATTGTTCCAGATGAACTGGCTCAGTCTGTGGAGCAGTTCAGAGTTCTCAGCCAGCATGCGGCTCTCCTTGACTTTCTGGATCTCGGGCAGACACTCCAGGATACGTTGCAGCCAGAGGGAGAAAACTGAAAGCACAGAAAAGATTAGTACAGAGCTCTTCCAGCAGGCAAAACAGCAAAACCTCCCACAGCTCTTCCCAGCTGGAGTGGTCAAACGCCTGCCTCTCTGAACACCATTTCCCCTGAGATTTCTCTGTGAACGTACCTTACGCAGCAGGGGCTCACGGCAAGATTAAAGTGAGCATGTGTGTTACAGTACGATGGTACTGAGGGGCCCAGGCAGGATTTGATTGGGCTTTAATTTCAGAATTGAGGGAAAGATCACTGCTGGTGGTTCCCCTCCCCACCCCAAGGTGCCCTAGATATCCTCAGGCAGCCGAGTCACTCTTAGAAATCCCCCTTCCCATACGGTATGTCTAAAAGCTATGGGGGTTTGGAGGTTCCTGCTGTAGTGGGTGGCAAACCTTTAAAACCCTCTTGGTGTATAATCAGGGTAGGGGGGCAGATCTTTATTACCTTGGAAACGGTAGTAATGATAATCCTTCTGCCCTTCGCTCACAGCCCAGACAGCTGGAAACAGCACGTCCAGCAAGAGACAAGCCTGCAGGGCATACACCAGTGTTAAGCAATAGCCGTCCGCTGAGCTACCAGTGTATGTGGGGTGTTGGGCTTTTCTTGCTGATTGATAGAAGAGATTCCTAGACACCAGAACCTCAAAGAGGCCCTACTAGGTCATAATTAAGGCTAAGATTTTGTCACGGATATTTTTAGTAAAAGTCACGGACAGGTCACGGGTAATAAAATATCCATGATAAAATGGGAAGGGGCCGGACAGCTGTGGGGTGGTGGAGAGCTGTGGGGGTCCCCCTGCTCCCCCATGGCAGCTGGGGAGCTGCAGGGGTCTCAAGCGAGGAAGCTTCATTCACCAGAGCCAGGCCAAGCTGCTACAGCAGTGGGCACTATGTAAATACGCTGAGTCAGACCGCCTTTAGCCAGGGCGGTCTCTGCTGAAATCCACGGAGGTTTCCCCACATGCGGCCTAGCTGGGCAGGTTCAGTTCTCTCTTGGACTCCTCCTGCAAAGCTCTTTGCCATGACACCAAGAAACGCCGATCTGTTCCCGTGCAGTTTTACTCTTTGGTTCTTGAGCCACTGAACTTTGCCTTCTTACAGCTGCTATGGCAGCAGCGGATTGACTAATGACATAGAACGTGCCCCCTCCAGCCAGCTAAGGCCCTGGCCACAGCAGGTGAACCAGCAATAGCAACAGTCACGGTGCTGCTAACAGCCTTCTAGCATTCTTCTTCTCTTGATTACCCTGCGGTGTGTTCGTGCCTGTATCCGCTACTGAAGGGGTTACTCACAGCACAGCTTGACTCCCAAGATTCTCCCGGGGCAACAAATCTACCCATACTGATCAGGGAAACAAAGACCCCCTGGCAACAACTACATTTAAACACAACGCCTGGGTGGGAGTGTAAGGCCTTTGCCAACTGTCAGGGCTAAACTCGCTGCTGGTGCAGCTCGATCCAAGTACATGGAACTGGCTTGCTCAGCAATGAATTAGCGTGCACCCCCCCCCCATCCCAGTATCTAAAGCCACCCCAAGTACTTGCTGAGCCAACACCCAGCAACAGGTGAAAGGCTTTTCTAAACCCTTCGCCCAAAGCCCAGTTTGCTTGTCCTCTGCATTCCCCGAACAGAACGCTCGTTCTAACTTCGAGCTCTCCTACCTGGGGCGGGAAGCTGTCCAGCCGGCAGCTCAGGATCTCCTTCTTGCAGCAAGTTAATAAACCCCTAGTAAGCACCAGTCTCGCTAGGCCGTCTGAACTCAGGACAGACGTCTCCACCTTCAGTTCCCCAAATCTCAGCTCTCCTGGCCCTAGGGAAAATCACCAAGTTAGGACAGCGCAAAGACTTATCCAGACACTGACTTTCAAACCACAAATCAGCCTTTTGTTTCTCAGGTTAACTTTAGTCCTTCACACCCATTAGTATTAATTGTAGCACAGGTCAGAGCCAGGCACAGCGTGAGCAGACAGCGCAGAAATATGGCCCACGCAACACAGGGCCTTCCCTGAGCAGACTCTCCTAATCATGCTGAACTGCATGGCTGAGCCTGCCAAACACAGTGTACACTGCCTGCTCCAGAGTGGGAGGGGCTCAATCTGCAGAAATAAAAGGTCAGTGCATGTAACCTACTGTGCCGCCTTGCCCCATGGTCTGAGAGCCCCCTATCTAGGCTTTGCTGGAGACTTCCTCCCCTTCCTTCACCTGGGAAGGCAGAATGGCTTCTAGGGAATTGTGATCGGTTCCTAGTTCAGCCACTGACTCTGTCACCTTGGGCAGGTCACTTCCCCACCTTTGGAAAACACGTTGAGATCTAGTGCTAACAAGGATCGTTACTGAAGATCAAGCACGCACCTTGGTCGACTAGCTGGAAAAGAGTCAGCACGGCTCTGGCCCCTCCCTCTGGCTCAGAAGCAGTGTTCACCAACATGCTCACGGCAATGCCGGCCAGCAGGCGGGCGTCCTTGTTAGCTGTCTGAAGTCACCAGGGAAAAGGAAACTCACCTTTTAAAAAGCTTGTCTTTACAAAGCCATTTAAACATCACTTACTGCCCTCCCCTCTCCCTGCAAACAAAAGGCACTTACAAAGCCACTGGGGGCATGCTGCACTTTTGCAGCACATAGGGTGGACTGGATCCCTCTCATCAAACTCCCCCCAACTCCACTGCATTCACACTTACGCGGCAGTGTACATGGACACACTGAAACACGTGTATTTCACATGTACAGATGTACGCGTGGGTACGTCTCCAGCTGGAAAGGGTGGAGACACCCATTACCAGCAGCTGTCACCTAGCATGGCACTATCACTGCATTCTACCGTGGCTTCACTTTAGTGCAGTTATTGTTCCCCCTCCACTAACCTCCACGGGAGCTGTGGATACTCAGCACCTCTCCGTAGCAGGCAACTTTTGTGTAGGTGCCTATATTTGAACATGTTGGCCTTATGTTTTCTGCCTCAGTTTCCCCGAGGAAACCATAAAGTGGGGATAATAAAACTTGCCTCCCTGGCAGGAGTGATGAGAGGTGAAATTAGATAACGTTTGGAAAGTGCTTTGAACAGGTAAAGCATTATCCTCATTTCTCTAACCATGGACAACTTCTCCCCTCAGATCCAGGCTGGCCTGGTTTCACGTGGGCTCAAACTCTCTGCAGCAGCTTGGCTGCTGTCTCATCTGGGCCACGGTTGGGTAGCTGCCTGGACTATAATCACCTGCCCCATGACGACTTGCAGCAGAGATCCCAAAATGCTCTGCAGGATTTCACTGTTCTCGGCTTCGCTCCACACCAGAGGCGACACTTCCTTTGGCAGCGCCTGGAAAAGCTGCAGGCAGGTCTGAGGAAGTAAAAGGATAAAGCGCAACCCTCTGTCACCTGCTAGATCTTTTTAACAGTTCGACAATGCCCCTTCCCCCCAACATGGGGGGGGGACTTTTTCTTCCAACCCCTAAGTCCCGCTGTCTTACGGGGGGAGGACACCAAATTCCAATGAATGTTTGGGTTTTTTAACCCCTTCTCTTCCCCTAGTGCTCGTGGGAGTTTCAGCATGTTACAGGCATCCAGAGGAGACGATAACCCCCAAGCGATGTGGATCTTACCTTGACCGTGATGTAGCTCCACTCCCCGCTCCTTGCCGTTGGGTCCCGCAGCACCAAATTCAACGTGGCAGCTACACGCAGCAGCAGTGGGGCTAGGCTGAGTCTCCAGTGGTGTCGGCCTAGGCTGCTTTCCTCTATGAACATGCAAACTGTGGATAGGGGAGAGAGAGGCACACAGTGCATCAGATGCCAGGCACTGCAGCCCGAGATGCTGGGTTAAACACCTCAAGAAGTGGCCAGCAGCATCTATGTGCACACTGCAGCGAGTTATGATCAAACAAACTGATCCAGACGCCCACGCTCCAAAGGGGGGGCCCTGCTCTTATGCAGGGCTGGGGAATGCCCTGCCAGTTGGTTTGGGTCCCAGGTTTTGAGGCCGTACATTTGAGTTGAATCCCTCCCTGCAGGGGTGAATATCCCTGCTAACTCTCACAAGCGGAGATTCAGAGATGACTCTTCCCCGGCCGGCGTAGTTAACTCATGAAAAGAGACAGGGAAAGGATGAAGCAAATGAAGGGTCTAATCTCTCCATTCTTGGATGGTTATCTGGAGCTGGTGATTCCTAGTGCTTATACCACTTTTCATCATCAACTGTGTGTTCGCTAATTCATTCACCCCACCCTGGGGAGAGAGGCGAGTATAATGCTCTCTATTGTATTTGTGGGGAAACTGAGGCACCGAAGTGACGCGACTTGCAGAAGGCTGCACAGAGTGCGTGTCTTCACGCCCAGATCCTGCTCCTGACCATGCTGGGGATGTGCCCAGAAAAGCTCAGTCCACAGACAGCACCTGGCCTTTGGCGTGGGAGAAGGGCCAGGACTTCAGTGACACTTCTGCTCGTCTCGTTCCCCAGGCAGACTGAGCAGCGGACAAAGAGATTCAGGGACTCGTCTGAGGCGGGCCCCATGAATCGGTAGCTCAGCTCATGATGAGCGTCAGGATGGTCTCAGCTCAGTCTCTTATTAACCACCGAGGCCTCCATCGTGGATATTTGGGTTCATGTGGTTCTGCGGGTTAGTGTCATGGCTCTCAAAGGGGGCAGGGGGAGTCTTTGAGACTGACCTGTCTGGAGGTCTCCCGGAGACAGCACCTGCAGGGAGAAGGAAGCGCAGGCACGTTTAACACTCACGGAGGGCACAGCTGCTGCAGAATTGCAGCTAGAGGGACGCGGTGTGTGCTAGGAGAGGTCTGAGGGGTAATTAGAACCTGAGCTCCTGAGCAAAGCGTCTGCCAGCTGAGCTTAGAATCAAGCCTTCCCCCCAAACCACAGCACACAGTTTCCCCCACCCAGGGCAGCACAGCCAGATCAGCGGGGCAGGGCTGAGACCTTCCGTTTGTCTCCAGGGTCCCAGGCCAGTGCGGCTGGGTGTTCTGCAGGAGCAGAACTGACATACTCACCCCTAAGGGAACAAACTAATACATTTCAGTCAACTCCCTGAACTGTCACAGACTCTCTGCTTTCTCCCCTGCACTGATGATGAACAGGGGATTGTTTGTAAACAGCTTCCTCCTTTAGAATCTGCCTCTTCTTCCTGCCAAGTTCTCTTTGGGGTGGTACAGATCACAAAGACTTGCCATGTTACAATTCACTACCTAGGGGGGGCCACCAACCCAGCATTGGGCTGAAACACCGCCAGCCAGAGGAGCAGGAAGCTGACTGTACAGAAGGCTGTTTTTATTTATAAGCAAAGATCTGGTGAACCCGCAACCCTAGGACAGGGAACAAAAAGAACCTCCAGGCCAGGTACCGTGGAATGTGCTAACACGGTCTCATTGTACCGGAGCTTTAAAATACTATGGGAGTAAATACAGGGGTCCTAGGCAGCCTGAACTGGGCCTTTCCTGCCATATCGCCTTCCCCGGATCCAATGTTGCCCTTTGCACTAAGGCCCCAATCCTGCAATGCTATCTGCTAGCTCAGACCTGCTGACGTCAACAGGACTCTGCACAGGCCTAGGGGTCCAAGCTGATGGATCCTGATGTGGGATCAGGGCCTCCCTTTGTCTTCTGTGCTGCTCTAAAGAGAACTGAGTTCCTCTCACCTGTTTGTACTCGGTCAGGCTGCTCATTAACTTATTCACCTCCTCAGCAACCAGGGATTCTTTACCTTCCGACAACTTCGTAACAATCTGGGGGGAAAGGAAACCTCAAATGGTCCAGGTGCTCCAGGATCGTGCACAAATACCCAGACCCAATATAGGTCTGTCTACACTGCAGCTGGCAGAGAGCCTCCCAGCCTAGGTGGATGGACTCACGCTAGCTCAGCTGGAGCGAGCGCGCTAAAAATAGCAGTGTGGACGTTGTGGCTCTGGCGGCGGGCTGGGTTCTCAAGGCCACCTAACGCCCTGGACCTGAGACCAGGTGGCTATCCCGAGTCTCCAGCAGAGCCACAGCATCCACCCTGATATTTTTAGTGAGCTGGCTAGTGCAAGTCTGTCTACCTGGCTGGCTCCCAGCTGCAGTATAGACATACTCTGTGTGGTAGATAATATGCTATTGAACCCAGAATTAGGATTTAGACACAACAGACCTTTCCCAAAGAGACAAGTACGGCCTCTTGAGTAAATGATGTGTGATTAAAACTAGCTGTGAAAGTCTAAAAATGCACAACAAAAAAAGGTAGGAATTTCAGAAAAAGAATCCATTTAATAAACGTGTTAATGTTGTCAAGCACTGTGCCAGATATGGAAAGTTAACGCGAACAGTCCGTCTAATATCAGCAGGCTTTTCTATTAAATAGCTAAATCAGCTTTAGTGTTTATTTTCAGTCAAGGGCACAAGTTACAACAAGGAGCACTGGGATCTGGGATTTTAGTTCAGGCCCCTCTCTGGGCTTGTCTACACGGCCCTGCAGTTCGGACTACGGATAGGCACATTGCAGCGTGCACACCGAAGTCCTTCAAAGAGGACTATGTTAATGCGAACCAGGTACCTTTTAGTCTGTGTCCGCAGCATCCACAGGGGGCAGTTACAGCGTCGCACTACGGTGCACACTGCAATTCGCCTCTCCAGACTACAGGGCCATGTTGCCATAGCCTCTGTTCTGTCTTTTTTTATACGTATTTATTCTCTTACATAATGAAAGAGCTGAAGAAGAGCTCTGTGTAGCTCAAAAGCTTCTCTCTTTCACCATCCGAAGTGGGTCCAGTAAAAGATATTACCTCTCCCACCTTGTCTCTATAATGAAAGAGAGACCGGACAGAACGGTGATTCTCCACTTGCTGGCTCTCCTCCGTATGTCTAGCTGCTAAACTCACAGATTTTGAAGGCCAGAAAGGCATCACGATGGTTATCTAGTCTGAGCTCTTATGTAACACCGGCCAGAGAATTTCACCCGGTAATTAAGGCACTGAGCCCAATCACCTGTGGTTAAATGACATTACTAAGTTAAAAACAAATGAAATACTTTCCCTACTATTCATTTTCCACATAGCAATGGCTGTAGGAGTTGCCACCGAATGTTTTTTGATTGCAAATGGAAGGCGGGGTCTGCAGTCGTGAATGGGAAGGTGGGGTGGCCTGCGCAGTTGTGAATGGGGAGAGGTGTGTCCAGGAGCCAATGTGGTCTATGTTGCTAGAGCCCTGGTACAAAAGTCAAGTGTAGGTAGCTAAGCAAAGGGCCAAACCTCTGTTTTTATTCTTGGTTTTCCTAGAGGGAAGGCACAAGCTGTAACCTTTACTCCCAGGGAAACTCAGTTAAGATTCAACATCTAGTTTGCAGTAAGGTTCTTTGTGTAGACTGAGGCACAAGATCACCCTGTAAGTGAATGGTCCAGGCAGGTCTCAGTGCTGAGTGGCAGGAGCCCAGGCGTCTATTCCTAGCTCTGACTTGCTGTGGGACCTTGGGTAAGTCACTTAACATTGCTGTAGTTCAGTTTCCTCAGCTGTAAAATGGGGATCATAACACCTGTCTACCTAACGCTCTTGTGAGCATCCCTGACTGTACAGATACGTCTATACTCCTATTAAAAATCCATGGCTAGCCCATGCCAGCTGGCTCAGGCTCACGGGCTGTTTAATTGCGGTGTACACGGTTGGGCTGGAGCCCAGGCTCTAGGATCCTGCAAGGTAGGAGAGTCCCAGAGCTCAGGCTGCAGCCTAAGCCCCAACTTCTACACCGCAATTAAACAGCGCCGCAGCCCAGCCCGAGTCAGCTGCAGGGGCTAGCCCCGGGGTGTCTAACTGCAGTGTGGCCACCCCTTCTGAGTCATGGATAACAGGTGCTGTAGAGGCACCGAGTGTTTATTATTTTGCAGACGCCCCTGCAAACAATGGAAGTGACCGTTGTAGAGCAAACCGTGGCATAACATTGCAGCCTGACCCACCCAGATGAATGGAGCGGCCGCTGTATAAGACGATTTACCTGCTCGAGTTTATGGAAGGAGCTGGAACTGCTGGTCGTCTCCATTTGGAAAGCAAGCACGCAGCGCACTAAGGGCAGCACATCGGCATCGTCTAGCTCCCATAACCCTTTGCTCAGCTTCTGAAAGAGCAGAAGAGCCTCCTCCAGATTTTTATCTTTACACCTCTTCACAGAACCCCTGGAAAAATTAAACACCGGATTGTCATGTTAATGCTGACTTGTTCCAAACACCTCCAATGGAGAGAGGGAAAGAGTTCAGACTGCAGCTGTGGTCAGTATAGTCACGGAGTGGGACAGGGAAAACTACAGGGAAAACTGCCTGGCTTTTGCTTAGCACCCATCCCGATAGTATGTATAGCGCGCATGTTTAAATTATATTTATTCGTTTAAACCTATCGGTCTAGATTTTCATAAGTGACTAGTGATTTATAGGTTCTTCACTTGTTTCCTCACCAAAACCATCTGGTGTTCCACCATTTGCTTTAAAAGATACTAACACGTATATAAAGGCTGGGGCCAAGGTTAGTAAAAATAAAATAATTCTGCAAAATCTCTAGATAAGAAGCAGAAGAGGGGAGGTAGAATAAGATCAGACTGGCCCTGTGTAATGTAAATACAGCGCTGGAAAAGGGTCACGGCCCAATGTCACTGAATAGAAGAGAACTGGTTAAATTTCATTCTGCTTTATAGCACCAGCCTGGTAAAGCAAAAATCAACCAACCCCCCCCTCCATATAACCACAAATATAAATATATAAACCAAGCCGCATCTCCAGCATGAACACAGCAAGGAACCCCATCGGGGAGAGGAGAGTGGCTCGGGATTGAAACGTAGTGGCAGAGAGTCCAAGACTGGAATAGCCTGACCGTGCTATAGGTCAGAAGAGAAGTGAACTTTGTACTCAGCCTCGCACAACACCCACCCGCCCTGCTCAGCTCTAGCCAGGCCCTCACTTTCAGGAGTGCTAGTTTTTAACCCACATTTACCCAGCTACTAAAAACAAGGAGAAGTGTTGAACTGGCAGCAGCTTGAGACAGGGACTGTTTTTCTGTTCTGTGTTTGTACAGTGCCTAGCAAAAGGGGGTCCAGGGCCATGCCTCCACCACCCAGACACTACAGTAATACAAACAATTAACCCTGAAGAATGGTTACAGAACAAACACTTTTGATCCTTAAAGGGAAGTTACATTTGGCCTCCAAGTTAAACCTGATAGAAACTTTCCCACAATGAAAACAATCCACTGAAATCCGTTTTTCTCAAGGAAATAGACGCCCGCGCAGTGTGCAGCCCAAACACCGGAGCAATGAAACCTGACAGACAGAGCGACTAGAATCCAAAGTGAGACCGATTCCACTGACCCTTCCTGGTCCCCGCTGCCAGCACTGCAGGAAGTGGGGACAGCGCGTCAAAGGGGGCAACAAGCTGAATGTCAAGACAGACACTCCCACGCTGTGTTAGTAAAGCAGGTAACACCCCAGCTTCTTTGCGTGTCTCTTTAAGCTGCTATGAACCAGTCACCGGGGGCCAAACTGTCACAGGTCATTGCCAGGCGAGCCCCCGCCCCACCTTCGCCGTGCAACCCGGGCAGAAGCCCAAGCGCTGGGGGGCACGGAAGGGAGCGGGCAGAGCGGCCGGGTGCAGAGCGGAGAGGGGCAGGGACCAGGGCGGGATCGCCGGCAAGGGGCGCCCGCCCCGTCCCGGCTTCTGCCCCCCGGCCACCTCCCGGGAGCGCCAGCACCATGCGGGGGAGATGGACCCCCGTGGCAGGAGGGGGTTCACTGCCCCACGGGTCCCCCCAGCAGCTGGCCTCCTGCAGCCGGGGCCCGAAGGGGCCGCCCAGGACTCACCCTGCGAACTGCCCCAGCTTCTCCAGGAAGGCGAGCACGGCCCGGCAGAGATCCTGCAGCGGCTCGCTCCGCCCGAGCCCCCGGTAGAAGGCGAGGCAGGCCTGGGCCTCCTGCGCCGCGCCCATGGCTCACGGAGCGGAGCGGCCCGGCCCGGGCAGGGACACGAGCCAGGCAGCCCCGGGGATCTAGCGCCGCACGTGGGCTCGGCCGGGCCAGGGGCGCGCTCAGCTGTTGCGGCCACCATAGAGTAGGGCGGCGACTGGGCTGTGCAGCCTGGCTGCGGCCGTCACGGGAAGACTCGGCCCTGCAGGCGCGCCAGCCCCATCTAGTGCTGCAGGGGGTCTAGCCGGGCTGCAGGGAGCTGCCGCTGCTCCCCCCGGCCCGGCCCGGCTCGGCTCCCCCCGGCCCGGCCTGGCTCCCACCCGCTGCAGCCACCGCTGGAGAATTCCCCCCGTTTCTGCTCCTCTTTGCACTGCTCGGCGGTGGTCCCCGTCATGCCTGTTCCTTCCTGGGCTCCCCTGACATCTGCTGGGGGGTCGGAGGCGCTGGCGGAACTCGGCAGTGGTTTTCAACCTGTGGGCCCCGGGGCTCTCAGGTTTCCAAAGGGGGCCGCACCTCCATTTGAAATGTCTTAGGGGTCCGCAAATGAAAAAAGGTTGACAAGCGCTGAATTAGGGGTATTAAAAAAACATGTTACCTAACGGGCTTTGAAATGTGGAGGGGGGCAAGCTGTGTTGAACACCATTTACCCTATTTGGGGTTTTAACACGTGTGAAAACACAACTTGCTCTGTCCGGACTAGGATTTTAAAGCATGTTGGTTAACATGGATTTTTTTAAAAACACATTTTATCCTAGTCTAGACAGTCCCTTAATGGGAAAAAGACAGGGATCCTGATATAAGTCAGTGCAGGTAGAATTACGGTGCTTTGCAGTAGGGAGGAGCCTGTAGACTGAGATACTTTCACAAAGCTTTTAATGTCGTGCGGGCACCAGAAATATTTCCCAGGGGGTTGTTTGCGGGAGTTTGCGCTTTCATTGCCTGACGATTATTAAGGACCAAGAGCGCAGCGGGGTGGTGAAAGAGCAGCGGGTGTAGTTGACAGAGCAGCCAATGGAGGAGCAAGAAGGGTCTAGGGACAGGGTAAGAGGATGAAGGACTTAATTCATCATGGGTGGCACTTTCAGCATCAGTGAGAGCCTTCATATTAGGCACTGGGGCGTTGGTGTGAGGTGCTGAGTGATCACACTGCAATTGTTGCTGTCCGGCCTACAGTGTTCTTGATGAACTCAAGTTAAAAATTCTTAGCAGCATCTAGCAATGGAAGAATTAACTCAGTATTGCAGACTCTAGGGCTCTGTTTCTTCCCATTTGACCCCAGGGATTTTTTCAATATATATCAAAGGCTTTCTTTAAGTCAAAGACCAGCAGAATGTTCCAGGGCCGGGAGAACAAACCAAAGCCCATCTCCAAGTGCACTGGATACTTTGTACTAAATTATCATTGATAAAATGCAGAAATGTTTCCCAGTGCAGCTAAGTGCAAACAGAGGGCTATTAAAACATAGAAAGGCACACACACACACACACACGCATGTCAAACCAAATGCTTTCTTGAAGTGATTCAAACTGAAAAATCTGCTTGCATCGCTGTTGTGTGAGAGCATCTCGTCGTCATTAACGATAGCATCCTCAGAACACACCTGTGAGACAGGAAAGCATTCTTCTTTCACAGCTGGAGAATGGAGACACAGAGAGATGAAGTGGTTTGCCCAAGATCACACAGGAAGATGGTGGCAGAGCAAGGAATTAAGCCCTAATCTCCTGAATTCCAGGCGAGTGACTTATGTTGTGTCTCTGCTCAGTGCATGATAGTTCTTTCTCAGTGTAACACTGATAGAAAGAATCAGAGGGGTAGCCGTGTTAGTCTGGATCTGTAAAAAGCAACAGAGAGTCCTGTGGCACCTTTAAGACTAACAGATGTATTGGAGCATAAGCTTTTGTGGGTGAATGCCCACGTCGTCAGACGCATGTCAGCAGCGCCGGCTCCAGGGGTTTTGCTGCCCCAGGCAGCAAAAAAAAAAAAAAAAAGCCGCGATCGCGATCTGCGGCGGCAATTCGGCGGGAGGTCCTTCGCTCCGAGCGGGAGTGAGGGACCCTCCGCCGAATTGCCGCCGAATAGCTGCCGAGTGCCGAATAGCTGCCGAGTGGCCGCCCCAAGCACCTGCTTGTTCAGCTGGTGCCTGGAGCCGGCCCTGCATGTCAGACATCTGACGAAGTGGGCATTCACCCACGAAAGCTTATGCTCCAATACATCTGTTAGTCTTAAAGGTGCCACAGGACTCTCTGTTGCTTTTTACTGATAGAAAGGCACTTTTCATCTAAACTTACAAGGATCATCTCATTATACCCAAACTGAGTGAGAATTGACTCGTCCATCTTCCTCCCTCTCAGATTTCACCTCTCATTCCAACACAGCGATGAATGGTCTGTTTGAATTCCATGTGTTAGTCACTGGATTGGAATTAAGCCCATATTGCACAAGTTGGTTTTAGTGAGGAGGATTCTGCAGTCTTCTTGCAAAACACATGCTGTTCAATCCATTTGTGAACAACGAATAATGGCTGTTTTGGTGGGTTTCATCAGTTGCTGCATAGGATGGTCATATTAAACATTTGCACAGTTGTATTCCGTTGTGCACCCTGTTAAACTGTATATTAGGAGTTGTGTGTGAACTGAAAGATTTGTAATCAAAATAAAGACATGTTGAACCACAGCTATTCTCCTGGGCAAAAATACCCGATCCCTTCTGAAGTTCACTGTAGCTCATCACACAACTGCTATATCACACATACAAAAAACTTAAGAGCAAACAGTTAAGGTTGCTAAGGGCAAATCAGGGGTGGCCCGTCCATATAGGCGAACTAGGCGATCGCCTAGGGTGCCAAGTTAAACGGGGTGCCAAATTCAAGGAAAAAAATCAAATTTAAAAAAAAGAAAAGAAAAAAACCCAAATAAAATAACGAAGATGTCATTATTTCAATTCCCGTGGACATATGGAGGGAATATGAATTATAATTCATTTCTCTACATTTCTGAGAATTTATTAATATGTCAAATCTTTTATTTACTGCAAAAATAAATATTTTAGCAATTTTTTTTTCAATTTGTGACGTAGGATCAAGATGACCCACTCCACAATTTTGATTAGCAATAACTCAGCCACAATGAAACACATCCGCCAGCAGCAAGAATTGCAATGCTAGTGACACCTAACTCAAATATTGTATACATCAAGGTCTCATAGCCGGAAATTCATGTAGAGCGGCGATATCGCGAGTTGATACATGTCAAACGGTCATTTTAACACACATCGCAGGTAGATGGTTAAGAATCGAGCGAATACTGTGGAAAATTGTGTTTCTTGGTGCCAAAGAATAAAGAATAACGTCTTTCAGCATTGTAAATCCAAAATGTGAGTATCTTTAAGCATTATTAAACCTTAGCATTATTATTGGGCTATATAATTATGAACTTTTCTTTGTTATAACTGGTTCACATGTAATAAATAAGGTCCATAAAAGAAAAGTAACAGCGTTAACGCTTAATAGACTACAAAAGTGATGACATCACACTCCAAGCGGGTAACCGTGAGGAAGGGGATTACTTTCCAAACAACTGGTGTCGGGTTATAACATCGAAAAAGGTAATTTTGTTTCCGTGTAAACGCTGTAACTAACTGTTTTAATAGGTAAGTGAGTGTATGTTACTAATAATTGAACCTTTAAGCAGTGAAAAGACATGTTGGGATGGCTGCAATGTGGTTTAAATCGCCAACCATATGGTGTGTCAGCCATCCTTAATGCTATAATGCTTGCAGTCGGGAGCACAGTTAGTACATAACAATATTCAAATGCCTCATGGCAGAAAGAGGAAAAAGAAAACTCTCAGGAGCTGAGTATCATAAACAAAAGGCTGAGAAGGAAAAGGACCAAGCAAAACAGCAGGGATCCTTCCTGAAATATCTTCTCTTTAATCCAAATAAAAATGGAAGCAGTTCACAGCATCCAGATGAAGGAATTTTACTGTTTCCATCACATCTGGATGGAAACAGTTTGGAACATCAAGATGAAGGTATATTACATCGAGATGAGGGTAGCTCACATCCACAAAAAAGCAGTTTGGAAACTCAAGATGATGGAAACTTACTTCGAGATGAAGGCAGCTCACAGCATCAGACTGATATGGAAATGGAGAAAACGTATTCACCTTCAGAGACACCTGCAGAAATTGAAGTAAATGAAGTAGAAGAAAGAAAGGATGAGGAAGTTACAAACAGGACCCAGCTTCACAGCCCAGATGTGATGACAGTGTGCGGCAAATTTTCGTGGAACATGGACCCGAACAAGTTCATTAATTTCCCTTCCCTAAGGATGGAAATAAAAGAAAATTCTCTGCTCAGCATTACAAGAGGAAACTCATTAATGGGGAAGAAATTCATCGAAACTGGTTACAATATTCAATGTCGAATGACTCTGTGTTTTGCTTTTGCTGCAAGTTGTTTAGAAATGAAGCAATTGGTACGTCACTTACTGAAAGTGGTTCGAAGGACTGGAAAAACATATCTTCAATTCTCTCTTCACATGAAAGAAGTACAAAACATTTGAATGTTTTCAAAATTGGAAAGAACTTGGATTATGATTGAAAAAAGGAAAAACTATCAATGAAGAAAATTTACATGTGATCAAAGAAAAAGAAGAATATTGGCAACAAATATTAGAGCATCTGATTGCTTTAGTGAGAGTTCTCGGTGGGCAAAATTTAGCATTCCGTGGTAGAAATGAAAAATTATACACTCCAGGTAATGGAAACTTTTTAAAATGTGTTGAATACCTAGCTTTGTTTGATCCAGTCATGAAGGAGCAACTACATAAAATAACTGATCATGAAACACAGGTTCATTACTTAGGAAAAAATAAGCAGAATGAACTGATTCAAATCATAGCAAATGCCATTAAAAAGAAAATTGTAGAAGCTGCCCATTCTGCAAAATACTTTTCAATAACACTGGACTGTGTACACCAGCTGTGAGTCATGTTGAACAAATGACAATGATCATTCGTTTTGTGGATATGGAAAAGTCTGCAGATGAAGATAATGTTGAAGTGCTCATAAAGGAACATTTTTTGGGTTTCATACCAATGAAGGAGACTACTGGAGCATTTATGACTGAAACTGTTCTACAAGAGCTTGAAACAATGTCATTATCTGTTGAAAACTTACGTGGCCAAGGCTATGATAATGGGAGTAATATGAAGGGTAAAGACAATGGTGTGCAAAGGAGAATGATGGAAATCAATCCTAGGGCCTTTTATTTTCCTTGCAGTGCGCATTCTCTGAATTTGGTTGTCAATGATGCTGTTTGGAGGCAAGCAGTTTCTTTGACCTGGTGCAACGTGTTTATGTATTTTTCTCAGGCTCAACACGCCGCTGGGAGATTCTGACTCACCATGTGAATTCTCTAACTGTGAAACCACTTAGTCAGACTTAGATGGGAGAGTCGCATTGATGCTTTGAAGCCTCTTTGCTATGAACTTAGAAACATTTATGATGCCCTAATTGAAATTTCTGATGATACTACCTTTACTGGATCATCTGGCAATATGGCACGTTCAAATGCAGAAGCTCTTGCAAATGGCCTTTCAAAGTTTAAATTTGTGACTTCACTCATTTTTGTGGTATAATATCCTTTTCGAGATGATACTACCTTTTAAGCAGCTTCAGGAAAAGAACTTCAACATACGTTCTGCTATTCAAAAACTGCAGCAAACTAAAAATATTCTGGAGGAATTCAGAAGTGATGAAGGGTTCGAAAGAACACTGGTAGATTCTCTTGAGCTTGCTGAAGAAATAGACTTTCCAACAGAATTTGAATCAGAGCCAGTTTGCATTCGGCAAAAGAAACAGCAGTTTTCATATGACGGACAAGACACACCCATTCAGAACCCAAAACAAAGGTTCAAAGTGAATTTCTACTTTGCAGCCCTTGATACTGCTATTCACTTGGTTGAGGAAAGATTTCAACAGATGCAGCTGCTAGCAGTATTTGGCTTTCTATATGATATCCACAGCTTGCAAAAGAAAACAGCAAAACAGATAAGAGAATTTTGGATAAAACTGGAGTTGGCATTGACTCATGAAAATTCAAAAGACATTGATGCTACAGATTTGTGTAGTGAGCTTCAGGCTTTTTCAAGACGACTTAAGAAACATTCCACTCCTGAAGAAGTACTTAAGTTTGTTTGTGAAAATAAACTCACAGACAGTTTTCCAAACATTTGTATAGCTCTAGGCATCCTTTTAACTTTGCCAGTTTCCGTAGCTAGTGGGGAACGTAGCTTCTCAAAGTTAAAATTGATAAAATCATATCTGCGTTCAACAATGGTACAAGAGACACTTGTTGGACTTGCCACAATGTCAATAGAGCATGAAATAGCTGGAAAACTGGATCTAAAAGAACTAGTGACTGAATTTTCAAAACTTAAAGCAAGAAAAGTCATGTTTTAAGAGCACAGAGTGTTTTTTATTTGGAGTGTTTTGTAAATACAGGTTAAAGTTCATTGAAGAGTTTTCTTATTTCTGTATTGGATGTTGTGGTAATGGCAGTTAAAGCAGGATAGTGTAATGGATGATTTTGGATTTGTAATAATAAAAATTATAATTCACATTTTTAATGCATTTTTATTTGAAATCGGACTGAAATATTATCTAGCCGTCATGTACAAATCTATTCTGAAAATGTCCTGTCTCTATTTTATCTGATCTCAGAAACATTGGTTGGACGGATGGATGGACAAACCGAATAATTAAGCCTCTGTTTAAAAAGAAACTCTTACAAAACATTAAAAGGAAAAAAGGGACAAAATGTTTCCCAGTTTACCAAAAACCTCAGCCAAGATCTGCCTTGGGGGCGGGGGGCGCCGATTGCATGGTTTGCCTAGGGCGCCAGTTGCTGGCAGCTAGTCTAGGGCCGCCCCGGGGCAAATAATACCCATCTCAAAATGCAAGAAGTAGAGAGTAATGCCATACTGTGTCTTCTCTCTTGCACTTTCTCTCACACACAACACCACGCCATAAGAAAATGAATAGTAATTGACAACAGTCACCAAGCCGAGATCCAGACAATACCCCTTAACATGGAAAAGCCTATGGAAGCTGCCACCTCAGATTTCTGCTGCTCCGTTGGGAACCAGTTTGGTGATGAGAAATCCATCAAAGCGGGTGGTTTTGTGGGAGCTGCAGGATCTTTTGCAGGGATTAGTGATCAAGGTGGCCAATATTCCTGAGATCACTAATGGATTTAAATAGTTGGGTTTCCCATACGGCGGTGGAGTCACTAAAGGAACTAGTTTTCCCATTCTGCCCTCCCTGTCAGGCACAAAAATACATTAACAGGACGGGGTACTATTATTTGGTGTTCCAGACCTTAATTGATCATCACAAGAAGTTGATGGACATCTGCCTCGTGGCCTGGAAAAGTCTTTGATGTGAGAACTTTTAAGATCTTTAGGTTCTTCCAGAGAGGACAGAATGAAACACAATAGTGACATTGATGGTGGGCAAGTTCCCACTGTGATCTGTAGGGTCCCAGGGTACCCACGATCCATGCCGAGATGGTTGAGCAGGCCAAGCGAAATCTCTGCTCCTGGCTGACGCACTGGTGAGGTCTGTGCCAAGATGGCTGAGCAGTTAGCAGGGAAGTGTCATTCACAGAGACAAGGTCAGTAACCAATGACACAGAACCAGGGAGATGTGTGTCATGTTTTTCAAAGCTCTTCCTTCCCGTCTGAGTGCGGGGCCCCTATTCGCACAGATTGCAACGCCAACAGGAAAGTTTTGTAGGTGCTGTCTCAGTCACAGGGGAAGGCAAGGTTTCCCCATAGCAGCCAGGAGGAAGAAATTCCTGCTCCCGGCCAGGAAATAGACAGGGTCTGTGTCCAGCTGTTGGAGAAGGCTGCAGAGCACCTCCCATTCCTCTCAGGGTTGTCTTACCTATCATGCCTCCATTGCTGGAAAAGGCTCTGACTGCACCCTCCTCAGATACCAGTGGATCCTCTGTCTCCAGCCCCTTCCACTCTTCCCACTGTGTGGTCAACCCCCACTCAGTGAAGACCCAGCTGCAGGAGGTTGTGTGATACAAATCTCCTTCTCCATGGCAAGAGCTTACCTCCTCTCCCCTTCCAGCTTCCAGAGTTCCCACGGGAGGTGGTAGACGTGCCGGGCACATGCCTCCATCCTGTCCTTGTCACAGTTCCTGGGTGAACGGCATCGCTGACCCCTCCTGGTCTCATGGAGTGCACCACCTCCCAGATCTCAAGCCTTTGGCCACCACCTGGCTCAGGGTGGAATCATGCAATTCTCCACCCTCAGACCGAGTCTGGGGTTGCAGTCCCATGGTACTAGCCGTGATTACCTCAGCAGGTGTGATTTAGGCTCACACCCTGCAGTTCTGTCCCCTCCTAGAGCAATGCCAGTGGTTAATACAGTGACCAGACGGCCTCCTTAAAACAAAGTATTTATTTAGAACACAAGCACTTCAGAGAAAATATGCCTTAAAAACAATACAGCAGACTGGACACATTTCCATAAGACTTACAGTTCTCTGAAAGGCCCATTTCTTTAGATGCCTCTATCAGCCTGCCTCCCTAGACGGATGCTGGCAAATGACCCTCCTCTCCTCTCACTTTTTAACTCTGCAGTATTCTTATGCTCACCAAGTTCCCAGCCTGGCAAAACAAGCGTGCTTCCTGGGAAACAGGATCCTTGAAGCTGATACCTTCAGGCCCAAGAAGGTCATCTAGGAGTTCCTGGACCAGTGCTCTTTGTGAGCTGCTGAAGAACCTCGTTGCATTGGCTGGCCTGCTTTACCCCCGACATTCAGGTAAAGACAAGAGAATGGACCAGATCCACCACTGATGAAAATCGGTGTAGTCCCATTGACTGTAGGTGCTGGTTAGGATAGCTCAGCTCTTAATCTGATCAGCTGGGACGATTGTGTGGAAAATGGCATCTTGCTGTAACTGGTAGTGACTGCTACTTCCTGGGATGGCCACAGACAAATCCCAGTCTGCAGCTTGCCACTACATTTGTTAGATTCACTGTCCTGCTTTACAAATTAACATAGAAGCACAATTCCAACGACTGCAGACATCAGCTCCCTCAGATACCTGTTTTATACTAGTGAAAGTGCACTAATTTCACTGGTGTTACCCCGGAGTAAACCAAGGATAAGTGAGTGGAGACTCAGGCCCTATGTGCCTGATTCTCTACTGCCCTGAACCTTGTGTAGCTACTACACCTGTGCAAAGTGGGGGAGGAACAGTACCAAGTCAGAACTCTCTGCTCACAGGTGTGCTAGTGGTGGCATTGTACGTCCACTTCCCACAGGTGTAAATGGCTACGTGAGGTGCAAGGCAGGGCAGAATCAGGCCCAGAGTCTGGTGGTGTCTGTGCTGTGTGAATCTGGCTCAAACAGCCCTTGTGCTGTCGACAGAAGGTGGGAGGGAAGGGGGCATTTTTCTCTAGTTTCCCCATAGGAGGGATTTTTAAAACCTATAAATTCACTTTTGACAAATGAACGGCTAAAGCAGATTAACCTTTTTGTTAATCCTCTATAATGGCTTTCGAATCTCCTTAACCAATAAGAAAGCGATAAGAGCCCGTTTCTTTTCTTTTTATCTAGATCTACATTGTTCCCCCTTGTCTATTTTTTTCTTGTTTTATTTTCCTTTTCTTTTCTCCTATGAAATAGCCCTGAGATCTTATCTCTGGAGAGGCTCAGTAAACACAACATCAATAATCCCTTCCTTTTATTCCCTGCCGGTAACAGGGTGCAAAGAAGTGTCTGCCGATTGGGATTTGATTACCAGCCGCTATCGAAAGTCTCTTTGTAAGATCTGCGTGCTAAATCCCATAATTCTTTGATAAAAGAAGTATTACCAGTCCATTTTCTGAAGTGAAAGGTATGGGGGGAATGAAAGAAAGCAATCAGCAGAGATACTAATAGGCTAAGTGCGTGTGTCTGTGTGGTGGAAAGGCAGGGACGGCAAGGGGAAGCGGGGGAAAGAAGCCCTTTGTTACAGACGGGAAATAGGAATTAATCCGTTTCAGGGTGCATGATTATTACAGCGAAAACCACACAGGGTAAGATTCTGCTCACACTTACACCAGTTTCAGTGCCTTTAGTCCAGATTGACATCCGTGCATCTGAGAGCAGTATTTGGGCAAGATTCTCCTGATCTTTGTTCTGTGCTTCAGTCTTTTGTATAAGGGAACTTCTAATAATAAATAAACTCCTGTATAGTGGGCCTGATTCTCCACTGCCTTGCATCCTCTGTAAAGTAGGTAAGGATATAAGAATGGCCATATTGGGTCAGACCAATGGTCCATCTAGCCCAGTATCTTGTCTTTTGACAGAGGCCAGTGCCAGGTGCTTCAGAGGGAATGAACAGAACAGGGCAATTATCAAATAATCCATCCCCTGTCGTTAGGGTGACCAGATGTCCTGATTTTATAGGGACAGTCCTGATTTTGGGGTCTTTTTCTTATATAGGCTCCTATTACCCCCCACCCCGGCCCAATTTTTCCATTTGCTGTCTGGTCACCCTACCTGTCGTCCAGTGCCAGCATCTAGAAGTCAGAGGCTTAGGGACACCCAGAGCATGGGGTTGCATCCCTGGCCATCTTGGCTAATAGCCATTGATGGACCTGAACTGAACTAATTTTTTTTTTTAATCCAGTTATAGTTTTGGCCTTCACAACATCCCCTGGCAAGGAGTTCCACAGGTTGACTGTGTGTTGTGTGAAGAAGTACTTCCTTATGTTTATTTTAAACCTGCTGCCTGTTAATTTCATTGGGTGACCCCTGGTTCTTGTGTTATGTGAAGGGGTAAATAACACTGCCCTCTTCACTTTCTCCACACCAGTCATGATTTTATACAGCTCTATCATATCTGCCCTTCGTCGTCCTTTTTCCAAGCTGGACGGTCCCTGTCTTTTAATCTCTCCTCAGCTGGAAGCTGTTCCATACCCCTGATCATTTCTGTTGATTACAAACCCGACCAAGTCAGAAGGGCACAATGAAATTCTCCCCTCACCCCAATCCCAGTATATCTACAGAATTATAGAACAGAGTTCTTATAATACATGATTCCAATACAGAGTAGCAGAGGGAGAAGGATATTAAGAGGTAAAGAAAGGAAAAGGAGCAAAGATACTTATATACCTGAGACAAAAGATCTGTGTTTTCTAGTGAGATTTGAAAAGAAAGGGAGGCTCAATTGGCAGAAAGATATAGGGAGGCTTCCTCAGATATCAGGAGCAGAAGAGGAGAAGGTTTTCACTCCGTCAGCGATAAGATAGTGAGGAGACTCAGAGAGAAAGTCGGTGCTAGATGAGAGAAAGGAGACAGACGGGGAGTAGAGAGGTATGTGGATGGAGTGGCTCAAACATGGGGAGATTTCCCAGGGTAGTGCTAGTGGGCTTCTCTTTCCTGGAGAACCCTCCGTTCAGTACAAACTCACTCTGAGGGTATGTCTACACTGGCAGGGTTACAGTGCTGGCAGTTACAGCGCCGCTCAAAAAGAGCGCTAAAGGGAAACCGCTGTTGTGTGTTCACACTGTTAGCTGCCTGCTCAATAGTGTGTTCACACTTGCGGCACTTGCAGTGGTATTCGGAGCGGTGCACTCTGGGCAGCTATCCCACAGAGCATCTCTTCCTCTTCTGCCGCTAAGAGTTGTGGGAAGGCGGAGGGGGTCGCGGGGCATCCTGGGTCCTGTCCCAATGCCCCGTGATGCATTGCTTCGCATCCCAGCAATCCCTGTGCTTCCGTCTGCATTTGGCACCATCTTTCAACGGTTTGTGTACTGCACACTCTGCTCTGCCTCTAGTCTGCAGGAATGGATCCCGCACTGTTGACCAATATACTGCTCACTCTCACTAACGCTTTCCTGCACTTCAGGAGACTTTAAAATATTTCAAAATGAAAAGTTGATGCCAGTAATGTAAGTGCACTGTAACAAATATGGCCCCAGAAATGTGAATTACTGTTATACAGAATTACCCAGTAATTCAGGTGTTTGTAAGTGAAAATGTATTCATCCCACACAGGAGAAAAAGAGAATCTAAGGAGTGAGGGGAGGATTTCTTCAGCCCTTCACATAAATGTGTCTCAGAACAGCCAGGAGAGAGCATATTAACCACCCTTAATACATCTGAGACGTGGAGTTCTCCTTTACCCAATTTGCTTTGAGTCAGTGAACTGAAATATTGGTACTCAATAGGAAGACGTCATAGAGCATTGCTTGAAAAAATATAAGGAACTGGCCTTTATACAAGTTTTGTTTTGGTGGATCAAAGTTGTATGTAAAAGGAAATTGATCAAAATGTTAATCAAACCTTGTGCAAGGTGCTATTTTTCCCATGGGGAGTCATGTTAGGAGAAGAAAGGAGGTTATGCTAATATTTACTTGCAGGAAATAGTGAGAGAGTGAAGCAGTGAGAATATTTGTGATCAAGTGTACTTTTATTTATTATACGTCAGGTGAAATATACCTATACTGGAAAAGGCAGTAATAAAGAGACACTGAAACCAAGTAATGAGTTACACAGGAACTTGGTTATAGAGCTAATGATCAGAGAGGCCTGGTTAACTGCTTGATTAGTATAATTACATAGACACAGCTCAACAGTTCATATAAGGATCCTACTAGCATCACTGACTAAGAAAACAGAAAGTGGAAGATCTATACAGCTGTTTCATCCTGATGGAGAAAACAATTTCTTAAGTGACTTTATATTGCTGCATAAAGAACAAAAAGAATTTAAAGTGGACTTTTGCAATGGATTGTTAAGGGGTTTGCATACATGACCTTATGAACTTTAAAACGGACATTTGTAAATTGTCCCTTAAAAATGCTGAGAGAAACTGCAACTTGAAAGACAAAGAGAAATATGCAACGCTGACCAAAGGACATCCAGAAGATGACCATCTTGTGAAGGAAAACATCTTGTGAAGACAGGCTGTTGACCATAACCTGATCTAAGAGGGTTTAAGGTCTGTGGTGTCACTCTTAAAAAATGTCTGCAAACTGCTGTGGCCAAGATGTTTTGCACTTTAGGATTATGGATTTTTCCAGGGATAAACACACTGAGGAATAGTAAGCAACTACCAAAAATAAATAAATACATAAAATTAAAAGTAAAATAATTACAATAAAATAAAAAATCTGAAGAGGGTTCCCTGTTTTCTCGTTGGATGGTGAGAAGATGACTTATGGATCGTGACTTATGTTCTGTTGGGCCATTTCAGATTTTTGTAAGAAGAATGAATTGCGTCCTGATTGGTCCACATCAGCTTTTTGAAAGTGACCAGCCCAATGGACAACTTCCTAATTGGATAAAAGAGACTGATTTTGTTAACCACTTCACTTCCTGAAAGCCAAAAAATCTGTTTAGGAGAAGACTGAGATTTCAGACTGGCCACCTGAAGTGTCCTCCTGATGACATCAAGTACCTATACTGGATAAGCACCTTTAACTTTCTCTCTCTCTCTCTCTCTCTTCCGGGTTATTCATGTTTCCTTTTAGCAAAACCAGAATAAGACCATTCTATCTGTCATCTGCTTCATCTGCTATGCAGCAACAGTTCCAGCACTGTCCTGTAACTAAGCTGACCTCTGCGTTGACCTAATCTGGTACCACAATTCCAGCACCATTGACATGGCACTGAGTTTCCCTAGTCCCTCTGCCTCATCCTAGTTTGGTGATGAGGCCCTATGCCAACAATACACCACAGAGGGGCCTTAACCCCTCTGGGTCGACCTAATCTGACACCATTGACACGGTACTAAGTCCCCAGATCCCCTCCCCAATGCTGATGTGACAGAATGCAACAGCAAATCGAATTCCAGATGTGTGAAGAGAGTGACACCATCCATGACCAATTGCAACAGACTCCAGGACGTGAAAAGGCCAAATGAAGGCAGGATCCCATCCCTGGCCTTGTGTGACAAGCTGTAGGGCCAGAAGCATCTGAAAAGAGAACACTTGACGCATAACAGGTGATACAGAAAAAAGTAACGAGACTTTGGGAAAGAACTACTAGTGGCTCATTGTCTGTGGCCATATCTTGTGCCTTGATCCCATTAGTTTTGATGAGCTAAATGGGGCAAGCTGTGATGGTACCTAGACGGGAGACCTTCAAAAAACAATTAATTAGGTAGCACTCTTCTCTCTTAGCTATTATTCACCCAGTGCCTTGGCATGGTCTGGGAGGCACAGTGCTACAGACAATGTTATTTTTAGATGAGACACTGTTGCCAATCCTTATGATTGTATTGCAAGTCTCGTGATAGTTGACATTTTTCTTAAAGCGTCAGTTCCTGGAGCCAAGTTATCATGTAAGAATCCCAGCTTTCATTTAATAAAGCAAAATTTCTAGCCCTCAGGGCTGCAGAGAAAAGCTTAAAAATGTGACACCTTCCCCCCGACGGCTCAAAAACAAGAAGGCAAATAAAAAGAACCCAAAACATAATACTTGTAAAATCTCATGATTTTTTGGGACTGTGACGTGATTTTTGAATGCTCATGGTTGACAATACTGGACATAAGGCTCTGACGGCATCCTGGTCATTAAAGATCCCATGGCATATTTTGTAAGAATGGAATGTTAACTCTGGTGTCATGGCCCAACTCGAGTGTCTAGCTCCCTAAATTCTCCCTGCAGTTCAGTATTCATCTTCACTTCTTCTCAACTCAAATGTGGTGTGGCTATGCCCTGGGATAAAGCTGACATGTTCCACCTCATAGGTGGCTGCATCTCAATGGGTGATTGAGCCCTTTACATACCACTTGCCTACCTCACAGGAGTGTTGTGAGCCTAATTAATTTGTATAAAGCACTTAGAGATCCTCCTATGAAGCATACTATATACATACAAAGTATCTGTAGTATTGTTATTACTTGGACAGTGGGGAAAAATACAATTTCCCTGTGGTCTGAGCAGAAAATAAATCAGCAGTCACGGGGAGTCCTCACCTAGCAAAGGGCTGCACTGCTGCTAAAAATGATTCCCCCCTCCCAACTCAGCTCCCCTCCCTCGCTCATATTGTATGATATGACAGTTCCCTTTTGATGGGCAAGCTTTCATTTGGCCAGAGAAAGGGATAATTTGCTTCTTTTAAGGAGTTAATCCTCTGGTCCATTTCTGGGCTGGAGAACAGCTATTCTCCCCCTGCCTTGGATCGGAGGCGCCAACACAATGGAGATCATACCCACCTTCAAATCTACACTCGAGATGGAGAAATCAGATTTCCTTCCGGAGTCATTTCTGTAGGATTAGCTAAATCTTAGATCCACACTAACCCCTCACAAAGCTGCCAAGATTAGTTAGAATTTATTTTATTTGCAGGGGGGTTTACGGTTTTCTTTCCAAAGGGATTATATATATATATTTACTTAGGGTGGCCTCAGTTGTAAAGCAGCTAGCTTAGAAGGGAGGGAAATGGCATGTATGTGTATATATAAAATAAAAACCCCAGGTGCAAGAATGACAATCGCTTTAAAGAGAAGACAAAACAATAATTCTGTCTGGCATCACTGGTCTGGTTTAAAAAGCATCCAAGTGTAAGCCGTCTTTTTGCTGGGGAGCCACAGTTTGGTCTCTCCCAGAGAGCAAGCCCCACTGTTTTCAGCTGCTGAATGTGAGCTGCCAAGTGCCACAACTACAGTTCCGGGAACAGGATGTCTTCAGAAGCCCCATTGGACACAGAGCTCAGCAGAAGAAGCCTCAAGAAGCAATGCTCGTTCACCATCGAGAACATTCTCTCCAGCCCAACAGAGAGAAGTCCCCAGGTTCTGGTCCCGTTCTGTCTCCAGGGGATCTTGGACTGTGAGCCCAAGGGGCTGTGTGGGCTGGAGGCCATCGCTGCTGGCTCTCTGCAGGAGGAGGAGGAGGAAGAAGAAGAACTGGAAGCTGCTGGGTGCAGCTGCTGTTGCTGTTCTCATGCAAGCACCCGTTCCCTGCAGGATTCTTCAAATTGGCTAGGTAAGTATTCTCCTGTTTTATGAGTCACTGTGTGGATCCCATAGGTGGCGGGGCGGGGGGCATTGCAGCTGGCACTCACGAGGGCACCAACACTGTAAAGTAGCAAAACCTGAGAATATAGTGACATTTTGCATTGTGGCCTGCAGCCCTGTCATCATGCACGGGGATTTTGTTAGCCCTCAACCTCAGCCAAGTTGGGAAGGGTCAGTTCTCAGATGCAGGGCTCCAAGGAACAGCGCGGGTGTTGCAGGATATAATGTAGGTGATTCAGTAGCTGGCACACTTCTTTCCAAGGCAGTATTGTATCAACGCCCCAACATTGTTTAAACGTGGCACTGGGCTGCTGCTCTCTAAGATAAAGAAGGAAGGCCCTGAATTCTGATCGTCATCAATGAACCTATGGCATTTGTTGCAACAGTAGAGATGTTGATCTAGTTCAGGTAACTATATTCTGCCAAACTACATCCCTGCTACAGCTGGATATTGCTCCTCGAGCCTGTGGTTTGTACAGGACTGATGTGCATTTAAGCATGTGTTTAAAGTTAAGTACGCTTAAGTCCTTAGACGAATCAGGGCCTATTTGCTGTCGTTCACTCCAAGAGTGGCTGCATTTCAGAGCGGATGAAGTGGTTCATGTATGGAATTTGTATCTCAGTTTAAGTGTGTCAAGTGCTTGGGGACAAAAGGTGCTATATACATTTAAGACATTCGATTATTAGCAATAATTTATTTTTTATATTTTTACAGAGTAACCATAGTTTTTAAATGACTAGTTATCATTTGTAAAGCACTTTGAAGATGGAGAGCATGGTATAAGAACTAAACACTATTACTGGGCTAAAAGCTGTAGCCAGTGAGTAAATCATCAGTAAAGTATGCAGGATTTGGTTCATTATTATGGGAGTGACTTAAGTGATAACACTTTCGTTTCATTATATGTAAAAAAAAAAGTTATATTTCTATATCAGTTAGTTCTGGAACAGCTGTTGTATAATCCCTGGCACAGTAAAGAAAAAAGAACATGCAGAGATTTCTTAGTTACAAGTAGTTATGATGAAGTCTCCCACATTTGGGTTTAAACTGTTTTTTACTGGTAAGCATCCTCCAAAATGGACTTGCAGACCTGATGGCAAATACAAGCTCAGACTAGAGGAAAAGGCATTTTTTCCTCATTACTCTCCATGACTGTCAGTTTCGTGCCATTACTTTGAATGTGAGCATGGGAGAACTTACTCTGAATTTCATATAACATTCTGAGTTTGGTTTGTGCCACGGAGAAGTCTCCATGGACCATTGCACGGAGACTACCAAAGCCGTTTCACTTGAGACCACAACATGAGTGTCCAGATGTGAAAAGCTAGTATAGTGTAATCTGCATTACTTGGCACAGTCTTTTCCTACCAGGGACCACAAAACCACCTGTGGATTCTTGCTGTAACCTAGCCAGTCCCACAATCCATCATGACCACAAAGGGAAACATCCAGTCTGATGTCTCTTTCCTTTACCCTTCTGTGACCATGGACCCAATCCTGTGACAGCTCAACTGCTGGCTGAAGGGCTCTGAGCACCCTCAGCTCCCCGTGACCTCAGTGAAAGCTGAGAGTGCTCAGTACCTCGCAGTAGAGGGCCCTTAGCCTTTACACACTCCAGTGAGGCTCTCTGGGGTTAAAGACCCGAAGCCCCTGGCAATGAAGGCACGGCCCTGCATCAGCCATAGAAGCTGGTAACATTTCACAGTGGGGAAGCAAAGCTGACAGCATCACTGTTTTCTGTGGGCCAGGTCCCTTTTCTCCTGTTGCTTTCCTTTTCATCTGCCTCACAGGGAGGTTTCTGCAGACCTCTGAAAAACAGGTCAGGAACTGTCTCCCCTGCCTGCTTTTGGCCAGCAGCCCTCAGACACTGGTGTATGTGCTGAGATTGCTGTCCGAGTCCTAATGGGAACCCAAAGTGGCAGCGTTAACCCCAGCTCAGGTTGGAAGATGTTCTTTCCTGACCCTTCCTGGAATTCCCCCTTCCCCTTTGATACCACTCGAGTTCTGCAGAGCTAATTGATGCAGATATCTGCTGCTTCCGAGCACTCTACAATCCTCCTGAATTCTGGGGGAGAGAGAGAGACTTCCCGTTAAATCTTGTTAGATTTTTTGGATATACCCTTGAGTTGTGTGGTAAGGGTAGGGGTGGATCTGCTATAATGGAGCTTGGGACCCTACTGGAGTGCTGCTGACTCTCATGAGTTCGCGTGTTTTTCTTAAAGCCCCAGCTCCTGAAATTAGGAGGTTCGGTGAAAATCTCACCTTTCATTTGAAAAAGAAAAGTTTGTTTCTAGCCCCCCTGATTGCAGAGAAAAGCTTGAAAATGTGGTCCAAGTGCATCCTGAAGGCTAACAAACCGCAAAACAAATAAAAAGAATCCCAGATTTATTATATTAAACCATCTTGTAGCTTTTAATCCAATCTCATGTTTTTTGGGAGCCTGACTCATGCCATTTTAATGCTTGTGGTTGGCAATACTGCAGCTAGGCAGCAAACCAGGAGAACATAGCCAGAATTCCTTCACCCTTCCTCGGATCCTTTTTGTCTTTTTCCTCTTTCTTCTTTTTGTCTCCTTCCTCTGAAGCATCTGGGACAGCCCCAGAGCTGGAGAGGAGATTCTGGATGGGGTTGGCCAGGGCTCTGAGGTGGCACCAAGCATTCTGTCTCTCAGGTGCTCGGCTGGCTGGTTCTTGCTCACATGCTCAGGGTCTAATTGATTGTCACATGTGGGATCGGGAAGAAATTTTCTCCCGGGTCAGATTGGCGAGGGCATTGGGAGTTTTTCACTTTCCTCTGCAGCGTGTGGGTGCAGGTTGCTTGCTAGGACATCTGGGTGCATCTCATTTCCCTGTCATTGCAGAGGCCTCAGGCACTGGTGCACCTCAGTCTCTCCTGTTCTCTGCCTGTGGCACACAGTTGTCTAGTATCCTGAGGGCTGGAATACCTTCCTCCAAGTTGTTGGGTTTAGTGTGCAGGTGCTGGGAGGTGTTGGTGGCCTGTGATATACAGGAGGTCAGATTAAATGATCTGGTGGTCCCTTCTGCTCTTCAACTCTATGCCTCTCCTGGAACCTAGGGGACTCCAGTCAATCGCTGTCTCCTACCCCAGGCCTCACATCATGGCAGCCACGCTTTCATTTCCGCCAAGGGGGCTGAATGTGGCTCTGTCCAAAGCCAGTCAATGCTGATCCGTCATGAATCACCCAGAGGCGCTCAAGCAGAGTCTGAGCAGGCTGCCTCCATAGCAGCCCCAACTTCGGCCTACGTGGAATTGAAGGGGGGCAGGGCCTTTCTTCAGAGAGCGCTTAGTTTGTTTTGGTTCTGTAATCAAACCGGTCAATTCTAACTCTCCTTTTATTAGACACCAGGTTCCCCTGGCCCATGAGGCTAATTCATCCCACTGCCAGGGCATGTAAGAATCTTCGTGGGAGCCAGGATGAGCTGCAGACCTTCCATCAGATCCAAAGGCGGACGCGCCGGCACCGGACCATCTTCACTGAAGATCAGCTCCAGGCCCTGGAGGCCCTTTTCAACCAGAACCAGTACCCAGATGTCATCACCAGAGAGCACCTGGCCAACCGCATCCACTTGAAGGAGGAGAGAGTAGAGGTGAGATTCTGCCACACTACAGAGATCAAAACAGTTTTTGCCCCTGTTTACTCAAAAAAAATAAAGAGGAATCCGGTTCAGGAGCCGTTTTTATGCCCCCTCGGGGGGCTGCAGATGTAGCACCTCAAAGCGCAATTGAAAAAACACATTGTAAATTCTGTAAGCCATAGGATAAGGCCAGTACACAATGGATGTGTGCAGAAGAACACTCACACATTGTTTTTATGGCCCGACACACTCACAGGCACTCTTGCGCACGCTCTCACACGCGCACACCGCTTAACTCTGCGGTCACTGCCCTGCTTTCAAACATTTTCATGTTCTGCAGAACACTTTTGTTTACCATTGGGATTCCTGGCTCACCTTCCCACCTTGAAAGTAACTGAACATGAACTCCAGGGAGGGAGTCCTCAGGTGGCTCTTGTCCTGAGTTACCTGTGCGGGAGCAGCCTTCATAACCAGAGTAGAACGTACTGCCAAATCCTAGCACTTCCCGTCACGCTGTAAAATCCAAAGTTGTAAATGCTAATTGCTTTCAGGGCTGGGCCGTTTCATGGAGGCTGGAGATAAATGTTGCATTTCTTTTATTAAATGTCTAGGTTTGGTTTAAAAATCGACGGGCCAAGTGGAGGCATCAGAAAAGAGCTACTGCTTCGGCTCTGCTCCTTCAAGGCACCAAGAAACCCTTGGAGGAGAACTGCTAACGGACTGACACTAAGTCTCACAGGGCTACTGTGAAAAGCACCAGTTGCTCTGATCCACTGGTTTTGCAGCAAGGTGGGACAGATGGAAGAGGAGTGGGGCTGGAGAGGGAAAGCAGTGAGGGAATCTTCTGATTCAATGAGGTAAAGGGCAGGTAAAGGTAGGTGCTGTATTTTCAAGTCCTTAGCTTTGTCATCCAAAAAAAGTTCATCTCATGACAAATAAAACAAACGAGTCACAGGGCATGTTCCTCAAAAGCTTAAGCTGAAAAGTTGCCAAATGCCAAAGGTGGGGATAGAGCTTGCTTCAATGTTAATATTGTAGATGCATGTGTGGATGATGGAGAAAGATTTCTCTCAACTTGTCTTTGTTCCTGTACAGATAGCGTTGTGCCTGTTTTGTTGTTATAAAGTAGATTCGGAGACTATTCTGGATAATGGCCTGGGGTTTATATTGTTTTTACAGTGTCATGATGGTGTCTACAGTTGCATTTTGGGGTCAAGGTGGACACTGATTAATTACACAACTCATTCCTTAAACAAACTAACAAAGGCTCTATTTGAATTCTTCAAAATAAATGCATTCATGTACAGAGTAGGGGGCATCAAAGTATTGTTAGTACTTTCAAACTAACGTCTTCAACAAACCCGTGGTAACGCATGGCTGTAGTACAGTTGGTTGTTAGTGCAGACAAGGCCATTTGTATACTGAGCAATCTTCTCTTTCCATGATGGACCACTCTGCAGCTGCCCTGCTCGCAGTGTGGGTTGGGTTGCCCAGAATGGGGCACCAGCAGTTGCCAACCCCGAACAAAATGGCAAAAGTGAAATGAAAACTAAACTGTAGCACTGCAGAGGAAAAGCAGCACCTGCTGCTATGGGTATCCACTAGAGGTTCTACTGCTAGAAGGATGTATTTCACTAGAGAAGCTGGTTGTTTCCTTTTTTTTGTTTCACTCAGTTTGGATAATTAAACTAGATCCGTCAGTTTCACTTTCTGGTTCTCATGCGCTAAGACCTTGCTTTGGGGTCTGGAGTGGTGCATTGGGCTTCACAACAACACAGAGGAAAGTTTCAGCCCCAGAACTGTCTATGTGGTGCCCCACCTGCTGTGTAAGTGCTAAGGATGATAACTGTTTGCAGTGTTGTAGCCATGGCAGTCCTAGGATATTAAAGAGACAAGGTGGGTGAGGTAATATCTTTTATTGGATCAACTTCTGTTGGCAAGAGCTTGTCTCTCAAGATATTACCTCACCCACCGTGTCTCTCTAAGGATGATAACTGGCCATGTCCTACAAGGCCAGCCAGCTTTTGAAGAATCATTCCTGATTTCCATCCCCATTCTATGTTTTATTCCTTGCAGACAGATTCCCTTTCATTTTCAGACTTGGATCCCTCCATGATAATTGTGGGTAATGGGGTGTGGGTGTGTGTGTGCAGTAAATGCTGCTGGAGTTCTTTTCAAGCTGCCTGTAAAATAAAGATTCATAAATAAATGTATTGGGGAGACAGATGTTACTGGGACTGGAGCCCTGGCATCGAGCCTGCCAAACACGATGCTCCTGACAAAAGAAGTAACTTTACTAATTTAAGTCCACAAAGATTCTGTCACTGTAAATAACACTTTGCACTTCCACAGGCACAGCACCTTTCGCTTCCTTCTGTGCTGCAGGGCTGACACCAAGATCCACACACCAGTGTAGAATTTTCAACACAAGGGGTATTGAGTTAATCCTGAGTGATGCCATATTCTGGTGGAGACTGTGCTCTACTGGGGGTCTGCAGCTGAACAGCGTAGTCCTGAAAGTTGGGAGCGCTGGCCAGGGTGTGGGGCATGGCGAGGGGATAACATATCCAGTGTTTGAATGCTGGGAATTGTAATCTTGTTTCAGGATAGGATACGCATACAGGCAAAATAATACTAATCTGTTTTCCCCAAGCGAACTACCTGAAAAGCACTAATTGAACATTAATGCAATATTTATCTTTTCAAAGATATATATAGGCTTGGCAGGATTAGATTATCAGTAAATGTCAATTTCACCGAACACATACAAATCAATGAAAAAATATATCCATTGATAATAATCAAAATTTACAGATGGATAAAGTGAATGAAAATGCTGCCTGAGAACTTAAGTTTAATTTAAGAATATTTACTTTGTATATTTTAACATGTGATGCGGACAATTTGTGTTTTAACGGTTGTAAAGTTTTAACTTTGTATATCTCAGTGTCTTCTGTCAATAAATAATGATTGTTTGACCCTCCAGACTTCCTGCAGCTGTGAAAATGTAAATAGATCCCAATAAAATAGCTTAAAACCATCATTTTGTGTAACTGTGGAAATTTAAATGGATAAAAATAGAGAACCGGCTTAAAAATAAACATTGATATTCTCTATCAAAATTATGAAAAAATACAAATTGAATTCTGCCCTGCCTGGGTATTTAGCATCAGTGCAGTACTTACAAGCAGTACAGGTCTGTCGCATCTTAGGCGCATTTAACGTGCGATTTCAGCTTTATGCGGTCGGCAAAAACAAGAAAAAAACAAGAGAAAAATAACAATTTAAATACTGTTCCTGTAGGGCGGGCGATTCCGCCCGCCATTACACTCAATGTAATTTCGACTATACGCGGTTTTCGCTTTACGTGCTGACTGCGGAACGTAACCCCAGCGTAAGATGAGACAGACCTGTAGTTCCTGCCATCTGTGACTTACAAAGACAGTACAGAAATAAATATACGACTGTGTTACGTTTACTTTCAATTGTGTGTTTCTGGCAGGAAACTCTCGTGTGTCCCCCATTCACGGCGGTAGATTGCTTTTTATTGTTCAGGAATAAGCGCATGATAGGATTAATATTTGCAGGCCAGCTGTAGAGAAGCTATAGACTCAATACATCAACTCTGCAAATTAGGCCGCGCATCACTGTATTCAGCGTTGTGCTTTAGGCTGGTATCAGTCTGCCATTGTCTGAATCAGAAAAGGTGGCTGCGGAGGCCTTTAAATAAAGCCTCGCGCCCATTGTCCTTGTGACCCAGAGCCAAGGCGCGGCCCCCTCTGGAACGCCCAGCTGCTGTCAAGCCAAGGGAGGGTCGGCCCCCTGCTCACGGGCGCCCCTCCCCGACGCGCATGCGCCCTTATCCGCCCTTCCTCCTCCTTGCCGGCAGGGGGAGCGCTCTCCCGTTGCGACGCGCTAGCCGCTCTCTGTGGTTTCCCGTTAGCCCGCCGCTCTAGGCTTTCCAGGCGCCTGGAAGCGGGACTAGCGCGCTAAAAGAAAACTACAAATCCCAACAAGCAGCGCGTTGCGACGGTGGCTGGGAAGGGTCAAGCCACCCCCTCACCCTTCCTCGATTCTGGCCGTGTCGGCTCCTGCCCCGAGAAGCTGCGGACGCTCCCTTGTCCTGGCTGACAGCGATCCTCGGCCTGGCGCCATGGAGGAGCCGGGGGGTCCCGTCACCGCCGCCGCCTCGCCCCTGGCGCTGGTGCCCCTACAGGCCGACGGGGCCGCCGTGGCTGTGCTGCGGGAAGCGGCCCAGGAGCCCCCCAAGCGCCGTAAGAGGATCCTGGACGAGGAGAGCTACATCGAGGTGATCGGGCCGGGCACGGGGGCGGGGTAGGTTAGGGAGGGAGGGAGGGAGGCCGGGGCTGTCTGGGGGGGAGG
>QXTE01000013.1:18917100-18997355 GCA_003942145.1 Platysternon megacephalum
GGGGGGGTTAGGGAGGGAGGCCGGGGCTGTATAGGGGGGAGGCAAAGTGGGGGGGCTGTCTGGGGGGGGGAGGCCGGGGCTGTCTGGGGGGGTTAGGGAGGGAGGCCGGGGGTGTCTAGGGGGGAGGCAAAGTGGGGGGGCTGTCTGGGGGGGGGATGCCGGGGCTGTCTGGGGGGGGTTAGGGAGGGAGGCCGGGGCTGTCCGAGGGTAGGTAGGCTGTGGGGGGGAGTGGTGGGTCACTGCAGATGGGGTCCGAGGGTCAGTGTGAGTTGGGTCCTATCTCCTTTTCCTTGCTAGGCAGCCCCAGCTTGTGCCATTCATGAAGGGGGGGGGGCAGGCTGACATAACGAGCGATATCTCCCCCCACCCCCGATCGGGTCCCCCACTGTGGCTCAAACCGCCGGTCCAGGGAGCCACGCTTTGTGCCTCTCCCCAAAAGGGGCCCTGTCCACTCAGCATTGCCCAGAACGTTGTTAGAACAAGGGGGAAAGTGGTTTCAGACACCCCAGCCACCCCGACCTGTCCGTGCCAACGGGGGTGGCTATACAGCCCCATGTTCTGTGTTTAAAACTGTTATCAACCCTGCTCCTGGGTAGAGAACCCATCCCACCAGCTGGGGAAAACACTGACCACACAGGGAAGGGTGAAACTGACGGTGTACAAGGTGCTGCCTAATACACAGAATCTCTTTTTAATTATAAAAACAATGAGGAGTCTGGTGGCACCTTAAAGATGAACAGATTTATTTGGGGGGTTTTACCCACTAAAGCTTATGCCCAAATAAATCTGTTCATCTTTAAGGTGCCACCGGACTACGGTGACCAGACAGCAAATGTGAAAAATCGGGACAGGGGGTGGGGAGTAATAGGAGCTTATATAAGAAAAAGACCCAAAAATCGGGACTGTCCCTATAAAATCGGGACATCTGGTCACCCTACACCGTACTCCTAGTTATTTTTGTGGATACAGACTAACACACGTCAGACGAAGTGGGTATTCACCCATGAAAGCTTATGCTCCAATACTTCTATTAGTCTATAAGGTGCCACAGGACTCTTTGTCGCTTTTTACAGATCCAGACTAACACAGCTACCCCTCTGATCTTTTTTAATTACAGTGGCCATAAGATTCTTCTTTGTTTCCTGTCCAAGATTGCAGTGTAACATTACTGTGCAAGTGCACTGCTCTGCAGTTGCTGGGTTTTGCTCCAGAGCTGGCTGCATTTCAGCACTGTATAATGTGACACCTATACAGTATATGTTTATAAATATTTTTTGCAGAGTATTTTGGGATCCTTCAAAATTAAAGGTGCTACATGTAACAACATTTTGCGAAAGGGCAGAAAAATCTGCCAGAGGGGGCCAAATGGGTCAGGTTGGATTGTTAACAGTATGTGGTTGGGTTGTTACACTACTAGCCAGGGCCAGATAGGATGCGACAAAGGGTAGGTGTGAATGCAGCTTGGCATACAGGCACTAGCTCTAGTTTAGCTAGTACAGCTAAAAATAGCAGTGGAGATGTGGTGGCACAGACCCTGGCTCAGGCTAGCAAGGCAAGTGCATACCTGAGGTTCTCGGTGGGCTTGCACAGCTAGGGCCAAACTCTGTCACTGTATCTTTGCTGCTATTTTTAGCCATGCTAGCTCGATGAAAGCTAGTGTGTGTGTCTACCCAAGTTGTGATCATGCCTTCGATTGCAGCAGAGACATACCCAAAGTCTTTACACTCTGATAGATCGTTAGTGGCCTATTTTAAATGAGTTGGGTTCCATCCATTTCCTAGTGAACAGGTGTCTACTTCACAATGCCACCCTCATGTTTAACGCTAATTGGCACCCTTAAGCAGTCTCAGCAAAGATGCCAAGGATTGAAGGGTGATGGTGATTAATCTCTCTCACTCTTAGAGGTGATCCATCTAGTCCAGAGATTCCCCAACTGGGGTGCACCCCACCACGTGTGTGCGATGAGGTTATCAGGGGAGTGTGAGGAACAGATGGGGCTGCACTGTAGGGCTGGAGTCAGGAGGGGCTCTGTCCGGTAGGGGAGGCGGAGAGAGGTCTGTGTGGGTGGTCTCAGATGCTGGGACCAGACTCCCTGCCTGTCTCACATGCCAACTGCTTCATCTATCATCTGGCAGATACTCTCCTCTGCTGGGGAGGCCAGCGGGGAGCTGAAGGCTGCACCTCCTAAGTATTGACTCTTGCTGGACAGAGCCACCTCCTGACTGTGGTCCCAGGACACAGTGCCCGTCCACTTCCCGTTCTGGACAGAGCTTGCCCAGGGGAAACGGACAGGGCCGCGTTGAAGGGCTGGGGTCAGAAGGGACAGTACTAAAGGAGTGCAGCCTTCTGCTCCACTCCTGACCCTGCCTTTTCAGTGCAGCCCACTTGCTTCCCCTGTGGGTGGGAGCGAGACAGGGAGGGAGCCGGGTCCTGGGAACTGAGACCGCCCAACCTCTGCAAGGTGAGTATGGGCCCCCATGGGTGCTGGGTCCCCTGGTCTCCCTTAGAAAGAGGGGGGTCATGCATGGAACATGAATCACCACAGGGGGACTCGGCAAATAAAGTTTGGGAACCACTGCTCTAGATCATAGTCGAGCCTGCTGCTGGGGCAGTGTCTGGGAAGCCAGCACTGGTATTGTTTGTGCATCTCTGGTACCTCTTGTGGATAAATAGGACATCAGTATTAGTCATGCATTGCAGTCAATCAAGGCCTTTCACGGAACCCTAAATCCTTATCCCCTTCCAAGAAAGCTTCCCCAAACTGATCTTGTTTTTTCTTGCTTGCCAGGTATGCTTAGAATCGTTTGTTCTCTTTTTTTTTTTTTTTTTTTTTTTTTAACTATAGAGTTTGGAGAAAATTATTCAGAGGGATTTCTTTCCTGATGTTGAGAAGTTACGTGCTCAGAAGGAATACTTGGAGGCTGAAGAAAGTGGTGACTTAGAGAAAATGAGACAAATCGCTATCAAATTTGGCTCCTCATTGGGGAAATGGTCCAGGGAGTCACCTGCACCATGTAAGGGCTGGCGCTTCAGTGGCTGATTTCATGGTCAGGCTATTAGTGTGTCTGTGTGTCATAAAGTAAAAGAGATGAAGCGCTACTGTCTTTTTGTCACTTTTATGGACTGTTTTATGCTAGCAAGGTAAATTGTTGTGTTGTTGAGTGACTGGGAACCCAACTTATTTAAGGCACAGAATATAACATTGTAGCTGCCTTCTGATCTAATTATGGAAAAGTAGTGATTGCATGGGAGTTACCAGCCTGGATGACACAATGGTGTATTGACAGTGGCTGGTATCAGCTGCTATAGAGGAAGGGTACAAGAAACCATGCAGAGGGGCAGTTATAAAATAACCAGCCCATTGGGAAACTTCTTCTTAACTCCCATTTGTTAGAGGTCACCTTATGCTCTGAAACATGAGGTGTTATGTCTCTTTGGAAACTCTTGGCTGTCTCTTTAATCCTTAGTATTATAACTCTGGATAGTCTTGTTATGTCAAGCCCTCTTCTGAATCCTGCTATGAAGCTTTATTTAATACAATGGGGTATCCTCTTAATTAACACACTCTAGTGGAAATAGATGACCTGATTATCAGAGATTCATGTCATAGGCCTCCACTGTACTGGTTGATACCTGCTTCTATTTCAGGAATTGCTTTTAAAAATAAACCTAGTACAAGCTTTACAACTTTTAAAAGCATTTTAAGGTAAGAACTTGTTTAGCATCAGTAAGAGATCAAGGAAGCAGCATGCAATGAACAGAGGGATGTGCAGTGACAAAGTGTGCCAGAAAACACCAAGTCACACGTGAAGATGCTTGTAGGCAAGAAATATGTGCTGGTCAGAATACATGTGCAACTTATTTATTTATTTTAGATCCATTGCACAAAATCTGTTTGTATCCCAGTTATTTCAATTAAGTGAGCATGCCATTTACAGGGCTTGTGTGTGTGGTGGTGGGTTTTTTTTCCCCTCCTTTTGGGTTAATTTCCCTCCCTCCCTCCTTCAGCCTGGTTTTAGGTGCTGTTTCCCATGTTGGCATGTAACTCTCATGCTGGGTAATTCACAGGCTTCCCCACAGTAAAACTCAGCCCCTGGTTGACTTCTTGCTATGGAGTTGGGGTGTTTGCTCGCAAAGGGGCAGCTGCTGCACTAGTGGGAACTTGCCACTTTGTGGTGGAGGACATGTACCATTGAATAGGTTCCCTCCCCATGGTGTTGGTGTTGCCGTTTGCGACTGGCAGTCCCTGGCATTGCCCTGAGTGAGGGCTGTCATGAAACACAAATCATTGCCTGCCTTTATTTGTCATTGTTTCAGATAAAATAAAGAATGCTTAGAATGCAGTCTCTCCCTCCCCCGCCCCCCCACTGAAATCAATGGGAATCTTGCCATTGGTGCCCAGCAGGAGTAGGACTAGTTATCTAGTTGAGCAGAAACTTCATCAGTGGTTGGAACCGATTTACACAGAAATCGTTTTAAACCCTTCCCTAACTCTATTTAAAGAATTCCTCCCTCTTAGCCACAATCTGTAGGTCACCCGAGAGCTGGCAGACAGGTCCCCTGAAGAGGCTGCAGCTTCTTGCTTATCCACTAGGGGTAACATGATGACGTTCTGCTCCCCTGTTTTGTAACACATGCTGGGATTTATTTCTCTGGCGCAGATGTTACTCCAGCCACATTTGAAACACCTGAAGTGCACCCAGGCACCTCTTCCTTGTTGAACAAACCCAAGATCGGGATCAAAGCTGTGGAGGAAGGTAGGGAAGGGGCTATCCTCTTTATTTGGGTTCTCCAGCAGGAGGGGAAATACTGCTGTGCATGTTATCGGGTGTTAACCTTCCGCTAAAGTGGCCCCTTCTAATATCTGCTCTAAGTGAAACTCCATCACAGGTTGGGTGGGATGTGGGCCTGCGTGGATCAATAACTGTCTCTGATGTGAGAGCTTCATTGCTTCCCAAGAAAAGGGTTTCTGCTTGTGGGCAAGGTGGTAAGAGCACAGCTATTCATGTACAGGACAGTATGAACACGGACATGTCATCTGGCAGCAAACTACTTCTGAATTGTCCTTTAACGTGAATAAACGAATGATCCTGAAGGGGATGGGTGTGGAAAAGGGTCACTGATCCTTCAATAAGTCAAGTCAATGCTACTACTCCTCTGTACAGAAGTGTGAACCCCTTCCTCAGACTTATTCCCTCATCTCTCTAGGAGAAGTGGAGAAAGAACAGAGTAAGGATACTCTTCCCAGCCTGGACAGCTTCTTAATAAAACACACCAGTGAAGATAATGCTTCATTTGAGCAGATCATGGAAGTGGCCAAAGAGAAGGAAAAGGCCAGGCATTCTTGGCTGTACGAAGCAGAAGAGGAGTTTGCCCAGGTGGGGAAATAGCTCCTGAAAGCTGAGCTTTTCTAACATAGTACTGTGGACACGGGCTGGCTTCTGTTTAACCAAATGAGGGGGAAAGATGATTCCTAGTTTCTCCCTTGCCTTTGACAGGGAGAGGAGAGAGTATTACGTTCCCTTCTATTGTTGAGTCCCACTTGAACCTGTTGTGATTGTTCCTTGTCTCTAGAGATGTGACTGTTGAATTATTCAGACTGATGCATCAAGGACACAACACTGACTGCTCGCTTTTGAGTTGTGTGTGCGTGAGGCAGTGAGATCTAGCTAGTGAGCTAGGAACGCCGCAGTTCAATCCTGGCTCTGCCCCAATTTGCTGTAGCATTTGACAACTCACTAAACCCTTTTGTGCTCCTGTTTTTCCTATCTAGAGAATATTGACGTACACCAGGGGTGTTGAGGATATATGTTAGACAGAGCTTTGAAAATGTGAAGCACTGTCTAAGTGCAAGTGTCAGAATTCTTGGCAACATCCCTTAGCGAGCTGTTGAACAGCTCTTCATATTCATCTGTCAATGCCTTATTCTTTGGCAGACAGATTCCGGTTCTTTTTCAAGTATTGGCATTCAGAATCCTCTGTGTTGCTGATATGAAGTGTGTTAAATATGACAGGAAACACTGAAAAAGTGTCTTGTCTAGTTAATAAAGTTTTATGGGACTTGGGGAGGGGGAAGCTGTTACTGGGGTGGGAGCTCTGCTGTCAGTATTTCTAGAGGACCGCTCAGCATTTAATCTCAAAGAGCTTTGTGTAACTCAGTTTACAAAAAGTCCTGTGGCACCTTAAAGACTAACAGTTGTATTGGAGCATAAGCTTTCGTGGGTGAATGCCCACTTCGTCAGACGCTTGCCTGACGAAATGGGCATTCACCCATGAAAGCTTATGCTCCAATACAACTGTTAGTCTTTAAGGTGCCACAGGACTCTTGGTTGCTTTTTACAGATCCAGACTAACACGGCTACCCCTCTGATACTTAGTTTACAAAGATTCTCTAATAAATAATGTGCACTGTTGTGTAGCCCCGTATACATCCTGTCCACTCAAAATATCTGATACCAAAGTTAAAAGGCCGACACCAGAGTAGCATTCTCAAAACACAGTGATTGAGTCAGCCTAGGGTACAGAAGAGAGATACAGAAATGCAAGAAGCCATTCCAGGGGTAATATCTGTACCTCTTCCTTTAAACTTCATATCTTATTTTATAGCAGTTGTCTCTGGTCTCTTCAAATAAATCCAATCTCTGAACTGCTCTCCTCTGAAAGACAGAAGAAGTAAGAGATGAAAAGCAGAGCAACAAGCAGATGAATTATCAAGCTGATTTTCAGTCTGAAATGAGAATCTGAAATTCAGGCTTTGTTTTAAATTTGATTCCAGCGACGACTTGAGAATCTGGCGCTTCCCTCAGCAGAGCAGCAGGCACTAGAGAGCGGGAAAGCTGGCGTGGAGACGTGGGAGTACAAGGCTCAGAATTCCCTGATGTATTACCCAGCAGGTAAAGCAAACTGTCCCCTTAAGAGGCATCAGCAGATTTGTAAACATGCACTGATTCAGGTGGGCGGATGCCACACAGCACCTGCATTTCAGCTTTGCTTTCCCCAACACATGTTCGGGTGCCTGAATTGCTGTCACTGTGGTAAGATTGCATTTTGCAGCTTTTCCTTCTGCAAGGCGGGGAGATGCTCAGTTTCATTCTTTCCCATGTCATTCCTGTGTCGTTTCGCCCTGGTTGCCATTTGTCATCCTGTCGCTCATTACCCACATTGCAGTGGGTGTTTGTTTTCAGGAGTCATAGCTCCTTCCTATTGGGTTTGTCTTGTTAATGAGCACTTTCAGTTCCCCTCTTTCCTCCTACCGTCCTACTCAGCTCTGTATACGTGGGGTTTGCTGGTCCCTAGGCTGCTGTCTAAAAGGCAATGGGATCCTTTAACAAACCCAGACTGGGCCTAGATGCCTTTTTCAGCTATGAATGCATGGTAAATAACCTTCATGTGAAATGTGGGAATTCTTGTGTGTTTCCTGCTTTCCTAACGTAGCCTTGATTTGTCCTTGTTTTTCAGGCGGTAGGTTAGACACCTAAGTGCATTAGTGTGAACTTTATTTTAAATGGATGGAAATGGCAAAATATAATTGCATCTGTACATTGCATCTTGCAGAACTGTGTACTGACCACTGAGATTGTGTGTTTGTTTGGAGGCTTTAGGCCAGCCTGCCCGTTAGTGGGCCCTCAGCCCTTTCCTTGATGCGTTGGCTTGCCATTCCAGGTGTGCCCGATGAGGATGATGTGTTTAAGAAGCCTCGAGAAGTTGTTCATAGAAACACCCGCTTTCTGAGAGATCCATTCAGCCAAGCTGTGAGCAAATCCCAGCTCCAGCAGGCAGCAGCCCTCAATGCTCAGGTTGGTTTACAGACAGGACACGCATGTGACCAAAATTCCCTTAATTGGGAGAGGTGCATGAGCTATGAGAACTGAACGTGGTGAATGTGCCTAATTGGCTGTTTTCTCCAAATGCACCTGATTGATGCCAACTTTTCTGTTCTAGTACAAACAGGGCAAAGTAGGGCCAGATGGGAAGGAGCTGATCCCCCAGGAGTCTCCAAAAGTGAATGGATATGGATTTGTGGCCACCCCCTCTCCTGCCCCTGGTAAGAAGAGACTTTTTGTGCTCTGATGTAAAAGCAAAGTAGTTTGCAATGCTGACCTGTTCCACTGACCTTTTGATGTAAACTCCACCCTAGGAGTCAATGCTTCTTTAATCAGGCAGCTTTGACTTCCACTCCATATGTCTGCTGAGCCAATGGGTCTCTGGGGTAGAGAATATGCCAACTTAGTGCTCCGTCAAATCTCAGTCCAAAGACAGAAACGATGCTGGGCTTGGGAGGCTCTGAGAGCTGTATGGTGCTTCGCTGGACTCGGGTTAAATGGACTAGATCATCCTAGGAAAGGGTTATGGGAACTCTGAGGGGAGCACGGCACTTGTAACTTTCTGGTGGTGATTGTCCCTCTAGTGCCTATATCCAAGGATCTCAAAGCATTTCACAGACATTTACTCTCTTCCCACCTCTCCTCCCCCCCCGAGCAGCTCTATTCTATATAGATTTTTTTTTATACAGTACTCATCACTGTAGTAGCTGAGTGCCTTCCAGTAGCGCATTAAGCACATCTGTCACATGTTGTTTATTCTGTCGTCCTCTTCCCAGAGGGAGAAGCGTGTGGGGGAGGGTCANCCCCCCCCCCCCCCCCCCCCCCCCCCCCCCCCAGTTTTTAATGGTTAAAGACACATACTGGTTGCTACGTGCTTATATTGGAGAAGGCACGTCAAAGAAATGTGCCTTGCACTTGAAGTGGAAAGTGGGGAGATTTGTGATAGTCCTCGGCTCTGGAGGGAATTCATTCCACAGTCTTGGGCCGCCCCGGGAGAAGGCTCCATCTCCTGCACCGACAAGCTTTACCCGTGTCGTGCAGAGTTCCACTGTGCCAGAGCAGCGAAGCTGTCCACCATGGTCTTTGGCCTGGAGCTTTAGACGGTTTTCTAGATTAGCTGGACCCAGGCCGTGGTGCGCTTTGAAGATATGGTCTGAGACGTTGAACTTGATTGACTATTCTATGAGAAGCCAGTGTAGAGAGCGGAGGACAGGTGTGATGTGCTTGCAGCAACCTGTGCTGCTGAGGAGATGTGCTGCAGTGTTTTGTCCTAGCTGGAGTTTTGGTTTCCTGCCCAGGTATATCACGTTGCTGTAGTCCTGCCGAGCAGTGATGAAGACCTGAATAACTGAGGGCGGGTCTTCGTCTGCCAGGATGGTACAGAGTGTCCTAGCCAACTAGAGAGGATAGAAAGCATTACTCGCAGCTGTTGCTATGTGAGAGTTCAGAGTCAGTGAGGAATCCAAGAGTCCTCCTAGACTGTGGACTGACGTGACCAATTTTGCATCAATCAAAGGAGATTGCACCGTGGCTGCAAACTCCTCAAAATCCCTTTCTCTGCCCACCAGCATCACCTGTGTTTTGTTCAGGTTCTGCCAGCTGTTCTCTGTCCATGAGCTGATCTCCGCCAAGCACTGGGCCATTGTGGTGCTAGTGATGTGGACATATGATGTGAAGGGTAGGGAGAGCTGTGTGTCATCTGCATGTTAGTGGCACTTGAGTCCATGTCGGTCGAGCAGTTCACCTAGTGGCTGCATGTAGATATTGAGAAGGCCTGGAGAGAGAATTGATCTTTGTAGAACCCACAAGTGAGGGGTCTAGTAGTGGAGGTGCAGTTTCCCTTCACTACTCTTTGGGTGCATTCCTCCAGGAAGGACTGAAACCATTTTAGCACATTACCCTGGACTCCTGCCACCCCTCTCAGGTGAGATCATAGCATCTCATGGTCAACGGTGTTGAACACTGCAGAGAAGTTCAGGAGGATGGAGTCTGTCTGCCCTCTAGCCACTGACAGCAGGAGATCATCCAGCAGAGCCACTAAAGCAGTTTCAGTTTTGTATCCTGGCGTGAATTCAGATTGTGCCGGGTCTAGAACGTTGACCTCCATTAGATGAGCTAGTAGTTGGTCTCTTGCTAGCTTCTTTGTAAACTTGCTCAGGAATGGGAGGTTTGACACGGGCTGAAAGATGACTAGGACTGAAGTATCCAGGGTGAGTTTCTTCAGTGTTGGTAGGACTGCTTTGTATTTGAAGGAGGAAGGTCAGATTCTGTCTCTGGATGAAGCTCTGGCTGTTTTGGTCAGGAGCGGCACTGTTGTGAAAGAGGGTCACGAACAAGCCTGGAGCAGTGTGGGTCAGATTCACGAGTCTTGTGTCGGGACACCTTTAGGGTGTCCACAACCTCTTGGTGAGTGAATGCCCTGAACTCTGGGAATGCAGGTGGGTTGATGGGTGCAGGCGGAGGGGATCCATGCTGGTTGCGAAGCCTTCCTGAACGTGTGGGATCTTTTCAGCACAGTAAGATAGCTCTTCAGAGCACTTGGTGCCCAGCTCTAATGCAGGTTTTAGGTGGTCTGGATTAATGATGTGGTTTGCCATCCTGGATAGCTCCTTAGGAGCAATTTGGCAGCCTCAGTGGAGGCTGATAGGAAGTTCTCTAGGCAGGTAATACAGCCTCTGCCCAGGCTTTGAGGAATTCATTATGTTTCCTTCTGTCTGAATCAGCCTTTGTTTTCTGCCATCGGTGCTTGAGTTTGGGCCCATCTCTTTTCATCCAGTGCAGGGTGTCAGAAAACCAAGGAAATCTGTGAGAGTGACGGGGAGGAAGGGACTGTTTGGAGCCAGTGTGTCAGTGGCTGAGGCCCGTTCAGAATGGTAATGATTCACCAGTTCAGCTTTCCATCTCATCCGAAGGGCAGCCCCTGTACTAGGATAGATCCAGTAACAACACGCTGGGGTTTTGTGCCATTCTGATCCAAACAGAGTCTCTGTGATCCACAGTGCATTGCAAGCTCCTGTTCATTTTGCAATCCATTATCGCCACTCCCAGTCTCCCTCAGCCCTACCGCTTTCTCTCCCTCCCTTTGAATAGATCTGTATCGTGGATTCTATATAATGACCTCTCTGGTACTTAATCAGAATCTAATGGGGTCTGTTTTTACTGGGTGCTAACTGATCTAATGCTGACCTTCCTGCAACCATTGATTTTTCATCATTCGTACTGAAGACTGGGGATCCTTGCGTCCTTTCCGGCACCTGGCAAAGCCTGCAGCTGGCATGTTCAGTGCAGATCCTTTCCATGGTATAAATAGTCTCTAAAACAGAAATCAGCTAGGTGGAAGATCCTATTGTTTATCCTGACAAGCCAGCTACCAGATCAGGCTCTGGGAAATTGTCCTGCAGCTCTAGCTATTGTTAAAGGGATGGTGTCTCTTTCCTATAGTGAGTGTGATTGTCTCTGGAGTAATGGCTGTTCCATTGGGTGACCAGTGATTTATGCTGTTTCATAACCAGCTTCTGTTTACTGTTGTGGGGAGAAGACCGCCCCTGTATTAGGGCAGAGGGCATACATTCTGCTTGTTGCAGTCTCTACAAATGTCTTGCATTCCAGACTGACTCTTCTTAACTTGTTGCTAGGTGTCAACGACTCTCCTCTTATGACGTGGGGTGAGATAGAGAGCACCCCATTACGAGTAGATGGGTCAGAAACGCCGTATGTGGACAGGACACCTGGACCGGCCTTTAAGGTATTCCATGTCAGAATTCATCACTCATATCTTTTGGGGGGATGGACTGGGGTGGCGGGGTAGGGGAGGAGTCACTAATAGATTAACATTGATTATTGTAAGAGTTATGACTTGGCTGTGGTACTGGCTATCTAGGTCCGATGGGTAGAGTTTAGCTGGATAAAATGCTCTGGCCATGAGCTACCTAGTGCTCATGGTCCATCCCAGGCATCCTGAGGTTGGGGGTCGAATATTCTGGGGTTCTCCAGGAGTCTGGAGAAGAGGAGGGTGTCTCATTTTTGTGATTTGATATATAAGTAGATAGGGAGCCTTAAATAAAACTCCCTGCTGGGTGGCTTCCTTCCAGCTTGGTCCTGCTGGCCCATCACCACCAGCTGAGACATCTGAGTCCAGTGAGGTTTGGGGAGGTGGCGTGGCTCTACTAGTTGCATTTCACCTTAGATGCAGGACGTCTCCTATTCCCTCCCTGGAGACAGTGAGGATCTTTGGGTGTGATTCCTGAGGTAGCAGCAGTGGAACTTTTCTGTCTCTGATTTGTCAGGGCTTAGCAATGATTGGGGTTTGGATGAGAGCTAAGTGGCTGAAGGCTGACCCAGGTAAAACAGAGGTGATACATTTTGTTCAGGGGAGACAGCTGGAGGAAATGCCAGAGTTCAGCTCAGCCAAGGAGGCAGTTACTCTTTTACCACTTTTGTTACACAGATCTTCAGCTTGGAGATCCTGCTGTATCTTCAACTGCCTCTGGCTGTCCAGATAGCAGCAAAGCCAAGAGTGGGTTCTCTTCCCCTCCCATCCTTAATGTAGATCCTTACAGGTTGGACTCCAGCTATGAATGTGACTGGTTAGCAGCCTGGAGACTTACCTGGTTTGGTGTATTTACAGATCCTGGAGCCTGGGCGCAGAGAGCGGTTAGGACTCAAGATGGCCAATGAGGCGGCTGCTAAAAACCGAGCAAAGAAACAGGAAGCATTAAGAAGAGTCACGGAAAACTTGGCCAAGTGAGACTTCTCCATAGTAAACTGTCCCTGGCAGTGGGGGAGAATAGCAAGTGCTGTCTAGTAAGAGTTAAACCAGTATGCATAGAGGAAAGGCATTTGGGTTAGGAGAAAGAGTACAAGGATCAGGAGAAGGAGGGGCTTTGAGAAGCAAGAATGGATACACACAAGCTGGGAAGAGACTTTAGATGTGAATACGCCCAGTTTCTAGGAGAAGGCTGTTGGCAGTATGGTGGAGAGGCATGTACTTTGGGAACTTTCCTCCCAGGCCAAACTGCCCTGGCTCCAGGAGGGTAAGTGCCCCAACTGATCACAAAAGGCAGAGAAGTTCCAGGGCTTGATTGTTTGTGGTGGGGACGGAGAGGACTCAATGGACCCAAAGAAAAGGCCAGGGAGCATTGCTCGCATACGGGGCGCTCCTGCCATTAATCAGAGAGAGAGACAGTGGGGCTGAGGTTTAACCACACAAGTGGCGGGGAGAGTTCAGGCATTGCTGCCAGAAGAGCAGAATGGCCAGGCTCTGTCCTGAGCTGTGCTCTGAATGATTCAAGTGATGCAGGAGTGGAAAGAGAAGGGAGTGTGCGAGTCAGAGTTTGAAGGCCTGGCAGGTGCTGTGTCTGTTCAGTGCTCTGTGTACCCTGATACACAGCATCGCTTTTTATTTAAAAAGCCCTTTTGCTTTTTTTTTTTTAAACTATTCTGCTTCTATTGCAGCCTCACTCCAAAAGGACTGAGTCCAGCTATGTCACCAGCGTTGCAACGACTAGTAAATAGGACTGCGAGCAAATACACTGACAAAGCCCTGCGAGCCAGTTATACCCCTTCTCCGGCACACCCAGGAACCCCTGGATATAAGACGCCAGCAGGAGGGTCACACACACCCACTAGCACCCCACCTCCCAGGACTGTCTCTGAGACTCCAGTAACACAAGATCCCGCTTCAATCACAGACAACCTGCTGCAGCTCCCTAAAAGACGAAAGGCGTCTGATTTCTTCTAACTACCACCTTCACCAGCAGGGGGCTGTGCAGGGCTGTGTGCAAGCTGAGGGCAGTATACGTTGCCAGGGGCAAGGGGCATTTGCTTAAAGCTGCTAGAATGTGATCGAGCAGTTGCTGGATTTGGGACCATTTCTGCCCTTGAGTAGTGCATAGTTCCCGCACTTGACATGCCATTACTAGAACAAGAGTGGAGCAGCCTGTGACATGCGTTTTGGAAGCAGGATATTTCCCAGTGTGGTATAATTTCTCGTAGTAGCATGTGGACGTGTTACACAGAATCGGCAGGGGACAAGGACGCTTCCAGAAATAGCATAAAAGGGCTTGGACTTTTGGAAAATAGCCAGAAATGTTTGGGATATTTTTTGTAATTCTCCTCAGTTTTTTAAAAAGCTTGACCCTGCTGGCTGCATTTGAGTGCCTCTCTTTCTGTACAGATGTGTCTATTTATAAAGTGTAGCGAGCCTTTGTATTAAGGCCTGAACCAAGGTGTGAAACTTCCTTGCTTATGACTTTGCGTTCCACCGAAAAATGCTTTTCTGCTGAGTAAAGAAGAGATGTAGGCAAGTCTCTGTATTCTTTCCTCTTCCAATCCCAATTCTGCATAGAAAGAGCCAAAATACCAGAAAGCCTCTCTAACTTTCCATCCATTTAAACTGCACTCTTCAGTGTCCAACAGGCCCCGTGGCGAGCATTAGTCCTTTGAGGACACAGGGGAGCAGCCTTCAGTGCACACATTTTCTATTAGTCTGCCCTCCTGGATAGAGTCCAGAAGCGTGGCGAGTATTTGTGCCCTGCAGTGAAGTACAGCAGGAGATACGGATGGGAGTGCGCATCTGAAATACCCAGCAAGCTGTAGATGTCATAAAGAACTTTGGAAATCTTAGAATCTGAGCAGAAAAAAAAAGTCATCAGTGTTTGGTCTGAAGCACACAGGCATTTTACAAGGCTCTGACACTGAATGCAGTCATTTGGGGGAGAGGCCAGCCTGGGACAGTGAGATTTACTATTGCTGTGGCATCACCTTTCAAGTGCAGAGGCCTTTTTTTTTTTTTTTTTTTTTAGAATATAGAGGGGGTCAAAGTGGAAAACCTTTGTAGTTTCTTGTGCACTAGGAAAGTGCTACGCACTGCCTCTGGTTACAAGGAATGCATCCCTGTCTTTGTGTGTGTGTCTTAAATATAATCATTGCAAATAGAGCTGCCACCTTGACCATCTGATGTGGTTTAGGGAGCCACAACACAGCTCCGTATGGTCCTGATCCAGTTTCCACTGACTTCAGTGGTCAGCTTCTCATTGACTTCAATGGCCATTGGCTCAGGCCGTATTTGAATTGGCGAGATCACTTGGCTTTTCCAAGGTATACAAATTCTATTTTTTTTTTAATGGCCAATCTGTGTCTGTCTCTCTCTTTAAAAGCAGAACTTTCCTTACAAGCTTGAAAGTCTCTGATCCCCAGTCATTCACTTCAGTGAGCTGCGTTTTCTGCCTTGCTCTGCTTAGCAGCAGAAGAGTCAGGCTGACAGAGAATAACCACAATGGCAACAAGTGCTGAGCAGATGCATTAGCACGGCTTGCTTGAGGAGAGAGTGAAAGTAGGGGTGGGAGATGTTTCTAAAAGCTACAGAAAAATATTTTTATTAATGTTGCAATTCAGGGTTAGAAAAATCTGCTTTAATGAATGGAAGCATTTTCTGGTGAGGGAATGGGGCATAAACTGTTAATTTTGGCAGACATGAGCTTTCACTTACTAAATATTTCTGGTGAGCTGTTGTAAAGAGAGCTTGCCAAATGCAAACAATGCATCACCTTCCTCCCTCTGCAGATGGCGCCAGTGCTGCCCCTAGCTCTGCCCTGCAGCAGCAGAATGAAATTAAGACTCCGGGTCAGTTTCACAGCTGCTGCTGTTCGGAACACCCTGGTGGTGGCATTTTGGGAAGGCTGTGAGGAGCAGCAGTGGGAGCTGGAGTGATTGGTGGGAAAGGAAGACCTAGAAAGTTCCCTAGCTACATCTTTTTTCATCCCTCCTTCTCCCTGGCTCCTTCAGCAGCCTGGAGGAGGGATATGGAGTAGTGGAGACACACCTCCCCCGGTGGCTCGCAGCAACCAGGAGGCTGCAGCAAAGGGAAAAGAGGAAACTCCTCCCTTCCAGCAGCTAGAGGGCTGTGGTGCTTCATGATGATTCGACACCTAGCACCTGACAATCGATAGAACCTATAACCAGTGCCCATGGAGTGCAGCTCACAGTAATTTCCAGGACTCTCCCCCTTCTCCCCAGGCAGGGTCTGTGCTGAGGGAGGGGGTCGGGGGAGTGAGTCCTGGACCTCACTGCTGTGCCCCTCTCCCAATCACTTTTGTAGCTGCTGAGGGCTAGTAGGGATCTGGTACTTCCCTCTTCCCCCAACCCTGCTTCTAAACTGTAGTAAAGATTTAGCTCACTCAGGTATTATAACCAATCGCTATGCTTTTCTCAAAGGTGGCTGAATGGTTGTAATAGCATCCCCCGGGCAGGGATTGGTGTAGAATTGTAGGGAATTATTTACAGTATATGCAAAAACTACTGTTAACTCAAGCAGTAGTTTAGTTTTTATTGGTGTGGTTTCAAAGCTGTCCCAGTGGGAGTGGGCGGTATAGTCCTGTCCAGCACCATGTCCAGTGTGGCTTTTGTAAACCTAACTGGGGCTACTTGCAATCTCTCTTTCAGTGGAAAGGGGACTCAGCAGTTGACCTTTTAGGCGTGGTGCTAACCAGAACCTGATTTGCCCCATGCAATGCCCAGGAAAAAGCTAACATTGTTCCGGATCTCCCTCCCTGCTCAGGTTGCCAAGAACGCTAAGGCTGGTTATTCCTAAATGGTTAATGTAACACTGGAAAGTTTCATAAAATGGGACAGTTCAGTGGGACATGGTCACTTGAAGGTTGGGCAGCTTGTAGAAAAGAATCCAAAGTAGTTTCACACTCTACAGCTGCCCCTGAGTCCCTCCAGCCAATTTATGGCTTTACAATCACATTTCAAAATGCTCCATCTCTTCCGTGAATTAATCCAGTACCTGCCTCTGAGTCTCTCACAAACAGGAGACATTGATTAGCTAGACACAGTGCTGTCAAATTTACAAAGGTGAAGTGAAGTGAGGCAAATCTAGAGTTACAGGAATCTCAGGTGTTACTTCTAACAGGAGGCACGTTTCCAGGCCGAGTTACGGTTTGTAAGCGGAGGGCGTCCCCTTTGCTGTGTTTTTAAACAATAATAGTTCCCTGTTATTGGAATATGACAAATCAAGGGGTCTTAGTCATGCAGTTTGCCTTTTCCCTACGGGTAAGCATATCCGCACTTGTAATCAGTTGCATATCAGCGCTCCATTTACACTGTGACATGGTTTAGCAAAATCCATTTCTCTGCATCAGAAAATGGAGGAAAAAAATTGCTAAACCTGCTGTTGTGATGCTGCTGCTGCTGCACTGAATATTTAGTAAATCTTAGTGAGGTGAGAAATTGCCACCCCCAGTAACTCCATCACCACTGCGGCACTGGACTATGAAAGGAAACAATGACCATTTCTTGTCTATGCACATAACAGAACTGGCTTGGAGAGGGCTAGCTGCCGCTCTCTTAATGCCCAAATGTGAAAGGGGCATGAGATTGTGATGGAACATTGCGCAAAAGAAACCTTAACTCACCGCAGCACTTTCAGCATTCGACAGTGGGGCAGCTATGGAAAAAGTACTCCATAGGCCTTATGTCACTTGGGCATACGAATCTATTAGGTGGCTTGGAAAATCTATCTCCTTATTTAACCCTTCAATTCAGCAACATGGTTACCAAGTTAGAAGAAAATTTAATAGAATTGCTATAAAATAATTGCTTGTTATGAATGGACTTTACTTTCTCCTGTTCTGGGCTCTTGTTTTTCAAAACTAACTTCATAGTCTTATTCATTAGTTGCGCTGAAGTCATGCAAACGACTCTTGCAGGTGGCTATTCTTTAGTCATTGCCATTTGTGATCCCTGTTCTTTGCATTTCATCTGTAAGGTCATTAACTTCCACTTGCTCTTCCTCGGGAACGGCATCCTCTGCTTCCGGTACTGCCTCCAATCTGGGTACTGCTTTAGACTCAGTTTTGTAATCTGGTCTATCTGGCTTAGATTCCCCCACAGGTTCTATTTCCTGTTTGTGCTCTGACTTCAACTTGCCAAGATTCCGAGAACACTCTCCCTCTTTTACAAATGAAGTTGCTGAAGGAACTCTGGATTTTGGAGTCTGCATCCAAATATGATTTAAAATCTCATCTACGTGCAACCTCCGAGCCACGTCTGGCTGCAGCATGCGGTAAATAAGATCTTTGCATTCAACTGTCAAGTTTTTAGACTTGGGAAAGTGCACTCTGTGTTCTTTCTGAATCTTTAGCATTTTTCTAATGTTTGAGTCATCATATGGCATTGATCCACAGACCATTATATACAAAATTACACCCAGACTCCATATGTCATAAATCTTAGGCTGATAGGGAATGCCCTGTAACACTTCAGGAGCTGCATATGCAGCAGAACCACAGAAAGTTTTACTGAGAATAACTTTGCCATTTTCATCTCGAGTCAGTCGTCTGGAAAAGCCAAAGTCTGACAGTTTGATATTAAAGTCTTTGTCTAGAAGGAGGTTCTCACATTTCAAGTCCCTGTGGACAATATCCAAATCGTGGCAGTACTTGATGGCAGAAGACAGCTGGCGAAACATCTTGCGAGCTACATCTTCAGTCAAAGCCCCTTTGCTCTTGATGAACTCCAGTAAGTCTCCTTTTGTACCCAGCTCCATCACGATGTAGACTTTGCCATCAGATGTCTCAAAAATCTCATAGGTCTTGACCACAGAGCAGTGATTCACTTTTGCTAAAATCTCTATTTCCCTGGGGAGAAATCTTTCCAGGAAGTCACGAGGAGCTTTTTTCCGGTCTATGATCTTTACTGCTACATCAAATTTCAGTCGATCGGAGTAGGCAGATTTCACTTTAGCGTAAGACCCTTCTCCCAAATTTCCCCCCACGATGTAGCCTCTCTTTTTAAGGACTGCAGCATCATCCATGGTGCCAGAGGCAACAAGTGATTCATAAGTTGAAGTTGACTGTGCATCACGTATGCCAGAAGCCTGTTGTTATATATTCCATGGTGGCCATCTGAGATGCCCTGCTTCTCTTGAGTTGGATGTTGTAGAATCTTCAGCATTGTTTAATGTATGATGTGGGGCTATGATGTCACAAAGCAGAGCTGCTGTTACTAGGGGTTAGTGAAGTTAAATGCCTTTTTTCAGACCTACTGAAAAGCAACTGGAAGCCAAGAACCAAAGCAACATTCCAGCACATCATCCACAAGAGCTGTCACCTTGTTTGTACTGTAACATCCTGGTAAAATGATTATTCCATTCACTCTCACAAGAGGAGAAGAGTAGTAATTGAAGTGGTTTTTTCCATTCTTTGGCTATGGAAAGTATTTGATTCTTGTGCTTTGATATTTATATATGCTTCTTAGCCTGCTACTCCATTCTGTATTTTGATCATAGCTTGGCTAAGAGAATTGATTAGTTTCAATTATAGGATACTTCTTGTTTGTGTGGCTTATGAAAGTAAAATGAATACAAAGGGAGTCTACAGAACAGCATACACACACTAGAGAACAGTTTTCTCTTTTAAATCTTTGTCTAGTTTTAGAAATGTTATCCCATGAGATAAAATGAACAAGGAAATGCTTATAATATTGCTTCTAAAATACGTTCTATTTGCTGTAGCATAAAAACTAATAAGGAAAATCACCTGTTCAGAAAATACTCTAAAACCTCTTCTGAAATAAGTAGAGCACAGCCAGGAGACATTGTAATTATTCAAAGGCTTGAAGCTTTGTGCTTTTCAAATTTAATAAATCAAAACAATCTTTACTCTGCTTACTACCACTGCTTTTAAATGTTGAGTTTTAATATCTACTCTAATTTACCAATGGCCATTTTTGTTGTTTCTGTTGATTTTTGCATTTTACTCCATTAGGACAATCCGAACTAGATGCATTAGTTGCACTTTCTGGCATTTATGCCAGAGCTCAATAGGATTGTGTTCTGAGTGTCCAGCACCACAGCAGAATGTTTCAATTACAAACGAAAATTTCCCCCTAGAAGCTAAATTTTGTGTGTATGTGTGTACATGCTCCTTTTTATCTAGGGCAGGGGTCGGCAACCTTTCAGAAGTGGTGTGCCAAGTCTTCATTTATTCACTCTAATTTAAGGTTTCGCGTGCCAGTCATACATTTTAACGTTTTTAGAAGGTCTCTTTCTATAAGTCTTTAATATATAACTAAACTATTGTTGTATGTAAAGTAAATAAGGTTTTTCAAATGTTTAAGAAGCTTCATTTAAAATTCAATTAAAATGCAGAGCCCCCCGGATCGGTGGCCAGGACCTGGGCAGTGTGAGTGCCACTGAAAATCAGCTCCCGTGCCGCCTTCGGCGCGCGTGCCATAGGTTGCCTACCCCTGATCTAGGGCTTCTTTTTGGGGGGGCTTATTAATTTCACTTTGGGGAGGTTATTTTTAGCAATTTGAGTTTTTTGTCCAAAAATTGGGGCTTTCTCTTTGTGTCTATTGTAATGAATAATATCGATTTTATACCTTACTTATTACAGTAATATGCTAATGACTGTAGTACTGCTTCAAACTGCACTATGTTAAAGTGCACTAGAGAACCCTTAGTGCACACCAGCAGGGTCTACGTGGACCAAGTAAGATGCAGCATGTTAGCGTGTGTTAGAGATCGCCCCCTAGAAGTCCATTCTGCTGCTCCATGTAGACAAGCCCTTGGGTACAAGTAACCATTTCTGGTGGTTTGGGGGATAAGCTTTTTGTTTTATACTGGGGGTGTTTTTCAGTTAAAACTAAAAATCAGAAGCCCTATATATGTCTCACACAACATACACACTTATATGTGTATATATGGAGGCACTGGTTATGGTTCTATACTTAAAGTTGAGTTTTGCCCTTAAAGCAGGGATTTAACCAGTTTATGTAGGAAGAATATAGCCTCAACATTATATTCTTTGTGGACAGAATAATTTTTCTCTGAGAATTTACAAGTAAATTCTTTAAATGGTTTGTTTAAGAAATGTAGTACTTTATCAGATTATTCTTCATCCTGGATGATTTTTAACAGAATAACATACGTTTAAAATGTCCATCTCGTTAAAACGTATTGAAACATCATGGATAGGCTACATATGAAGAACTGAAGTTGTAATTAAGCTAAGTTATTAATAAGTGTTATGTCTAATGGTCATTATATAGATGGGCAGCTCATGATGCTCTTAACTGGAACCACTGTGACATAAGCAGCAAAGAATCCTGTGGCACCTTATAGACTAACAGAGGTTTTGCAGCATGAGCTTTCGTGGGTGAATATGCACTTGCATCCGAAGAAGTGGGTATTCACCCACGAAAGCTCATGCTGCAAAACCTCTGTTAGTCTATAAGGTGCCACAGGATTCTTTGCTGCTTTTACAGATCCAGACTAACACGGCTCCCCCTCTGATACTTGACACTGTGACATAAGACAACTCAACTAACCACCAACCTTTCTGTACAGCTAATGTGCATGATACAGTTCTATTGTTTGAAGGAGTCCGTGATATAGAGAGTCAAATTCCAGTTTCATATCTTGGAACTGTACGTGCAATGTGTAATGTATGAATGAAATGTGGAAAAAAATATTCTGGATAGCTCAAACAAAGTCCAAGCCATACTCCCCACTACACTCCAAATGCTTCGGGCTCCTCTGGAGATGCAGAGCAATTGTAAATCCAGTTTAACCTGCCCAGTACACACTGGTTACTTTTGCATTGCTCCAGAGTGGCAGAAAGCAGCCAGAGGATATTGGTGAATCTGACATTAAAGGTTAAGATTATACATATTATTTAAGGTTAATATTACATATCTTCAGATCATTAGAAATGTCCGCGATGAGTACCTGTTGGTGTCATGTTCGTGTATGAACTGTTTAACAATTCATAGAGAGTCATTGATTTTAAGGCCAGCCGGAACCATTAGATCAGTGGTTCTTAACCTGAGGTGCATGCACCCCCTGGGGGTGCGAGATGCCCTTTCTGGGGGTGCGAGACATGCTAGATTTTTTTTAGAAGGTAAATCATCGAAAACACAAATTAAGCACAGGCACATAAGTACAACTACTTTGTTTCATCAAACCTATGTATTTATTAACATTATGCATTTTTTAACGATTACTGTAATATACAAACAAATATATCTAGGTTTAAGGGGAGCAAGAACATATTTTGAGAACCAAAGGGGTGCAGGCTGCAGTAAAGGTTAACAACCACTGCATTAGATCATCTAGTCTGGGCTTCTATATATCAGAAGCCGTTACATCTCACCCAGTTCCCTCTATATTGAACCCAATAACTTTGTGTGGCTAAAGCATATCTTCCAGAAGGCATCCAGTCTTCAGTTGAAGACCTCAAGAAATTAAGGCTCTACCTCTTCCTTTGGTAGGTCATTCCAGTGCTTAATCCCCTTCATTGTTAAACATTTGTGCCTTATTTCTCATTTGAATTTGTCTAGCTTCAGCTGCTGGCCATTGGTTTTTGTTATGCCTTACTCTGCTAGATCAAAGAACCCTTTAGTATCTGGAGTGTTCTTCATGTGAATGTACTTTATTCTCTGTAATCAAATCACCTCTTAATCTTCTTTTTACTTAGCTAACCAGAATGAGCTCTTAAGTGTCTCACTGTCTGGCATTTTTTCCAACCCTCAGCTAATTTTTGTGGCTCTTTTCTGCACCCTCCCCAATTTTTCAAAATCCTTTTAAAAAATATGGACACCGGCACTGTGTGCAGTATTCCAGTATCAGTCTCACCAATGCTGTATACAGAGGAAAAATCACCTTCCTACTCACTACTCCCCTGTTTATATGTCCAATGATTGCACTAGCCCTTTTTGCCACAGCATCCCCCTGGGAGCTCATGTTGAATTGCTTGTCCACTGTGTCCCTTAAATCCTTTTCAGAGTCCCTGCTTTCCAGGATACCCACAGAACGGAGGACTGTATGGCCTTCATTCCTTGTTCCTGGATGCCTAACTTTGCATTTGGCTGTATTAAAATGCAGTTTGTTGGAAGGTGCCCAGCTCACTCTGTATCCTCATCTTTATTTGCCATTGCACCAATCTTTGTGTCATCTGCAAATCTGAGCAGCAGTGATTTTATATCGACTTCCAGATCATTAATGAAAATGTTGAATAAATTTGGGCCTCTGCTGGATCCCACTCAAAACTCCCTCCATCCGTTGATGATTCCCCATTAAAGACCTGTCAGTCACTTTTTAGTCCCCTTAATGTGGGTTCATTGTTTAATGCTCTTTTTTTTTTTAAATCAGAATGCTATGTGGTAGCAAGTCAAATGTCTTATTAAAGCCCAAGTCTATTACACGTACACAGTTGCCTGTATCAACCAAACTTGTAATCTTCTGAAAGAATCAACTCAGGTTTGTTTGACAAGACCTATTTTCCATAAAACCATTTGGACTGGAATTCAATATATTCCTGTCATTTAGTTCTTTATCAGTTGAATCCCATAGCAGCTTCCCACTCTTGCCAGGGACTGATAGTCTAACTAGGTCATCCTGTTTGCCCTTGTTGCATATTGGCATATTAGCTGTCTTCTAGTCTGCTAGAATTTCCCCAACTATTCCAAGATTTATTAAAAACTGTCAGTGGGCCAGAGATCTCTACAGCCAACTCTTTTAGGACTCTTGGGTGTAAGTTATCCAAGCTGGCTGATTTCAGTGTGTTTATCCCTAGTAGATGATGTTTAACATCCTCCTTGGTTACTAATAGACTGGAAAGCACCTCATCATCCTCATGTGATACAAGCCCATCATCCTGCATCTTTCCAAATACAGAATAGATCTATTTAGTGAACATTCCTGCCTTTTCTGCATCATTACTAATAATTTTACCATTTCCACCTAGTAATGGGCCTAGGATTTCTAGGATTTATTTGTTTCCTAATATACTTAAAGAATGCCTTACTGGCTCTAGCCCTGCCAGCCATAGATTTTTCCTTGATATCTTTAGCTTCCCATACCAATTTTCTACACTTCATAACTTCTAATTTATATTGATGGCTATTTCTCCTTTTTTCCATTTGTTATATGTTTCTTTTTTATTTCTAATTGCTGCTTTCATTTTACCACTGAACCAGGATGTGCTTTTAGCCAAAGTTGTCCTATTTCTTGATGGTTGAATTGTGGCTTTTTGGCCATCTACTAAACCAGGGGTCCCCAACGTGGTGCCCGTGGGTGCCATTGCGCCCGCCAGGGGGTCTAAGTGCGCCCGCGTAGCAGTTGTGGTTTTTTTGTTTTTTTTTGGCGCCCGCCAGCAGCGCTCAGGTTTTTTTGTGTTTTTTTTTGGCGCCCGCCAGACGAAAAAGGTTGGGGACCACTGTACTAAACCCTACTTAAAGAACTCCCCATTAAGCTGTCATGGAGGGAAGGTCCTCTCATGGATCGGTAACTGGTTAAAAGATAGGAAACAAAGGGTAGGAATAAATGGTTAGTTTTCAGAATAGAGAGAGGTAAATAGTGGTGTCCCCCAGGGGTCTGTACTGGGACCAGTCCTATTCAACATCTTCATAAATGAGCTGGAAAAAGGGGTAAGCAGTGAGGTGGCAAAATTTGCAGATGATACAAATCTACAACTTTTACCACTCAGGAGAGAGATCTTGGAGTCATTGTGGATAGTTCTCTGAAAACATCTGCTCAATGTGGTCTGTGACGGACTCCCACTAGTACTATCTCCTGGGCTTTGTTAGCATGCAAGATCCTGTAGTTCTGAGTTATCAACAGCTCTAAACAGGTGATGGTGTCTCTAATGTAGAGTGTACATCTCTCTTACCCCTCTACGCTTCCTAGGCAGTTTATAACCACTAATTTTAACATTCCAATCATGTGAATTATCCAACCAGGTTTCAAGAAAGCCAAAATAAATCAATTTTCTCTACATCGCTGAGAACTTCAATTCCTCTTGCTTGGCACCCAGCCCTCCTAGCATTGCTATATAAGCAATTGAAATTTTTCTTCTTTCCGCAATTTTCTTTGCCACATAGGTTCAATTTGTTCGCGACAAGCTGTGTTTGAGTTTGTTCTACGTTTGCTTTCTTAGTTCCCTCCCTGTGTGTTGCTAGTTTAATGTCCTCCTGCCTGCTCCAGCTAGCCTCCAACCAAAATTAGTCCCCACTAACTGTGAGATACAGGTTGTCCTGTTCATACAGACCCCTCTTCCACTTGAATATGGCCCAGTAGGGGGAGCGGGGGAGGGATAACTCAGTGGTTTGAGCATTGGCCTGCTAAACCCAGGGTTGTGAGTTCAATCCTTGAGGGGGCCACTTAGGGATCTGGGGCAAAAATTGGTCCTGCTAGTGAAGGCAGGGGGCTGGACTCGATGACCCTTCGGGGTCCCTTCCAGCTCTATGAGATAGGTATATCTCCATATATTATATTATTATTATTATTATATTAGTAGTCCACAAAACCAGACCCTTCAGCTTCACACCAGTCATACAGCCAACAGTTCAACAAACTGTCATGATTGGCAGGTACTTCCCTGGCCTGGATGGCCCTATTAGCTCTCACCTAGGCACTACAGAAATAATCCACATTCTCATAGTGCAGGAATTCCTGCCCTACTAGGGGTCCAGAAAAGCTTCAAGATTCCCAGCTCTGTCAATGTCACTTGCTTTCAGGGAGCATTCTCCAATCATAGTCCCTCACACTCTGTCAGAAGAAGAAGAGTGGCCTGCAGCTCAGGAAGAATATCAAGAGTTGGAGCCAGAACTCGATGCTGAATCTTCCCCCATTTGCAAATGTTGGGATTGCTTTGGCTTCCTCTCCTTCTGAGGATGCTTTTCTGTCCATAAGTTCTGGAACTGTAGGGTGACGACACTGATCACTCTGGAAGAAACCTTCCATTCTGGTTCTCCATCAAAAATAAGATTACCCTTCCATGGACCCTGTGAAGGCAGTGTGGTCTACTCTTTCATCGTGTCAGGCTACATCAAAAAATGACACGTGATGATATTTATCCTACAAAGGGTTTTCATTCATTCACATGCACCCTACCTTAGCTCTCTGGTTGTGGCAGTAGCTGTCCAAAGATCCAAAGGAGGACAATCACCCTCCAGACTTTCTGATAGGGAGGGAAAGAAGATGGAGTCAATCGGTAGAAAGGTGTTTTAATTGGTAGCGCTTGGAATTACAGTGGCAAATTGCCAGGGGCATGAGTAAACTCTGTGCCTTCATGGCTGAGTTTCCATTCACCGTCTTTCACAAGGATAAGGTGGTGATCTACCCAAAACCTAGATTCCTCCCCAAAGTGGTACGTGACTTTCACGTTAACCGAGTGATAAAGTTGCCAGTATTTCCCCCTAGATTTCATGCTCACACAGGTGAGTCAAAGCTGTGTTCTTTGGGTGTTAAGAGAGCGTTTTTATGCTACAGCAAATAGAATGTATTTTAGAAGCAACATTATAAGCATTTCCTTGTTCATTTTATCTCATGGAATAACATTTCTAAAACTGGACAAACAGATTTAAACAGAAGTAAAGGATTTTGTAAGTTTTCTAGTCTCTTTATTTCACGTGCAGACATAAAGGTCATGCTGTCGCTTCACAGATGTTCACTAGTGTCTGTCAGTGCGCAGCGGAAAGTGTAAACTAGCATCTACTCCACCCTGCATAGGTGTTAGGTCACACTCTACCAGAGCAATGGCTACCTCCATTATAGCATGGAATAGATGTATTTCTATTGCAGAAATCTGTAGGGTTGTTGCTTGGAGCTCTGTACGTACATTTACAAAGCACTACTCCCTAGAGCTAGACTCTACATCGGCTGCTCAGTTTGGTAGAGCACTACCTCAATTCCCAGTCAGTAGGACTCCGAATCTCACCTTCCATTTATGGGGTACTGTTTGCCAAACTACCCCAGGAGTGGGAATATGCAGCAGACACTTGAAGAAATGAAGGTTACTTAGGGCTTGTCTTCGTGTACAGCGCTGCTGTAGCACTTTAGTGTAGACTCTCCTATGCTGACACGAGAGCTTCTCCCATCCCCATAGCTAATCCACCTCCCCAAGAGCCGGTAGCTATGTTGGAGACCTAGTACTGTCTACATGGGGGGGTGAGCTTGGTACAACTACGTCATTCAGCAGTGTGGATTTTTCTCACCCCGAGTGACACAGTTATGCTGATATAGGTCTGTAGGTCTGGCCTTACCTGTACCTGGACTTCTTGGAGCTAGACTCTGTATAGTCACACTCCCAACCCATCTTCATCTCTTCCTTTAAGTCCTCATAGAACTTGACTTGGAGGAGGTGGTGGAAGGTATTGAGGCATCAGAGGACTCCACCCCCACTCCTCCTTCATAGCTTCACCCTCCGAACGTTCAGGAATGGAGAGGGGAGGGTCATGTGAGCATTCCAATGGCCACTGCTATGAAAACGTTCCATGTCTGAACTGGACCCTCCAGCACCTCCCAGGAGTGTGAATGTGTAAAGACCACCTCAAAGAACTCCAGTTACAGGTAATGAACCGTCATTTCTTTACCGCCTGATCAATATGGCCTCCCAGGTGCCTCCAATATTACACAGTTTAGATCTCTTAGGAGAAGACAGTGACCAGCTGTGCTGGGAAGGGGTCATCAGCAACGGTTCTGTTTTGTCTGTGTTCATCTCAAAGTAATCGTTCATCTTCTAAACCTTAGTCTCTGCAGAGCTTCTGACAATGCAGTAGTAGGAGCCTGTGATATCTGAAAGGGCATAGGTGAGGGTACTGCCTGGAGCCAGTAGACAGTGGCAGGTAGCGATCACACTGTGTCTGACACAAAACAGAGTAGGCAAAGCCCTATGGTTGGCTGTGGCAATGTCAGAGGAACTGAAATAGGGGCTGGGAGTCATTGACTAAGCTAGGGCCATTAGTGACTCCCTGAATGATGACTGCCAAGGGGCTGTATGTAGATGTAAAACATGTTCCAGTGAAGATGTGTAGAAAGCCAGTGGATACAGAGGCCTGAAGCAGCTCACTGGAGGATAGACCAGATAAGATCTACATTAATACAAAGGTGCGGTTGTCAATATCACACATGGCAAGGGAGTCGGAGAGAAGCAGAACGCTGTTCCCCAGCTGTGCCAACATTTCTACAGAGCCAGGCTCGGTAACCAGAGAGAAATCTGTTCAATAGATTAGTTCTGTGGTGGGCTGCCCCTGGAGCTGAAGGCATTTTGACCTACTGTCTTGTATTTGGGATTAGGAGCCAGGCAAACCTGATTTCTAATCTCACCTCTGCCACTGACTTGCAGTATGACCCAGGGTGATTACCTTCATGCCTCAGCTGACCCACCTGCAGAGTGGGGGTGATTTTGCTTGGCTGCTGCACAGGGATGTTGTGCAAATGAATTAACGTCTGTACAAGGTCTCAGAAGATGCAAAGCACCATGTACGTTAATATGTAGGTTGCAATCAGGTTGATCTCTGGGAAGCCAAAGGAACGCTGGAGAGGCTCTGATCATTAGAATGGTTGTTTTTGGCACAGCGTGAGCTGCTTTTGTGAGAGGGAGAAGTTACCAGCATGAGGGATGACGGTACTTAAGAGCCAAGGGTCCAAGCTGAGTGCAGGTCCTGGCTAACCCTGGCATAATCCTCCGTAGTTTGTCGAGAAACAGAAAAATGTCTAAGATCCATAGAGGATAGAGAGAGACAGAGCAGTAATGGGCCTATGTGCTGGAGTCTGGGGGCTCATCACTTTTATCTCTAACGTGCCCTTCTGGACTTTGGAAAGGCATCAGTGCTTCTGACTTGCCGCCTTCCTCCTCCTCCTCCTCACCACAATCTCTTTTTAAGGGCTTGGGGGAGTTCTTCATTCTTATGAAAGTGAGGCAGTGATCTAGTGCAGTATGTTGTTCATGTTTCACCTGCATTGCTTTGCTCAGAGACATCCCTCTGGAACGATGTCAGCCCTTTTCATAGGTGCTTGGTACCCTAGTGCCAATGTCTACAAAACCACATCCACACCGTACAGCACTTCCACCTGAAATCTTTAAAGGGGAACCAGAACTGGAAGACCTTGTATTAATGCTTCAGTGGGGTGGATAGTCAAACCTACACCGAACCCATCTGCCTTCTTTACGGTTGCCTTAATCAGGCTGGGCATCTCGGTCCCCAGAGATGAGATTAGAGCATTAACCCACTTTGCCAGGAAACCCCTTAGGTGACATTATGTTAAAATAATTAGGCTAGTGTGAGATCCTGTGTGAAGCAAGACTTGCTGCATCTTTACAGCTTTATGGGTCAAGCTTTATAGGACAAGTCTTACATGGGAACAGCTTTGCACAGAACTAGGAAACTTGGCAGAATAATTCCAATTAAGAGGCTGACGTTCAGGACCAAATAAACGTTGGAATTCTGCAAAATCAATCAATAAAAATCCCTTGGCTGGTTCTATAGACCTGGTGTGATAGTCAGGGCTGTCAGTAATAGGCAGAGTTGGGGTAGGGAGGCTGCAGCTACTTGTGCTGCTGTCCATATAGACCAGGCAACCTTTGATTCTTCAGCCCAAAGGGAAACTGTTTTGTAAATTGCAGAAGTCAACCTTGGTTTTCCCCCTACATTACACTGATGGTGCAAATCGCAGGAGGGGAGCCCCCAGTACAGAAAGAGGTGGGAGAAAAGGGGTGCCCTCGAGGTGCCCACAAGGTGCCATTCCAGAGCTTGGTAGGGAGTGGCTGTTCAGACGGAAGTTTGTCTTTGCAAAGCCAAGCCTCCATCAGAACACGCAGGGGGTGTTTTGCTTCCAACCCCCTGTGAACTGAACAACAGAGTTGATTTGGTGGACACCATCAAAAATGAAACCCCGCAGGGTTCATGTAGCTATAGTAGAGATACGCAAGTCTGTGTCAAAATGTACCTTTATGCTCCTGCCTGCATAGGAGCCACGTAAACACAGTTGGAGCCCCATAGTGTTTTGGTGGACCAAGGTCTTGTTAAGCCTGAATTCATCCATGTGGGGAGACCTGGCAATGCCGCCTTGCTTAGAAGCCTGAGGTCTTTCCAAGTACAACTGTGCATTTTCAGCTGACTTAAGGAATTGGCACCGAGAACCAGCTCAAAGATACGATGAATGGAAGGAGACAATCGCTTTTTGTTCCACTGCTTCAGGGAACAGGCTGGCTACAGCTCAGTGCGTTCCCAAACATCAGAATGATGACAGATCTCATAACAGCTTCACAGTGACAGGAGCCATGTAGCAAAAGAAGCCATGCATAGTAGCAGTGTCTACACCATTCTACAGCCGGATCTGACTAGGAGAAAAAAATACTCCTTTCCTTACATTTACACTTTTATTATGAATGTAGTGATTTATTGATGGATTGTTCAGCCATGTCGCTACCAATATAGAGATCTAAAAGAATTCATAAAATTGTTTTTTACGTCTTTCTGCTTTGGTCCCTTTTCATACTCCTCACTTCATAGTCTTGTCAATTAGTCCTTTGGAGGCTAGATAAAATACTACCTTTGGCTATCCTTTAATCATCACCATTTTTGATCCCTGTTCTTTGCATTTGATCTGTAAGATCATTAACTTCTGCTTGCTTTTCCTCGGGAACAGCAGCCTCTGTTTCCGGTACTGCTTTCAATCTGGGCACTGCTTTAAACTCAGTTTTGTAATCTGGCCTATTTGGCTTAGATTCCCCCAGGGGTTGTATTTCCTGTCTGTGCTCTGACTTCAACTCTCTGAGATTCTGAGAACACTCTCCATCTTTTACAGATGAAGTTGCCAAAGGAACTCTGGGTTTTGGAGCCTGCATCCACATGTGATTAAAAACTTCCTCTATGTGCAACCTCCGAGCCACGTCCGGCTGCAGCATACGGTAAATAAGATCTTTGCATTCAACTGTCAAGCTTTTGGACTTGGGAAAGTGCACTCTGTGTTCTTTCTGAATCTTTAGCATTTTTCCAATGTTTGAGTCATCGTATGGCATTGATCCGCAGACCATTATAAACAGAATGACACCCAGACTCCATATGTCATAAATCTTAGGCTGATAGGGAATGCCCTGTAACACTTCAGGGGCTGCATACGCAGCAGAACCACAGAAAGTTTTACTGAGAATAAGCTTGTCATTTTCATCTCGAGTCAGTCGTCTGGAAAAGCCAAAGTCTGACAGTTTGATATTAAAGTCTTTGTCTAGAAGGAGGTTCTCACATTTCAAATCCCTGTGGACTACATCCAAATCGTGGCAGTACTTGATGGCAGAAGACAGCTGGCGAAACATCTTGCGAGCTACATCCTCAGAGATGGCGCCTCTGCTCTTGATGAACTCCAGTAAGTCTCCTTGTACGCCAAGCTCCATCACGATGTAGACTTTGCCATCAGACGTCTCAAAAATCTCATAGGTCTTGACAATTGCGCGGTGATTCACTTTGGCCAAAATCTCTATTTCCCTGGGGAGAAATCTTTCTAGGAAGTCACAAGGAGCTTTTTTCTTGTTGATTATCTTCACAGCCACGTTGAATTTCAGTCGATCAGAGTAGGCAGATTTCACTTTAGCGTATGACCCTTCTCCCAGATTGATTCCCAAGACATAGCCTCTCTTTTTAAGGATTGCAGCATCATCCATGGTGCCAGAGGCAACAAGAGATTTCTAAACCGAAATTGACTGTGCATCACACACGCTAACAGCTTGTTCTCGTACATTCTATGGTGGTCATCTGAGATACCCTAGTTCTCTTTAGTTGGATGATGTAGAACCTTTAGCATTGTTTTATATGTGATGTGGGCACATGATGTCATAAAGCAGAGCTGATATTAGTGGTGACTGAATGTATAAAATATGACTTATTTCCCACAAAACTAGCTGGACAGGGAAGGGAGATAAGGAGGCCTGGAAGAGATTTTTAGCTGTATGGAGACACAGAAAAAGGTTGAATCCTTGATATTTTATGGAGGAGGAAGAGGCAAGATTTGGATACAGTGTAGATATATGGGGCAAAGGAGAGGGAAAAGTCAAAGAGGATCCTTAAGTTATGAGCCTGAGTGGACAAGAGGAGAAGGGGATGGTGTTAACAGTGACAGAGAATGAAGGGAGAGCTGTGTATTTTGGAGGGAAAATAAGGCGTTCAGATTTGGCCATGTCAGCGTTTTGATAGTGATAGGAGATCCAGGATGAGATGTGGGATTGGATAATGCTTCTTTGCATGGAATGTGATCAGTATTGCCAATAAAAATGGGAAGTCCAACAGAATTAGTTCTAATATAAAAAAGCCGTGAATCCCACCCAGCAACTTTCAGGCCATAAAGAAGTAAAAACAAGAACAAATCCCAACTTGTTTTTTCTTTGCAGGTCACTGGTAAGACAATGGTGAATGGTAAACCCATTTTCCAACACACAGGAATGAATAACATGGTGAGACTAATCTGGCAACACAGTGAGGGCTATGGCTGAGGGGTGCTTTGTGTAAACATCCAGACCAGGTGATGCAGTCCCGACTTGAGCAACGGTCATAGATGGAACATGGAATCTTACCGGTATTTGAATCCGGGTCTTGTGAAAACAGTGCTGTAGCCTTGTGTGTCAGGCCCGGGTTTATGATTCTTGTGGTGGAACTGCAGGAGTGAGAGGCATGGGCTCTAATTCTAGACTTCTTTTGTGACTTTGAGCAAATTCATTAATCTCTCCCTGCCTCATTTTCCTCCTTTGTAAAATCTATGTAGAAATCCATCCACTATGGCCCCCATCGCCTGGGACCATCATCACTGGGTGCCTCCCAATCTTTTCATGTATTTCCCCCCTCACAAATACCCCTGTGAGGTAGGGAAGTGCTATTATCCCTATTTTATAGATAGCCTTTGTGTGTCTCCTTTTCCTTAGTGACTTGCACAAAGTCACACAAGAAGTTTGTCAGAGCAGGGAACTGAACCTAGGTTCCTGTGTCCAAGGCTAGTACTTTAACCACTGGACCATCCTTCCTTGTTGGAGAGGACAGTACTTTCCTACAGCAGCAGGTTGTTGAGGCCAAACTATGCTGATGTTTGTCATGAGGGTTGAGATCCTCTGATATTAGGGACTATGCTATAAAAGTGCAAAGCGCCATTATAGAGTTGCTTGAGAAAGGTTTCATAGTTTAGATTGTAAACAGGATTTAGGTTGAAACACAGCTCCATTAAAAGCTTGATTTTTCCACTTCCCTGATTACTTAGCTCAGAAAGGAAGCTGCAGTTTGAAATGTTTTGTAATTAATTCCACAGGATGGCAGAATTTTTCTGTGAAAGTTTGCAAAGGAAATGAATCAGTTGACTTTTGAGAGCGGGTAATTTTTAAACACTTCTTTCTTGGTATTTTAAAGACCTTTCCGGGGTCTGTTACCTTTTCATTTTAAACTCTGATCCACAGTCATTGGGCTTTGGACATGCTCTCGTCTGACTGCAGCCAGATTGCGAACATTAATTTCTAAGAAATGACCCCTTGACCGAGACTCCAAGCTGGAATTAGGTCTAGATGCCCAACTCTGATCTCCTCCTCTGTAGGCAGAAGGATCATTTACTTCCCTTCGGAATAAATGGCAGCAATAACTCCCCAAACCCTCGCCAACTCTGATTTAGCTTAAATACAGTACGTTAATTCAACAGGGAGAACGGAGAGGGAGTAAATAAACGTAAATTGCAAAGCCATGCCAGAGTCGAAGGTTACGCACAACCTTGCTAGGGAGGCAGAAATTCTATTGAACAGGAAGGGCTAATCGTACAGGTTATGTAGAGATCAATGAATCTTAGCATGAGATCAGCCATGTCCCTATTTGGCCTTCTGAGCTGAACTTTCCTGTTCTCACTCCACATCTGGCTCCCATGTGTCCCCTAGTTTGATCTCTGCTTCTCTCGCTCTCTCGTCCCCTGCCTCCCCACCTCTTTTCTAGTCAAGTGATTCACTTTTGTTCCTGTCCACTGGTTGACTCCTGTTCACGCTGCCTGATCAGTTTAGGGGATGGTTTAGTATTCTCTCTAGCCTTCCTTGGATCTAGCCTTCTAGACCAGTGGTTCTCAACCAGGGGTCTGGGGCCCCTGAGGTTTAAGGGGGTCCACCAAGCAAGGTTGGCATTAGACTTGCTGTGGCCCAGGGCAGAAAGCTGAAGCCCCACTGCATGGGGCTGAAGCCTGGGGTTCCAAGCCCCGCCACCCAGGGCTGAAGCTGAAACCTGAGCAAATTAGCTTCACAGGGCCCCGTGTGGTGTGGGGCCCTGGGCAATTGCCCTTCTTGCTATCCCCATCGCTGGTCCAGCCTTTTATATGCAGAAAAACAGTTGTTGTGGCCAGGGCTGGTGCAACCTATTAGGTGACCTAGGCGGTTGCCTAGGGCACTAAGATTTGGGGGGAGCCGGCGCCCTGGTCATCAGCGCATTTTGGGGGAGGGACCTCCCCCGAAATGTGCTGACGCTCCTGGCGGGGGGGCGCGGGGAGGGCCGCCCACAGTAATGGGGGGGGGTGCACAGGGGAACCGCTCCCCGCCCCAGATCACCTTCGCTCCGCCTCCTCCGCTGAGCACACAGCCCCCGCTCTAATTCTCCTCCAATCGGTGCCGCAAGCCTGGGAGGGGAGGAGAATTGCAGTGGCGTCGGCGTGCTCAGCGTAGGAGGCGGGGCGAAGGTGAGCTGGGGCGGGCTCCCCGGGCAGGGTTAGCTGCAGAGCGGGGGGGTGGCGGGCGGGGGTAGCTGCCGCGGGGGGGGGGGGGGGCGTCTCGGGGGGGGGGGGGGGGGGGGGTGGCGGCGGGGGGGGGGGGGGGGGGCGGCGGGGGGGGGGGGGTGCGGGGGGGGGGGGGGGGGGGACGACGGGGGGGGGGGAGGGGGGGGCGGGGCGGGGCCGCGGGCGGGGGAGGGGGGGGGGGGGGCGGGGGCGGGGGGGGGGGGGGGACAGGGGGGGGAAGCAGCGGGGGGGGGGGGGGCGGGGAGGGGGGCGGTGGCCGAGGGGGGGGGGGGGGGCAAGGTGGAAGTTTCGCCTAGGGCGCGAAACTTCCTTGCACCGGCCCTGGTTGTGGCACAGATGGGCTGTGGAGTTTTTATAGCGGGGGGGGTCTCAGAAAGAAAAAAGTCGAGAACCCCTGATCTAGACCAGTCTTTTGTCTGAATCAAGAAAAAAAAAATCCAGACATAGTGACTCTTCTCTGTGCAGATTCTGTATTAGCTCTTTAACTAGGCAATACCTTGCACCATATGACATAGAATGATCAGCAATCAGCTGTGGCTGATTTTTCAGACCATGCCTCTGATTTAACAATGAATTAGATTATAACCTCATCATCTCATCACAGGATGGTTTATGGAAAAAAATATTGAAAACAGAGTGATAAGCATCCTTTGTTATCCCTGTTTGGTTCTCTATCCTGTGGCCAAATGGTCAGCATCTAACATGCCAAAACCTCAGCATGTACCAGTTTGATAGGAGCCGATTCAGCTGGAAAAAAAAGCTTCTTAACATTGGAAATTTCCAGATTCCACCATTTTAAATAATCTATGGGCCTATGTGACATTCTGTACCTTGGGGGAACACCCAGCCACCCCCATGTTCATCCTTATAATGTGATTGTGTGGTATCTAATGCAAAGTTTGTCATGTTGGGTGTCTTCGGAAGGCTCATGATGCACTGAGCATTGTTGTTGTTATAATAATGTTATAGTAATGTTTGTTATAGGTTGTAATTTCACGTATATCGTTATGAGGCTGAGAATGTGTTCTCATGGTTTAAAGCAAACCCAGGCAAAGGCTCTCCAGGAACAGAGGGGCAGTTCACATCTCATCAGGGCATGTATGGGACAAACCCAGCCCAGCCTCACAGGAACAAAGGACACTGGCCTAGGCAACAACAAAGTATCTGTTGGACTCTCCAGTGAGTCACCCCCCTTCCTTTGGTCAGTTTGGGACTGCGATGAGGTAATGCTCACCTGACTCTGAAGGAGGGGTGCGGGGCAAAGCCAAGAGGGAAGAAAGGACATGCTAAAAGGGAGAGACGTTTGCTATGCTCTTCCTCTTTCTTCCACCTACATCTACAGTAACTCTCCTTGGGATAACAAGCCTGGTGCATATCAATGTCTTTCTTAAATTGATGAATTCATATAAGCTTGCAGCATCCAGTGGGCATAACTGGACACTGCAAGACGGAGGTTCCGAGGGTTGTGTCTGGGACCGGAGACATTGGCTAGTGGCATTCGATTGCACAATCCAAGGAGCAGCTGACATGCCAGAGGCTGTGCGTGAACAGCCCAGGAGTGGGGGTTCTTACAGCAGAGCAGGGTAAGGCTGGCTCCCAGAGTCAAGGATTGGAGTGACCTAGCAGATCACCGGTCCAGATAACACCAGCGGGGAATGTCGCAGCCTAATCCTGCGAGATACTGAGTACTCGCAACTGCTGTTGACTTCAGCGACTCTCTTCTTCTGGCCTGTGTGAGGAGTTTCTGTAGGGGAATAACTGTATGTGGGGGGTGGGGGAAGGAAGAGAGGTAGCCTTGTGTGAACAAGTCCCTAAGCAAGTGCCCTCCTGCAAACATTGCCCATTAAAGCTGATATGCTGAACAGCTCCTGTTGCTTCCCCATCTATCTACTGTTTAAAAGTGTGGGGAGGTTTATGCAGAACCAAGAATATAAGGGCTGATCCCAGAGTTTGCTGAGTACCTGCAAATTCCATTTGAAATCAGTGGGATTTTCAAGCGCTCAGCATCTTTTCAGTCTAGGCCTACACAGAAAAAGATGCATGCTAAAAAATTTAATTACTTATCTAAAGTATCTTACACATGCACACCCACATGCAATACTTTACCACAGAGACACATCACATTTTCTTTAATATCATGAGTCAAGCACACATGAATACTTTACAGTCATTTACCTCATAGTTCAAGGAAGACTTTGATCATTCACTTATGAACTTTTAATACATTACACAGCAAGACCAACCTAAAATGTATAAACAGTGAAATCAATGCACAATTGGGCAAGAACTACACAACAGTAACAGCCAAAAAGGGAGGCCAAGAACTTGTAAAACTTAGAGTGGCCAATATTTAAATGAAATGCTTGCATTGACTGACAGTTTTTCTGGGCATTGTTAGCTAGCTACAGATTGTGTATGCAATGTATGAACAACATTTTCTGCTTGTTTCATAAGCTTAATGCATGTATTTTATCTTAATTCTGACATTGCTAAAATATGTATTTGGATGCTAATATAAAATAATTGGAAAGATGATTATTTTCTGGCACTCTGGAATAATGAAATCTTTACGTTCGTGACAGTACACCCAGTTTTATGAATAGGTAAAGACTTGTCTGCAATATGTGGCTTGGTTGTGGATGCAGAATCTGGCATTATATTAAACCGGCCAACTAAATTTGCTTATAACAAATGTTTGAAAATATCTTGGCGTTCCAGCCTCCTAAGAATTACATCAGACACTAAATGGGGCCAGCAATGAGTGACTTGATCTTAAACTACAGTGACTTGGGGACAATGCAGAGTCCACTGAATGCACAGTGCACGCAAAGTCTATGGTGTGTATTTATTAGACAGCACAAACCCTTGTGCATTAGGGTAAAATGTCAAAGCTGAATTAAACAGGGCTTTTGAGACCATTGTTATTAACGAAGATAAATATTTTAGCAGCAGCACACTGCAGGGAGGCTCATGTTAAAAAAATCCATCACTAGATTACAGGGAAGTGGGGATGATTTTCCTGCCTCAGGTGGACTTTGCTAAATCATCCCTGCCAGAGGTGACATATCACTGGGCATTGTAAAAATACTTCAGCAGCATCAGTTTGTCTTTGGAATGGATCAGATTGCGCCAAGTGTGGAGTATTAACAAAGAATGCCTTGGGAAGGATATAGCCAGACTAGACCCCTCCCGCCTCTACCGTTGAGACAAGCTGAACGCTGATACACGACCAATATAGTCAAGCTATCTTCCAGGAACGCATTCCCAGCAAAGTGCTGTTTAATAATATTTGGTTGTCAGTCGTGTTGCTTCACGAGGTTCGGAGAGAGCATTTTTTAAAATCTGAAAGTAAATCAATGGCTTCTTCAGGCCTTTATCCTGTCCCTCTGCAAGCCTCTGTCCTACTCTGTCTTCCGCCCAGCTGCACAGGGGCGATCATGGCTCTTTGCCAAAATATCAGAAGGAGAAAAAAATGCATATTGTCAACAGAGAGTGATGATTGTTATTCTTTCATGCTGTTTATTGCAAGTGAGCAAGTTACAAAGTGGCTGCCTTTTTGGTCTTCTTTTCCACTTTGTTCTCCTTGGGTGACTCCCCTCTGACGTTGTGGCTCCAGTTCTGGTGGCAGTTTAAGTGGCCCCCTTAGGGTATATCTACACTGCATTGTAAATGTGGGTCTGTGGGTCCGGGGCTTGTGGACTCAGTGTTTCCAGGCCTGTGCTTAAGTGTCCACACTTCACTCTAAACCTGGGCTTACAATTGCTGGACTTGGGTCTCACTGCACTACACAGCCGGAGGCAGAGTCCTGAGCAAACCATGCCTCACTAGAAAGGGAAAGAGACCAATGGAAAGCTATATAACTCCTGTCTGTACATCTCTTCCCCATGATGTTGTAACTGGTGAGTGGTACAACCCCCTTGACCAGTTACAACTTGTACGGTGCAGATTGTGTCTAATGGCAGCTTTCCTGCCATCATAGCTGAGTTTGTGTGTCTTTCCTCACCTTCCGTGCCACCTAGTAATATTTGTAATAGTGCACTCTAGGAAAATCGGGACAGCTATCCCATAGTGCTTCAGCAGGGGATAGAGCACCTGTAGGACACAAACCCAATGGAATCAGCAGCATGTGCAGCAATGCATTCTGGGATGTCCCATTTCATACAGCTGGGAAGGGAGGAATACTGACCAAATTTACAACACAAACCTGATTAGGGGATTCTGTCCACACTGCAACAAAACTAAACATCCTGTACTGAACTGGTTCCAGGAAGATACTGATATCAGCTTAGGCACTGGCAGGGGCAAAATAATCCTAGCTGGCATGGCTACTACCAGCTTTCACCATATTGGGCGTGACAGAAACCCTGTGTAGGGCCAGCTGTGACCAATATAGCAAGTTCCTGCAAAATCTCGTTGGATTAAGTTTTACATCTCTTTGGGTCCATTTTAGTAAATGAATGATGTATGTACTATCATGGGACAATGTGCCAGACAGGAATAGACTTTTGGACAAACAGCGTCAAGTGGTTTTTCCTAGGGAGTATCTCGGGGGAGATGAATGCAAATTCCCACCTCCAGTTACAAAAAAACCCCGCCTCCGCCCTGAGGAGAGGACCATTGTCTACTGATTAGCAGTTCCCGGAGTCTCAAGATCAAAGGCCCAAGCTGTCTAAAGGAAAAACTGAGCTTCGGGGGGCGGCAGGGAACTAGTTCTGAGCTAAAGCTGCTATGAACTTGTAACCACAGAAAAATCCCTTGGTTTGATTTGAAGGACTGACTCCTACCAGAACCCCTGCTGGAATTGGGGGGTGACCTCGGGTAAGCCTATTAGCATGCGTGTAGGTTCTTTTATTGCTTTAGTATGTTTTCTCTGTAATGAATAAAGGTGCTTGCTTAGAAATCGTTGTGTGGTAACTTATAACTGTGGGCAATTACACTGTGTATAGGCTCTGAAGAGAGAGAGCAAAGAGCAGACGCTGGCCTATTTAGGCACTCTGGCTTGCTGGGAGTATCACAGTGTAGGCGGGGAACTCTGAAGCCTGGATGGACGCTGGTCAGGAGGGAGAGAGCCATGGGTCTCTGCCCAGAGAGGTGATGGCTGAGAAGAAGGACCATGGAGGGGAAAACCAGGTGCAGTAGCTCTGAACTGTGACACCAACCCTGGCACTGAGTGATCACAAACTTAGTTCAAAGTTGGAGTGAGGACAGGGACTTAGAAGCCAGCAGCTCCCATGACTTCTGGTCAGGCTGACTACAAATTACCTTCTTCACTAGTAGATACCAGCAACAAAGGAACAAATTCCCCCTGCCCTGGGTTCGGCTCCTGAGCCCCTCTCTGATGGGCAGAGGGTTCTGTTTGAGGATGATTAGGAGGAGAAGCAGGAAGAAACAATATTTGGAGGCTGAGAAAGGCAAACAGCTACTCTGAGGAGCTTCCCAGCCTTTCTACCATGATTGCCCCTGGAATCAATAACCAAGCCCTCTCTCCTGCTGACACGTGCTGTCTGACAATAGTCCTAGGCGGTCACTATGGGAGGCCCCTTCCTACTCTGCTGGTGTGCCCCCACCTCTCATCATACTGTGTCAACCTTAACTTGTAAGCAGCTCTTTTGGGCAGCACAGAGCCTCTGCCCATAAAGCACCAAGGCATGTTTCTGACACACTGAATAAGTCAGGTAACAGTGGGATGGGCAGAGGCTAAAATTGCTGGCTGGCTCACTGGAGGGAGAACAGGTAACCCCAACTACTGCTAAAAATCTGTGTGCCTTGAGAAATTGTCATTCATGTTGACCTCAGCAGCAAGGCAAATAAAGGAAATAATAGCTTCCACACAGCAGCTGGCTGCAACTGAATTGGTTTCTAAATATGAAAGTGGATAGAAATCTCACCATGAGAATGACAGGGCACATTGAGCAAAGGAAACCATGGATTACGGCTGCAGTTACAGCACTCTGCGGTGTGACAGCCTCTAGAAACAGATGTCTCTTCCCCTTTGTTTGTGCTTAGTGGTTTATTGATTGATTATTCAAGCATGGTGTGTGGCTTCTGGCGCTTCCCCTGCACCCAAGCATGGTTCAAAACATCTTCGATTCGTAGCCGGTGAGAGACATCGGGCTGCAGCATACGGAAAATAAGATCTTTGCATTCAAGTGTCAAAGACTCAGGGAAGATCACTCGGTGTTCCTTCTGAAAGCGGAGCATTCTCTTAACGTTGGAGTCATCATATGGCATGTATCCGCTGACCATCACATACAGAATGACGCCCAGGCTCCATATGTCATAAACTTTGGGCTGATAAGGAATGCCTTCTATCACTTCAGGAGCAGCATAAGCAGCAGAACCACAGAAGGTTTGACTGAGGATCACTTTCCCATTCTCATCCTGGAAGCACCGTTTGGAAAAGCCAAAGTCAGACAGTTTGATGTTCATGTCTTTATCCAAGAGGATGTTGTCACATTTCAGGTCCCTGTGGACAACGTCCAAATCGTGGCAGTATTTGACGGCACAAGATAGCTGGCGAAACATCTTGCGTGCTACTTCTTCAGGCAGACCTCTGTTTCTCTTGATGAACTCCAGTAAGTCTCCTCGTACACCGAGCTCCATGACTATGTAGACTTTGCCAGATGTCTCAAAGATCTCGTAGATCTTGATGATAGAACAGTGGCTCACTGTTGCCAATATCTCCAATTCCCTGGGGAGAAATTTTTCCAAGAACTCAGGAGGAACATTTTTCCTGTCTGTAATCTTCACTGCCACGTGGAATTTCAGGCGCTCAGAGTAGGCGCATTTCACTTTGGCAAAAGAGCTCTCTCCTAAATTGCTTCCCATGATGTAACCTTTCCTCTTAAGGACTGCAGCATCATCCATGGTGCCAGAAGCAACAAGTGCCTCGGAAGGTGAAACCTACAACTCATCTGTACATAAGCTAGCAGTGTATTCCTTTGCACTGCATGATGGTTGACTCTGGTGCCTGAGTCCTTTGGAGGTTACTGATCTGAAACCTCTTGGCATTGTTTAATAGATGATGTCAGCAGGTGAGGTCATAAAGCAAAGCTGTCATGAGTGGTGACTGACTGTATAATTCAGTGGCATTATAAAGTGAAAGCCAAGCACAGGGATGATAAAGTTTCATGCATCAACGAAAAAAGACAGCACCTCGTGTTCTGGAACCCCTTAATAGAGGATTGTTCTATCTTGCAAGGGGAAAGAGGTTGGTTTTAAAAGATCTGTTTGGTTTTGAAACTAAAATCGCTTCATTCCAATTATTTGCTCAGCCTAGTACTTAGGTATTATTTATCCCTGCTTCTGAGCCTGCTGCTCTGTGCCTCTATTGCAGCCTCAACACACTTGAATTTTCTAGCCTAAAAATCTCCCCATCCTTTAATTTGGTCTAAAGTACTATCCTGGGGGTGGATAGCTGTACTGATGCCAGGTTTGTACATAGGAAGGAGAGGTTATGTAAGGGGAAAGATAAGGCAATGCTTATTCCTTGCTGTTCATGACCCAATCACATAAGCAATAAAACTTCAGTATGTATATTGGGAACTCCATCACAGGTATTTGTGACAGACAACAGTTATGCGTGGCTGGGGATGCCCAGCACTGGAAAAGGTTGGCCAAACCCAGAACAGTGGGGGAAAACTTCAGGGAGTTTAGGTGGTTGTGAGACCAGTACGTGTTGGGGGTAGAATCCATGAAACCAGCCCTTTACAAAGGCAGGTGGTATTGTCCCATTTTTCTGATTGAGAAACTGAGGCCCAAAGTCAAGTAGCAGAGAGCAGAAAAGAACCCAGATCTTTTGACTTTCAGTCTGGTGCCGTAAACCCTGAACTCCATACCTTCATGTCATGGCTAAAAATCCAGACCCACTGCCGCATTCCTAAAGAGGAGAGCTATTCCTCAGAGCTGGCCTACAGAATTTGCAACAGGTGTTTCAAGATGTGCTTTGGATACAAGTCTTGTAAACATGTCCATGTGGAGCCTTAAATGTTAAAAATCCCAACAGCAGACCCAAAAACCAGCTATCAAAAGGGAGCTGGTGTCTTACTTTTAGAGGTGAACTATAATTCATCATCATCATGATCATGTTCCTATTATGCCTCTGGCATTTTAGGCAGTGACAAAGCTCCTCCACGCCGGTCTGTTTCTGGCAAGTCTTTCAATGGTTCCGCAGCTGTGCCCCAGGTTTTTCAGCTCAGCTTCCACAGCTCTTTGCCATGTTGTTTTTAGGCGGCCTCATTTTCGCTTGCCTTCAGGTGTCCATCTTATTGCTATTTTGGTGATGGAATCAGTTTCCATCGGAAGCACATGTCCGATCCTCCTCCAACGCCTCCTGGCAATGATGGTGCTCAGATCCTCTTGGCTGCACTGTGTCAATAGATCTTGGTTTGAGATTGTTCTGGGTCAAAAGATACGGAGGATTTTTCTGAGGCAGGTTGTATGGAATGAAGACAGTTTGGACACGTCATACTTTCTCATTCCCCAGCATCCTGCACTATAAAGTAGTGTTGAAAGTATGCAGCTCTGATAAATCTTGAGTTTGGTTTTGGTGTTGTATTTTGATGATTTCCAGACTGTATATAAGCTCCTGAAGGTGTTCCTGGCTTTATTAATTTTGTTCCGGATGTCCTGGCTTGTTCCACCGTCCTGGCTGGTGGTGCTGCCCAAGTATGTGAATGTTTCTACACTGATGAGAACATAATCCTCTATCCGTACTGGTGATGGTGAGGCAATATTAAAGGTCATGATATCTGTCTTATTGCGGTTGATTTTCAGTCCAATTTGCTGGCTGAATGCATTGAGTCAAGTTGTTTTTTCTTGTATATGGTGTTGGGTATGTGATAGGAGAGCGACATCATCTGTGAAGTCCAGGTCTTCAAGGGATGAGAAGAGGGTCCATTTAATGCCTCTTGGCATGTCTTCTGTTGTACGCTGCATTACCCAGTCGATGGCAATACTGAAGAGGATTGCAGACATGACACACCCCTGACATACTCCTATTTTGACTCCAAACCTGAGCTCACTGTGATCAACACTGCATGTAAAGTTGAAATAGAAGCTTTTGATGACGATTATACGGAAAGGAATTCCATATGCCCGCAGAATGCGCCATAGGCTGGTCCTGTAAATGCTATCAAAAGCCTTCTCAAAGTCTATGAAATTTATGTAGAGTTGCCGTTGCCATTCTAAGCTCTGTTCTATTATGTTTCGTAGAGTGAAGATCTGGTCTGTGAATTCACGCCCTTTCCAAAAACCAGCTTGCTCTTTTCTGAGAACGCTATCAACTGCCTCTGATATACGCTGGACTATGATCTTACACAATACTTTGCTTGGCACAGATAAAAGTGTGAACTATAATTAGCTTGCCATCAAATTAACCCTGTTTAATGTTCAGTGCTCAGGGTTGTTGCCATAATCCCTCTCTGAAGTTAAAGTGATGGCCTCAAAGATGGTCACATTAAAATGCTTCACTCCTTCCATGATCACTGTTCCTTAGAACTTAGAAGCAGCAGAGACAAAGTGAGAGCCCAGGCCTTTTTCTTATGTCTGATATAACCACACTACAGGTATATAATACAAGAAAACAAATGTTTTATAAAAGCAGTGGCAGAACTATACGCACTTTATAACTGGAGCTGGTGGAAAATTTTCGGACACAAGCGTTTTTCTGTTGGAAAATGTTGGTTTGTCAAAATCAAAACAGTCTGAGGGAAGGTGGCAATTTCAACAACATTTAGTTTTGACAAAAAAAAAAAAAAGGAAATGAAGCATTTTGATAAGGTCAAAATGTTCCATAATGAGAACATTTTGCTTTCAAATGACTTTTTGGTTTGAAATGTATATTCTAAATTACAATATAAAATAACAAGATCAAAATAAACAAGGTCAAAACAGAGACAACACTTTCAACTTTACCAAAGAAAAACTTTTCAATTGCTCCAAAACAGAATTTTTTCCAAAAATTTGTTTCATGAGAAATTTCAAAATATTGCCTTTTTATTCTGGTTCTGAATTAATTTTGTTTTAAACGTCAATTTCCCACAGAGTGGAAATTCTGGTTTCTGACCAGCTCTAATTATGACAGGCAGGAAATACCTTGTATTAACCTTTCACAGAGATTTAGAGCAGGCTGGAGACTTCCTCTGCATTTCTTTTAGATCTTCTGGGGAATTTTCATTACACACCTCAGCTAGAGCTGTCTCAGGTAGGAGAGGCTGAGCTCATGATTAACTCACCAGTTTTTTCTTATTAATTCCTCTGACCTCCCAGAAAGCAAACAAATCCTTTGTGTGACTTCAAGCTCCCAGCTTCACAGAGTGGATCAAAGCAACTTAAGACTCTGGCTTCCAGCTCCCTCCAAATTGAATTTGGAAGCAGTTAAGTCTCCTGGTAACTGATTAATGCAACATGCATCTGTGTGCAGCCATGCAGACACCTTGCAAACTTCTCTTTGGGCTGTACAGCACCCATTTGTAACATTCCTACATGGCAGTTAGGAATGTATTTATATCTTTATGCTAACTGGTGCTCTATAGATATACATTAACATCACTGATTTGCTCTCTCGCTTCTTGGGAAAGCGGAAGGGACAGCCTGTCCAGCTGCCAGGGAAGGGTTAACCATACTTTGCTCTGCAATGATACCTAATGGGGGTGATCTCTAAGGGTAGCTCTTTCTCCTAAAGGGCTGCCAAGCACTGGAAAAGGCTGGCCAAACCTGGAGTTTTAGAAGTTTCTGAGAATGGCAGTTGGGGGCAAAACAGTCTCTTGGGTTGGGCTATGGCTATCTCCTGCCAGCAGAAACCAGCCTTTTACCAAGGGAGTGAGTTGCACTTGTTCATGTTACTACTTGACTTCTACTTAGGTGGCAGAAGCTACTGTGGGAAAAGGAGTAACCTCCCTGATCACTTTATATCTACCTGCCAAATTGTAGCATGTTATTAAGAGCAGGTCACTGTGTGAGATCCGTCTCTCCCATATTGCTTATAAACTAGGCATAATCAGTCAGAGGGTGAATAAAAAGATACAAGTGGATTGCTGTACTATAGCCCAATAGATGTATAGAAATATATTGGAACAGTATGCACCAAAAGTGAAATTCTGGCCCCATCAAAATCAGTGGCAAAACTTCTATTGACTTCGGTGGGGCCAGGATTTCACCTGCTCTTATGAACCAAAGAGACAGTCCTATACTCACCGGCCCTTAACTCTAAACAAATTATTAACAGACTAATCCTCAACAGGTCACACAAGCCTTCAGGCATTTAAGCTATAAGAAGCATAGCTCAGGAATGATCTTAGTGTGGGTTCTGGAAGGTGCTGTATAAAAAGCATAGTTTTTTGATGGTACCCATAGTGTGAGGCATTTTACGAAATGAAGGCAAAGACTGGGTTCCTGCCCCAAGGAGCACGCAGTCTGATTACAGATGTGATGCAATGAGTGACAGTAACAAACCAAAGGAGTAGGATGGAGTGAAGAAAGAGAACAAACACAGAAAGCTTCATTAGAAAGCAGTTAAGTCTGAAAGTGGGTTTGCATGGACTGCGCTATTCTGCAAAGCAATATTACTTACCTTACAAACATTCCACATCTTTAAACCCCTCAAACATCAGGCTGCCAGTTAGTGAACTTTGAAGTCAATTTTTAGATATAATTAAAAATGCCTTTTCTGATTTCCCCCCCGAAACGTCTCAGAAAAACCCTAAGCAGGACTGAGACATGGCATGCAAAGTTTCAAGACAATGGTTATTATGGCAGAGTGGGGGGTCAGTTGTTTGAATAATTAGGCTTACAAAGGGAAACTAGCTTCTGCTTAAGTATTGGGTGGTTACTGCTACTCTATATCAGGATCACATGGTTACTCATTTATAGTGTGCACACATCTTAGTGGAAAGAATTAATTCATAATAACCTGCTGAAATTAAAACTCACTCTCCTCTCCCAGCTTTATAGGTCTGCAATTTGTGATACTGCGGGAAGTATTGCTGCAACCAGGCATTCCAGCCTCCTTCCTTACCAGCGTTACTAATTTCCAAGATGCTCTGAATTGCATAATTAGTTTCCTGTATATTTTCCTCTTTTCTCCCTCCTGCATGGGCTTTGACAGCTGGGATGAATTGTCACCGCAGGTATGACAAAACAAACTGATTTATATCATTTTGCTTTAAAATGTAATGCTTTTTGTAATTATTGAGTCTACACATACTGTGAAACTAATGCATTATGTGGCAGTGTTGCTTACTTGATTGCAGTAATTGTTAGCATGATTTCTGCGATGCTGAAAAACTCTTTTGGGGAGGTGGCAGTATCAGCAGAGGCATGTGAGAACATGGAGTCACTCACTCACATATTGTAGCTCAGACAGCATGGCAATGGGCTCCCTAGGAATACCTTAGAGAGGTTAGACAGTAATAATATTGTTGCCAGTTGGCCAAGTGATAGTCGATATCAGGGCGTAGCAGCAAGTCAGTTTCCATTGAGAGAGAAATTTGGATTGTGGAGTCAGGTATCTTTCCTGTGATATGAATTTGTTGTAAATAAATCAAAGTGATCACAAAGACTGGACAGGAAACTCCTCAAACCTCACGTCAGTCACCACTAGCCAGGAACAGCTGCCTCCATCTCTGTTGATCCACCTCGGAAAACTGTATTCTGCTCTAACCGTCCTGGAACACTCCATTCCCCTACCATGACCAGACCCCTCCTTGCTCTATCTGGGTGCACCTTAGTCCAATGCCTTAGCAGCAACCTTTTCCATAACAATATTTAGCGTGTACATTGTGTCATGAAACCAGCCCTTTACAAAAATGGGAATTGTTGTTTCCATTTTGCTGACTGAGAAACTGAGGCCCGGAGAGGTAATGTTGACTTGCCCAAAGTCACATGGTAAGTCATTGGTAGAGTGGAGAATAAAAACCAGATCTCTTGACTCCTGGGCTGGTGCCCTATTCCTTCGCCTCTCTACTTACAAGTCTGGCTTGAGATGTATTGGCGAGGAAGGTTGAACTGCTGCTGCCTGTACTTTTCAGTTCTCTAGAGAGAACTTAAATCTCAATGATTGTCAGGTTGGTACCTTTAATCATCACTAACATGGGGACAGACTGTGATTCACTTACTCAAAGTGATTCATTATTTACTCCATAAGGACTACAGATGGCTTGTAGTGTAAGGTAGTATTCACTGTGAGTGATGGTATCACAAACTGGCCCCTATCTGGAGTGAACATTTCATTGAATTAAATTATTTAAAAAAAATATAATCTTTTGCAAGAAAAAAGCCATACAAGGTGGGATCTTGCTTTCAGATGTGCATTCTTCCAGTCATCTCTCCTAGCACAGGGGGCTTCTGAACAGCTGACTGTGCTCTGTGTCTTCAGTGCAATTTGTGATTGTCAGTGTTTACATACAAAGGTAATTCAGGGGATATATGATCAGTAAACTGCAGCATGCTGTATTGCAGCAGCTTTAACTCTTTTGTGGGTATTGGAACCACTGTGCAGGGGAGACCTTGCAAAGAGTGTACATGCCCTCTGTAGATAGCCAGCCCCCATTTCCCCCGTGCAGCAGCATGCAGGCAATTCCTGCTAATGTGCTATGTGAGGGGCAAGACTAGAGGATCTGCTGCTACCAGTACAACAGATCTTTCTAGGCATTCATGACTTGTACTATGACATAGTACCAAAGCTAGGCACTCAGATACCATGGTGATGAGCATAATATAAATGCCTAGATGGAGAAATGAGTTAGACTGTAAGCTCTTCCAGGAAGCCTTGGTGTGGTGTTTGGATAGTGCCTAGCACAAAGGGGCCCTGATCGGGACTACTAGGTGATACCACAATACAAATAATAAGTAGTACTTCTCCGTGGCTGATGGAGAAGACTCCGTCCCTCTTTTGGGCCCAGGGAGTTCCCTAGCACTCCAATGTACTTGGGCTGGATTTGGACCTACAGAAGGGTTACGGAGGGACTATGAAATGATTGTTTACCACCTCAAAGCTTACTTCACTGAGTCACTGATCTACTAGAACTTATATTAAAAATCATAGTGAAAAAGAAACTACATACTCCCCAGCTGATTTTAAATCCGGTAGCCCAACAAATGACTGATGGCCACTAGCTACAATTCTTGCTAGCAGATTTTTAGTTGTAGAGGGACTTTCATTATCCTGAGAGAGATGAGGTGCTGTCTCTCTAATGTCCTGGGACGGACACAGCTACATTCATTGCCCTTTTAATTTTTAAACACTGTTGTGTACAAAGCATCCCATTTGAGATGTTGGGGGGGCGGGGTCTGCACACCACTTCAAAGACCATTCGTTTAAAATAGAAGGGGGAGGACCAGGTTGTCTCTAGTACTGGTGATAGCCAATCAACGAGTTGCACTCAATGCAGATTAAATCTTGGGTTCTCAATGTGATGAGGGCAGCCACGACATAGATCATAATATACGTGCACTCGATGGAACCAAGTCTCCATTAGGCATCTGCACTTATCCTGAACATGGTTTTGTCCCATCTCTTCCCCCGTCCTCTCAGTCTGAATTGACAGACACCAAAACTGAAACTAGTGGCAGCTACTGGTCAGTTTCCCACCTTGTGTCCGCGGTAGACTTCTTTCCGCCTGCGGCAATTCCACCAGCCAGGGGTAGCAATGGCTGGAGCTCTAGTGAAGACAGAGAGTCCTGCAGCCGCCCGGGGTTTTAACCGCCGGGTCCCCTCACCGTGGTCAAGGCGGCCACCCGTGCGCCCAGAGCCGCTCGCCTCACCTCAGGAGGCGCATATGCAGATTACCACCCGAAAGCCCCGCCCCCAGGCGCTGATTGGCTGCTGGTCTTTGTTGTGGGGAGGAGGGGCCGGAGAGGGGGTGTGCAGCCGCCATCTTGTGTGGAGCCAGAGCCAGGCGAGCGGCCCTCGGAGCCTGTTCCTGACCTTCCTGCCGCCCCCGCCCGCCAGCCTCCCGCCTCCTCCCGGACCGGGTGCCAGGGCGAGCAGCCGCCACAACAGCAGCGAGAGCCGCTGGCTTCCAGCAGGGGGGCTCGGTGCGGACGGGGCCCGAGTGGCCCGGCGGCGGCTCCTCCTCCCGCTTCCTCCCCCCTCCTTCGCCCGGGTTTATGGTGCTGCGCTGGGGGAGGATGAACGGAGGATAAATGGTGCCCAAAGCGGACAGCGGCACCTTCCTCCTCCTCTTCCTCCTGGTGCTGAGCATCACCGAGCCGCTGCGGCCAGGTACGGGGGCCGCGGGGGGCGGGGGCGGGGCCCCAGGGGTACCCAGGCGGGGGGCACCGGGGGCGGGGGCCGAGGGAAAGGTGCGTGTGAGTGGCTTGCCATTTGAGAAGGGAGCAAGGCGCCGGGGGAGGATCATGGTGATGCAATAGGGCCACTAGTGGCAGAAGTGGGCCAGGGAGGGGCGAAGCCGCTTGGAGGGCAGGGGGGCGGGCTGTGCAGTGGGGTGTGCTGGCCCTGCCTGCGGAGCAAGTCAGGGTTTGTGGGGTTCAACCTTCTCCTTCTCAGTGGATGCATGGGGGTGTGTGGTCCTTTTACTGTTCTGCTTGGGGGGAGGCGGGGAGGAGTAGCATTGCACACAGGGATGCTTTATTTGTAGTCTCTTACGTGAGGACTCCGCTGCTCAACGTTTGTTTGCAGGATGCGCTAGTAAATTTTGTTTATATTACCGTTTCCAGGTAGTAGGACTGTATAGCTGACCTGCTTCTGCCCCTCACTGCATTCAGGAGCGGTTTGCTCCCCTCATTCCCTTATCCCATACAGAACTTCATGTTGTAGTGGACCCTTCATTAACAGCTGGGAGTTGGATTGTCTTATTTTGCAAAGTGGTTTGTTGTTGTCGTAAATATTTGTGGGAATATTTAAGTGATTTTTCGAGTTAATAGTGTTCTTAGTTGTCTGAAAATTTTGTACCTACTGTAGTTACAAGTAAAGATGACTTATAAGCCCCAGTTGGGTAGTAATAGATCAGTTTGTATATTGCGTTTTGTTTTGTCAGATAAATTTGGGCGTTGCATGTAGCTGTAGGAAAACATACTGTGACATTTTGTTTTAATAAGCAAGAATTTAGTTCTAGCTGGAAATCATCTGCTGTATAATAAGACTAAGCAGGCTTTTATAGAAAATTGAACATTGTTGAGGTTGTATTTTTAGAGGAATACATCTGGGTTAAAACTAGTTTGTATTGTATGTGGGTTGCTAATGTGGCCAAGAACTGAGAAAAGTTCAGTTTGCTTCCATCTTGGGGCCTCGGAGCTGATTTGAAATTCAAGTTCTTGATGGGAGAACCCTCGTTGTGATAAATTGTGCATGCAGATTATACAGCAGTTTTGGCTGCTAACTATTTAGTAAATATAAAATGATGTTGGCTGTGATTGAACAAGGGAAAACTTCAGTCACTCACTCAGTTTATGTTGGTCGGTCTTCTTGATGAGATTGGCATTATGTGGATTGGGAGTTAATATTTTATAACCTTTGAAAACTTCAGTAGAAAATATGTAACTGTTAGTGTTGAAAGATCTCCATGTGCTACTGCAGTGTTATTCAAAGTTTCCATGCTTTCCTCTCCTACCAGAGTTCCTAAATTCCATTTGATCACTTAAAGGATTCTCTCCTCCTTGACCCCTCAGTCTCCATTCCCTGGTTTCCCAGTTGTGTTTGGGTAGTGGTTGTATTAAAAATTAGGTCAGTGGCTTTTTTAAATGGAATTTGGTCCGCTGGGGAAGCTAATGATCCAACCAGCGGACCAAATTCAGTGACGAATCCTGGTCATGTGCCACCTGAGGCACGTTACGCATATGCTAAGAAGTGACTCATTAAAATGTTAGTCAAGATATGGAAATTTGAAAAGTCATTACTGTTTACCTCTTGTAGCTGCTGTTTATCTAAAAGTACAGTCCATTTGTATTCTTATTCATGGGTGTCATGGCAGGGCTCTCTCATCTCTTAAAAAGTATTGACACTAGAGAGGAGCTGTAGCAAGGCATAGGTTGAGCCGGGACCCTACTGTTTAACATTCAGTTCATTCTTGAATGTGGTTGGCCATTTTTGAACGGAGATAAAAAGGGTAAAGTTCTAGTCATAATTTTGAATCTTCTTGGTTTTGCTTGTTTGCATCATAACTTCGACTTTCAGACAAACTGTTTCATAAAACAGTGATGTTGGGAGACCTCCTTATGAGACAGTATTTCCCAAACACGGTTAAAACGTAGCTGGATCAAACAGTGTATTCAGTCCCACCAACACAGTTCAGTGCCATGTTGTAACTGGGTTCTCCTGATGAAATTGGTTTTATAGTGAAGTAGGAGCTTATGCTTTAACTAGTAAAAATAAAAGAAGTCTTGTATTAACATTTCTATAGTCATAAATTTTCTGCGTAGGAGAATATACTGTTTTAAAACTAACTAACAAATTAGCTGACAGACGATTTGATTTATATTCAGTCTTTTTACTAAGTGTAATAGTCAGCAGAATTGCTAGTTACAAATACTCTATAGCGATTCACACTTTCTACATACTCTTGCAGGTTGTGAAATTTGACCCTAAACACTGATGGAGTGAGCATCTGATCATTGTAGTCTTTTAGAAATTTGTGAAAGAGTGATCCATATTGGATAAGACCATTGGTCCATCTAGTGTGACATCACACCTCTCAGTGGCCAATCCCTCATGTTTCTTAGGAAGTTACGACCTTCATTGCGGTATGTTGCACTGTTGCAAGCCTCTTCTTACATTGGTGCAGTATGTCTACTTCAGAGAGTTTGTGCTGGTGTAGCTACACTAGTGAAAACATCCCCAGTGCAGACAAACCTGAACTCCCCTTGTCTCCTCTTTAGGTCAGATAATCCTAGCTTTTGAAGGCGATAACACAAAGGTTCTCCTATACCTATAACCATATCCATTTCCCCCTCTCTGGACTCTGATCTGTTATTTTGAGGTAATCAAAATCAGATACAGTATTCCAGATGGAATGTGCCATTTGTTGTTTGTGGAATTTCTTAATCCGATTGTGAATATACCCAAGCATCCTATTTACTTTGAATGCTAATGCTGTGTGGGCAGAAATCTTCATTGAGCTGTCCATGGTGACTCCCACATCTTTTTTTCAAAAAAGCCCACAATTTCAAAGCCTGTCAGTATATACAAGGACTCTAGACTTTTTGCCAGTGTTGTTTTCTTTACACTTAATGTCGTCAAATTACCAGCCACAAACAAAGCTCAAACGGTAATGGTGTAAATGAAATAATCTTGCTGTATCCCACTTGTATTGGATCTGATGACTCCAGCGATGCAGACTGGAAAAGACTTGCTCACTTAAGTGAAAGGTGTGTACGAAGTTCACTTCATATTGCCTTAAAATCAAAGGTGTGTTGGAGGCACGGTGCTTTTATTGGAAGTCAATAACAGGCTAGGAGATGTATGTTCTTTATTAAGGGGGTGGTGGTGGGGGCAGTCCTGGAAAGGTTTTGAAAATGCTGAGGACTTCAGTCTTCCCAACAATGCTTCTCCTATTATTTTCTGAAGGCTCCTGTGTTGCAGCAACTGTCCCATTGATTTAGGAAGGATGGCTGCAGCTTACGTAAAGCTGTTCTCAAATAACCAAAAGGATGGTTACAGAGCAATCTGAGACTTCCTACCTTGGGCTGAGGGTGCTGCTTGCATAACTCAGTCAGTTCTAATCAAGCAGCTCCGTATTCTATTGTGTTAATTCTAAACTTGCTTTGTGCCCCTGTTGTTGCTATAGAATATTTTAAAAATAAAGATTTAAAAACTTTCCTTATTTTCTCCAAGCCCTCACAAGTGCATAATCTTTTTAGAGCAACCTCACAGAAAATAGTTTGAATGGACCAACATCTTGTATCTGGTATCAGAAGGGTAGCCGTGTTAGTCTGGATCTGTAAAAAGCAACAAAGAGTCCTGTGGCACCTTAAAGACTAACCGATGTATTGGAGCATAAGCTTTCAGGGCCGACAACTGGGAGGGACCCCGGACGGAGTTTAACTGTTAACAGAAACAGATAAGCATCAAACTTATTGGTTAGCGGGTTAAACTCTTACATCCCTAGCAGTGACTGGGACCTGCCGGCTTGAGCTGCCTGAGAAGTGGCTCCCTCCCAGTCCCTGACCGGTCCCGGCTTCCAGGGAGAGCAGCCGAACTTGGAGGGTGCGGGGGGTGGCACAGCAGGAGAAGGACAAAGCCCTGCCGCAGGTAACGTGGGAACACGGCAGCCCCGGGCTGGGCCCAGGGTGGGTGGGTGGAGAGGCTCTGTTGGACACAGGAGACACATGGGGGTGGGGTGGTCATGTGTCCTTCCCGATTGTGCCCTCATTTGGGGAGGCACGAGTTGTCTATAGTGGTGCAGCTGCTGCTCTCCGGTCACCCAGCTCTGAAGGCAGTGCCGCCACCAGCACAGAAGTAAGGGCTGGTCTTCGCTGTGGGAGATCAACGCTGCTGCAGGAGGCATCGATTTAGCGGGTCTAGTGAAGACCTGCTAAATCGATGGCAGAGTGCTCTGTGGTCCGCCCCGGTAATCCAGCTCTTCGAGAAGAATAAGGGAAGTTGGCCGGAGAGCGTCTCCTGTCAACCCAGTGCAGTGAAGACACCGGGATAAGTCGACCTAAGCTACGTCGACTCTAGCTACGTTATTCATGTAGCTGGAGTAGCGTAATTTAGATCAAGTTACCCCCGTAGTGAAGTCAAGCCTTAAGGGTGGAAATACCATGAGTGTGCTTGTGTGAGTATGTACAGTAATTTGCTATCACATTGGGGGGGCGCTGTTGTCACAGCCTAAAATATTTTCAAAGGGGGGTCCAGCAAAAAAAAGTTTGAGAACCCTGGCCTAAAGCTTGAGTAGGAGACTAGGTGTCAAGACATGGGTACTCGTTCCTCATTTTGCTAACGATTCACTATGACCTTGGGAAAGTTGCTTACCCTCCCTGTGACTCAGTTTATAGATGAGGAAGCCGAGAATAATAATACTCATTCAGCCCTGTCAAGTGATTTTGAGCTCTTTGGAGAAAGGCATTAAATAAATGCATAGTATGACACTGATGGGAAAGCAGGGCTTGAAAAATCCCGAAATATCTGTTAGTCAGAAGGTGGTATTTAATGACCAAATGAGAACATGCAAAATTGGGGTAGAGGTTGGGTGATGGAAGAGTGGGGATAATGCCTGATGGAAAATCAATGCATATGAGTCTGCAGAAAAGCCAGCTCTGCCCCTGCACACTGAGGGGTGGCCTGTCTTCTGTATCAGCCTTGGCTATTTCATTTTTAACTTTGGAGCTCTTCAGGCTCTGCCTGGGAGAGTTTTTGTTCCCTCTTCCCCCTATCTCCTTGTTAGCTTTTCATGATGATGGAGGTGGGCTTGCTCCATGTTTCCCTAGTGTCCCTCATCTTTTTCTTCTGCTTCTCCCTCTTCCAGTCTGTTTTGTATTTAACTTTCCAGTCACGTTTTGGCACCAGCTTTTCCTTTGGTTTTCTTGTATAACTCTTCCTTCTCGTTGTTTGTTTTTTGGATCTGCCTCTCCTCCTTTTGGTGTGATGTGTATAGGGGGTAAGAAATCAGTCAGATCATGTACTGCTGCTTGTGCAGCTGGCAAGTGAAACTGATCCAGTTGCAAATTTTACCTTGCTGCTCCTGCCAGAGTAGCAAAGGGACAAAATGGAAAAGAAAAATACAAGAACTATTAATCAGTTTCAGTGTAAAAGTAGCAGTGAAACTGACATACTTATTACGACTTTAATTCTTCTGCTCTGGTGTATCAGCAAGAGCAGCAAAGTAAAATTTGCAAGCACTGGTCAGTTTCACTTGGCTGCAGATAGCAAGCAGAACAAGAAAGGAAGATAACAAAAAGAGAATAGTCTCTCATCAGTCCTTTCAAAAATGGGAGAGGAACCCAAAAAGAGAACAACATTGGCTAACAACATGTACATACAAAACAGACTGAGGGAAGCAGAGTAAAAGTAAATGGAGAAGGTAGGAGGCAAGAAGAGTACTGGTTGAAGAAGGTGACGACAGTCTGAAAGAGGGTATGAAAGTTCTTTTCTTTCCTAGTAGAGAATCTTACTAGCTAAGGGCATGGCTACACTTGCAGATGTAGAGCGCTGTGAGTTAAACCCGCCTTCGGAGAGCACAGTAGGGAAAGCGCTGCAGTCTGTCCACACTGACAGCTGCTTGCGCTCTGGCGTGGCCACGTTTGCGGCACTTGCAGCGGCATTGGGAGCGGTGCATTATGGGCAGCTATCCCAGCATGCAAGTGACTGCAGCGTGCTTTTCAAATGGGGGTGGGGTGGAGTGTGACAGGGAATGTGTTGTGTGTGGGGAGAGAGAGAGTGGGTTTTGGGGGGGCTGAGAGCATGTCAGCATGCTGTCTTGTAAGTTCAGACAGCAGACCTCCCCCACCCCTCCGCCCCTCTCTCTCTCACACAGCATTCCTGGCTGTCAGAAACAGAGCTTTCAAAGGGCATATCTGCATTCCTCCAGTGATTCAAAACAATGACAAGAGTGGCCACTTGATTTAAGGGGATTATGGGACATTTCCGGAGGCTGATCAGAGCGCAGTAATGCAACACCTCATCCACACTGGCGTCGCGGCGCTCCAGTGGGGGTGCAGCAAACGTTATTCCACTCGCCGAGGTGGAGTACCAGCAGCGCTGTAGCCGCAGAGTCAGAGCGCTCTATGTGCCTTGCCAGTGTGGATGGGTAGTGAGCTAGGGTTCCCAGGGCTCCTTTATTGCACTGTAACTCGCAAGTGTAGCCAAGCCCTAAGTTTGATATGAAAGATGGAGAAACCCTTAGCTAGGTCCCCACTCAGTGTATGGAAAAATATATAGCGTAAGACTTGAATTAGCAAATGGATTCTCTGGAATTAATCTTGTCCTTTTCTTGGTTTTGATCTTTATTTGTAATGCAAGAGTTGTAACTAGCTCTAGAATCTGTCTTCATGAGTAATGCCTCTTAACTTCTGAGCTCTCTTTCTAATATGAATTAGATCATTTCTTGTAACTTAATCAAAGAAGTTTGTTGTTATCCTGAGAGATGATTATAGCTGACATTTTCTACCAAGTTTATTAATTGTAGCAAAACTTCTGTTTATATTCTATATGTTTATGCTTATCCAATAGAAAATTGTCTACTTCATTTATCTTCTCGTTATGGGATACAGAATATGGAAATAGCTCAGTGGCAGGTAGTGTGGACTAAATAATTGACTGAAAATTAGTGTTTATAAAGTGAATTGAGTGTTCATGAAAAGTGCGAGATTGACAGCCCCAGAGAAGGAAGTATCAAATCCTCTGAAGAAGTAGAGCGTGCTTCTCTCCTAATCTAGAAAGACCACCTCTGCTAGTGAGGTTTGTTGAGATTCAGTGCTAACCATGCTTTGTCCTCTGAGATTGTCTTCAAGAGAACCAACTGTGGTGGTAGGTTTTTTAGCATGGACACTTATTCACTGAGAAGTGGACTAAGCCCCCGACTAATTTGTCTCTTGGAATAACTACTGGATTACTGTATAACTCTGTTGCTAAAAACCTGGGCTGAAGTTTAACCTGCAACCTAGAAATGGTACGCTCTGTTATCTCCCAAGCCAGCGATTTCCAGAGACTCCAATGTCTAGGGTGACGTTTTAACCTGTTGTCTCTTAATTAAAAAAATCAGTCTGCTAACCCTCTATGAGGTAACAGCATTTTAATGGTATTTGTTACTTGTATGGAACTTTTGAGAAAATTAGCTAGATATTGTAGAACAGGACAGCATACAGGACTTGATGCCTATTAGCACAGATTTGTTTTTTACTCTGGTCACCGTGACACCCTCCGTTCCATTCACAGTTGTCATGTTTATTGTTTATGGTACTTAAATGAAACATTAATCCATTTCCTAATTAATAATTAAAAAAAAAAAGACTTACTACTTGGTCATACAGCAGAACAATGAATAGGTTCAGTTAATGAATAGGTTCAATGAATAGGTTCAGTTAATTTTACTGGCATTTATCTCTTAGTACTTGACCATTTGTAGAGATGGTTGACCATTGCAAAGTGTGTCTAATAAAATATTCAGTCAATACTGGTGGAATTAGTCAAAATTTATTCATCAAATGCTATTTGACTGTACTTACTACATCTCTCACTTTTCTATGTCTTGGCTTCCCGATTTCAGTCCACTGCTTTTTTTCCCCTTCTCTATAATGGATCACAGTATGTCTTCTCCTGAGTTGTCATCTACTCTCATGTGCGCTACCTCCTTGCCATGGTCAACCATGCCTTTCTATCCATGAGATAGGACTACTGTATGCACTCTACATTGGGCTACACCTTAAAATCATTTGGGAAGTAAAGCTACTGAAAAAGGCATCTACGTTAAGTGATGTTTCTCTCGGAATGCACATCTATTCCATGTTCTGTACTGGCTGACTGTGGTTTTTGGATGGAGTTTAAGGTGTTCTTTTTGAATTCTAAAGCCCTGAATGTTTTGGGTTTCACCCACCTTAGGGTATGTCCATAAAGTGATTGCAGCTTGTATAGAACATGCCGGACTACTGGTATCAAAGAAGCTATGGTAACGCTTAGCTTCTTGAGTAATTACCAAGCCGCCTGGGCAGGCTTGTACAGCCTTCACTGAAGTCAGTGCGGCTGCAGCTTCACTGCTGCTGGTACCTGAGCTAATCAGCTTAAAATGCTAGCTTGGGTATGTCTAGGTGATCTGTAGTCACATCCTCTGATTGCAGTGTAGACAAACCAGTAGAGACCACCTTGGGTGACCCCACAGTTGCAATCATCTGAGGTCCATGAGTTAGAGGGTCTTTGGTTTAAATTGGAAGGAGCTACAGGTGGGTGTTCATGGTAAGGGATACTTGACCCTGGAACTCCCCTCTTCTCCTTGTTCTACAAGAACCTGGATCTGATGACTTTCAGGGCTTAGTGCTGTTCTTGTGACTTTTTATGGGATTGGAGGGTTTTGAGAATGGTGTTAGGCAGATGGCTAGGATGAGCCTCTGTTGGCATTGAGTCATTATAGTTCTATAAGTTTGGATTTCTTCTCATCTAAGATGAATATGCCTTGTCTAGGCTAGAATAAAAGGTGTGTGTGTTCGCCAGCATGTTCTAGCTAAGATGATCTAACAGTCTAACGTAGATAAATCACACTGCTGCTAACACCTGCTTAGCTGGTTGAGTGTAAGGACTTTTAGAACATGTTGGTTGGAATATTAGCTAACACTACATCATTTTTTCATAGTCTAGGATAGGTATTAGTACAACTAAGTTATAGGCCGTTATTTTTCTACTGTGAACAACTTACCTAATGAGATCTTATGAGTTTTCCTTACCACTGTCATTTAGAGTTGCAAACGGTTTGCTCGCTCTGTGATCTTTAGGTTATTAATTTATCTGCTTAGCTGTGCAGGTCTTGGAGAATGATTTGGGCTATATTTCAAAGGTGCTGCTTAGTCACTAAATACAGTAGCAGAACAGAAATGTACTCTGTAATATCAGAGGTTGGAAAATCTTGCTGGAAAGGTATAGAAGACAAAAGTAGGGATGCTGCTGCAGCAATACTCAGACAAGCCTATTTGGGATCCTGGGGATGTACTCAAGCAGTTACTCCATGCTGCTGTGGTTTCACGGCTATTGTATTTGAAGCTAACTAGTTGAAATCTAGCTCTTATATGTCTACAGATGCTGCAGTCACACCTGAGATTGCAGTGTAGGCATACCCAATGACTCAGTAAGAAGCATTGCCCCCTGCCTCTGGTGGTATCTGGGAAAGAGTAGGACACTAGGATTTCTGTGCTGCCACTTAGACCTGGCTGAGGGGGCTTACGCTCTTGTCAGTCTCTGGATAATAGGTGTTTTAATTTGAATCTGCCTAAAGGAGGCAGCTCTTTTTTCCACATTCAGAACCTTCTGGTTGCTTTAAGAGCAATTCTCTCTCCATAATTCCATCCTTTCCCATAGTTTCTCTTAAGTCTTCCTTCCCTGTGAATAACACCAATGTCTTCTGGTGCTCATAACGTTACCAAGCATCAGCAGAACTACGATTCTAACACGATTCTAACAGCAGCTTCATTTTTATTCATGCGGCTCTGAACTTAACCTCACCAGTCTTAAATTCACTTTGCTGTTGCTTGACAAACCTGTGTGCAGCAACAGTCGTACTGGACCTTTCTTCAGACTCAGGAAGATAACACTGCATCCAGTTCTTGGTTCTTTGCAATCTTACAGACTAAAAGCTTACTCGTTTGTTTTGTTCTGAAGAATGAAGGCTTAAACTCTAAAGCAGTGGTTATCAAACTTTCTTTTTCACCATTGGAAATTGCTGAGGATCTTGGTGGACCATTTAATGATCTTTCCAAATGTTGTTTGTACTGTTAGCTAACTATTGTAAAGTGCTTTGGATAAAAGTGCTATATAAAAAAACCTGAATAATAATTAACTTTTTTTTTGTTCTACAAATAAAAGCACACAACTCATATTTTAATATCAGTAGCCTTACCTTTCTAATGCAATGAATGTGCCCTCTCTCCCCTGTTGCGGCAGCCCCCGAGTTGGGGCTGGGAAGGAGGTGGGTCTCTCCCCCACCACAGCAGCCACAGAGCTGAGGCTGGGAAGGAGGGCCATCTCTCCCCAGCAACCGCAGCCCTGGAGTCACCTCTTTCTCTGGCCACCGCAGCCCTGCACGTCCCAAATTCCCCACGCCCCCTCTTGTCACCCCACTGCCCCCTCCCACCTACCTCCTATTCCCCCAAAGGCCACCACCTCACCTTACATGTCCGTCTTCTCCAGGGTCCAGGCACCTAATTAGTGGAGCCACGCCTGCATGGCTTCACTAATTAGGTGGGTGGCCCTTCATTCTCTCATGTGCGGCCACCCAGGCACGCATCTTAGAGGGAACTATCCGCTGACCACCTGAATGGAACTCGTCTGCAGACCACAGTTTGAGAACCTCTGCTCTAAATAAATTGATAGCTTAAATCCCTGAGCAAGCCAGGGAAAAGTTTCTGCATGCTACTGACAGACGGATTTTTTTTTTCAGGCCCTGTTATAAATTGTCAGCCCTCTGTATCTTAACGTTTTCACTAAGCATAACACGACTGTAATAACAAATTATTTAACATTTATAGTGAGGTAGTGCCTACAAACCATAAAGATTAGGCTAGCACAAACATAATGAGTGATAGGCCTTGCCTCAAAGAAGCTTGGCATTAAGTTGACCGTTGCATAACGTAGGGCCTGGTAGCCTTTTGTATAGTTTTCTATATACACCTCTACCCCGATATGACGCTGTCCTCGGGAGCCAAAAAAATCTTACTGTGTTATAGGTGAAACCGCGTTATATCGAACTTGCTTTGATCCGCTGGAGTGCACAGCCCCGCTGCCCCAGAGCACTGCTTTACCGCGTTATATCCGAATTCGTGTTATATCGGGTCGCGTTATATCGGGGTAGAGGTGTACTTAATGCAGGGATCGGCAACCTTTGGCACGTGGCCCGCCAGGGTAAGCACTCTGGAGGGCCGGGTCGATTTGTTTATCTGCCGCGTCTGCAGGATTGGCCGATTGTGGATCCCACTGTCCGCAGTTTGCCGCTCTAGGCCAATGGGGGCTGTGGGATGTGCTGGCCGCCAGCCCCATTGGCCTGGAATGGCGAACCGCGGCCAGTGGGAGTTGTGATTGGCTGAACCTGCGGACGTGGCAGGTAAACAAACTGGCCCGGCCTGCCAGGGTGCTTACCCTGGCAGGCCGCGGGCCAAAGGTTGCCGATCCCTGACTTAATGGATATGGCATCTTTAAAAGACCAGCTAATTATATTGGTGGTTTCAAACACATAACTTTTAAAACTCATTATTACCATGATATTTTGTAGGTCTACACTGGATTCTAATATCTGGAACTCTTATTTAGGTTAACTGCATTTATTCTATGGAAGAATAAAGTGAGTGGCTCAAATAATCTGGATATATGTAGTAGTAACTAATATTGACTACATTCCTATCATGTTAGGGCTTAATTTAAGCAGTGGAATGCTATTCAGAGCATGAACCATTTGCTGCAATTTCTGTCATGTATTGGATCAGCTAGCTCGTAAAGGAAAGAATACTCACTTTCATATTTACAGAGTCAAAGTAAAATGTTTCTATGTAACTTAGTTTTGGACCCTGCTTTCAAGTGTTCTAGAACTTTCCTGCTAAGCCTTTTATGGGTGTGTATGTAACAAGTATTATGAAAAATTAGAGCAACAAATGATTTTTCTTTAGTGTAACCAGTATTTGAATGTTGCTGATATATGTATGTGCACTTATATTGTGGTATACATCCTTTAGATCAGAGGCTTTCAACCTTTTTTCATTTGTGGACCCTTAAAAGAAAGTTGAATGGAAGTGCAGATCCCTTTGGAAATCTTATACACAGTCAGTGGAACCCAGGGGTCTGCAGACCACAGGTTGAAAACCACTGTTTTAGATGTAGGCTTAATACTGTTTGGGATCTTGTATGAGGTATTCTCTTACAATTTACACCTGTTTAGTATTAAAATGTCCTTTTGGCTTTGAATGTTGGGAATAGTTTTAGTAGCTTAAACTACTGATGATTCCATAGCGTAGATTTGAAATGCATGCTTTCACGTATCATTCGACTTCTGGGCTAGCTCATGCCCTGATTCAGGAAGGTATTTGTGCCTAACCTTAAACACTTGAGTAGTCCTGTTAAATTCATTTGGGCTTCTCATATGCTTTAAGTCTAGGCATGTGCTCCAATATTTGCTAAAGGCTTTTTAATTTGTGTCTGTCTTTCCCCCCCCCGCAGACTAGAAACATCTCTTCCCTTGAGGAAACAAATGGGTTGCTCACCAATATGCCTAATAAACTCTGAAAGTGTTGTTTAATATTGTATGATTACTAAGAGTTATCGTGGGCTGCTTTGGTAGTTCACGTAATGGAATTTTGTAAATCATGTCTCATTTGAATGTACTCCATATTTCCTTAATCTCAGATTTTTACACAAGTGCTATTCATCTAATATTTTGGAATTAAGTTTTTTCCATTTCTTTAGAGGCAATTTCTCAAAGCTCTATACAGTAGTATTGCTCTTTTCTGACTAGTTATTGTATTCTGCTGTGGAGTCCCTATGCTTCTGTTGAAGTTATTCTTTACCTAGCAAAAATGACTAAGTACTATCAGCTTTCGCTTCTAGATGGTTATAGGTAAAAGTGTGGCTGCGTCTGAAGTGCACTGAATAGACCCTTAGAATAGAATTGTGTGGTTAGGGGAAAAAATGGACTATCCTGCAGTGCATGTCTTCTACATATGTCAATTGTGAACATACTGCAATCAATCAGTAAAATAGGATGTTTTGGTGCCCTCTGATGGGTAATCTATAGCTCTCTGCTTTCTCTGGCTAAATTTGGTACTTTTTGCTAACCAAGAGGATATACTATATATACACACTTATTTCAGCAATTGTATAGCTTACTTTTTTAATGTTAGAAGATGGTGAATGACATATTTCTTATTTGCTAGATTAATTTTTTTTACTCATGATTTGTCAACCACCTGCACTCGAATGGAAGTTGGAATTCAATAAAAAATGCACAAAAACATCATATTAGAATTGTTTTTTAAAATCTACCTTAAATGTGCTGGCTACATTTAAAAAAAAAAGGTTTATCAAAATGTTTCGTGTTTAAAAAAATAAATAAATAAAAAATCACTTTTAAAGCAGAGGAAGTATAATCCGTAGTTAATGAATTGAACTGATTGTTTCTGATCACCATGTCCAAGATTTTTAGAACTAGTAGAGCTCGTCCTCTCATATCTCATTTTTATTCATAGATTGGAAGATTTCCTGATTGTTTCCCAGTAGATTTTTCAACTTTAAGTGAACTAGTCATGAACTGAACTAGTTAAATGAACTGAAATGAAGAAAACTTTTTCTGCATCTGCGAAAGAGGCTACTGCTGTCAAAAGCTGGTGTAGCACTTCAGCAAACTCTGGCTTAAAGTGTTTGGCCGTGACTTCCACCAGTTCAGTGTTTGACTTCCTTTAAAAGTTCAGCAGTTAACATTAAATGAAATGGTAAATTAAACACAAAAATAATATTAATTCTAATTATTATAGTAAGTTTAGGTCTTTATGGAAGTTATCATTTCAAAATTATTTGAAATGATAAATTTATTTAAAAAAATCAAATCCAATTTAAATAAAAATATCTATTTTTATCCACCCTGCTGTTTGGTCTATATTGTCATTTGGATTGTACAGAAAAAAATTATACTTTTAACAGCATTCCTTATTGGATAAAATTTCCAACTTCTTGAGGATGCCAGTGCTCTTGTCTTCCTTCACTGAATTTTTTACTCTTATGTCTGGTGATCACATCTTTTGGAGGGATTAATATGTTGCAAGTGTGAAAGATTGCAAAAATATAGTTTAAACATGAAGGTTAGTTCTAATTCTGCTCACTTGCTTGTATTGTTGTTTTGACCATCTATAAAATTCACTAAAGGATAAGAATCTTGGTCATTAGGGACTCTTTTTTTTTTTCTTTCTTTTGTAGTAAATATTTAAACATTTAAAACCCCACTACTGTGGGAAAAATTGGCATTATGCAGATTGCATTCACTTTGCAGTTTCATTTTAAAATTCTAAATTTAAACATTGAGTAATAAAACCTTACAAAAATGTCTGAAGTTCCAAGCAGAGTGATCAGTGGAGTGGACATGGAGGCTTTAATTCAGAACTTTCTTAAAGGGCCCTGGAGCAAAGGTGGTGGTGGTTTTGGTTCAAAACTGATCCTGGATTGCTCTCATTTGACTTGTGCCAATATTTTTGTTACACACTTGCTCCTTGTTTACTTGCTGTCATGATGTAAAGTTACTCAGGAAAGGTAAGCAAACCTGTTGATTAGTTGGCCTCCTTAGCACTGACTTAGAGGTAAAAAAACACTATTACATCCATAGTCGTCCTACATTACATAATCCATAATATTTTTGTTTAATCGAGGCTGCGAGTTCTCTCTTCTTACTTCTGCTTCATATTAGGAAGCCTGAGGAATTCAGAAAAATATATTTTTCCTGCATTAGCATAAGAAATGTGTCCACATATTTATAAACCATTGAAAGTCTGTTTTTAAGAGCACAAGGACACAGCATCTGTCCTCCTCAGAACAAAGAATAGAAAATGAGTTGGAATGTGACACTTGTGAGCAAGTGGAATCTGGCTGAGTTCCGAGCTTATATGTACGAGGGACAGTTTAAAGGAAGGTGGAAAATATTCTATTAGAATTTCTTGGAATGATGCAAATTCCATGAATGGAATTGAGGTTAATCTGGCAGTAGCTTTTTGTGCCAAAACACAACCAATAAATAATATATAAAATGTATTAATTAGGGCTGTCAACCGATTAAAAAAATTAATTGCGCGATTAATTGCACTGTTAAATGGTATTCTTTTATTGTTTAAATATTTGAAAATGTAGAAAACATCCACAAACATATTTATTTCAATTACAACACAGAACACAAAGCGTACAGTGCTCACTTCATATTTATTTTTGCTTACAAATATTTGCACTCTAAAAAACAAAAGAAAGGAGCGATTAATAAGACTGGGACTTTTCAGCTTGGAAAAGAGACGGCTAAGGGGAGATGATTTGAGGTCTCTAAAATCATGACTGGTGTAGAGAAAGTAGATAAGGAAGTGTTGTTTACTACTTCTCGGAACACAAGAACTAGGGGTCACCAAATGAAATTAATAGGCAACAGGTTTAAAACAAATAAAAGGAAGTATTTCTTCACATAATGCACAGTCAACCTGTGGAACTCCTTGCCAGAGGATGTTGTGAAGGCCAAGACTATAACCGGATTTAAAAAAGAACTAGATAAATTCATGGAGGATAGATCCATCAATGGCCATTAGCCAGGATGGGCAGGAATGGTGTCCCTAGCCTCTGTTTGCCAGAAGCTGGGAATGGGCAACAGGGGATGGATCACTTGATGATTACCTATTCTGTTCATTCGCTCTGGGGCACCTAGCACTGGCCACTGTCGGAAGACAGGATACTGGGCTAGATGGACATTTGGTCTGACCCAATAGGGCCATTCTTATGTTCTTATGACAGTGATTTCTTGTCAGTTTTACAAATTCTGCTATCTAATATGAAAATTGGGCAGTGTAGTAGTGGTTATCAAAATGTGCTAACTAAAGGCAGGGCCTTGTGTTTGTAAAGTACATAAACATAAATATTACATAAATTGTTGAATGTTTATCGTTGAAAAGTCAAGCTTTCAAAAGCTAGGCAATGGCAGAAATTGATTGTTTGTAAACCCTTACTTCTGCTCCTTTATGTGCATTATGATGCAGTCTTTAATTAAAACAATCACATACTAGTTTTTCCCACAAGATTCCTGACCATTTAATGAGCAGAACACCACCACATGCAATTGTACAGTTAATCCACTGAATAAATAATCAGGAAGGTTTGAACCCAGAACCTTCAGCAGTGCTGCAGAAACCTCTGCTACTTGAATTCAGGAAGTAATTACAGTAGCTAGCAGAAAGAAGGCTGTTATCTTCTGTGGAATAGCTGGAGGGTGCACATGTAACTCACTGGACTACTTATATAAAAGTAGTCCCACTTTACTGATGGCATACTTAAAGTGCACAGATTTGGAGTCACTTTCTGATGATAGGCAGTGTGGCTAAGTGGCAGGATGTAGAGTCTGGCGTATTGGAGACCTGGATTTTATTGCTAGCTCTATGAGAACTGACTTTGTACAACCTATTGGATTTTTCTTCTGCAAAGTGGACGGGGACAAGGTAGTGTGTGGAGGAGCTGATACTTTTCCTTCTCCTCAGTGGTTTGAGCATTGGCCTGCTAAACCCAGGTTTGTGAGTTCAGTCCTTGGGGGGGGGGGGCATTTAGAGATCTGGGGCAAAAATCTGTCTAGGGATTGGTCCTGCTTTGAGCAGGGGGTTGGACTAGATGACCTCCTGAGGTCCCTTCCAACCCTGATATTCTATGATTTGCGGCATTGCTTATATTAGGGGTTAGGGAATTCAGAGAATTAACACCAGTCAGAAGAGCTGTTTCCAGCTCAGTCCTCTGGAGGACAAAGGTTATCTCTGTAAAGGTGGCGATTGTCTCTTATCTATGCGATCTGTTCTGGTCTGTGTGGCTGCTCTAGAATGTTGCAGGAGGGTAGGCAGGACTGGGGAACATATGCACAGTGCAGATTGAATGCTCAGAATTAAATCCAAGCTTCTAACAAGTTCTTCTGTGCATGCAAATAGGAATTTTCTGTGGCTTATTCCTTGGTCAAATTTGTCTTGATTTTCATGGGGATAGCAAAAGGCACTTTTCCAACCCTAGGAATATTGCTCTGTGTAACTTCAAATTCCTACTCCAAGCCCCTGAGATGCTAGAGACGTTTAAAAGAAATAAATCAAGTCGTCCACTTGCCAACAATAACAAAATTCCCCAACCAAGGTAAAAATTGCCTGTTTTTAATTAAATTCATTCAGCTAAAATGGTGCAAACATTTCTGAGAAACTATCAAAGAAAATCAACTGGAGGCAGCAAACATCCACTGAAAATTTGCCTTACTGTCTTAGAGCTGCTGTAAACCAGTGGTTCTCAACCTTTCCAGACTACTGTACCCCTTTCAGGAGTCTGATTTGTCTTGCGTATCCCCAAGTTTCACCTCACTTAAAAACTACTTGCTTACAAAATCAGACATAAAAATACTAAAGTCTCTCAGCACACTAGTACTAGTACTGAAAAATTGCGTACTTTCTTATTTTTACGATAATTACAAAAAAATCAATTGGAATATAAATATTGTACTTACATTTGTGTACAGTATATAGAGCAATATAAACAAGTAATTGTCTGTATGACATTTTAGTTTGTACTGACTTTGCTAGTGCTTTTTCTACAGTCTGTTGTAAAACTAGGCGAATATTTAGCTACGTTAATATACACCTGGAAGACCTCTGTGTACCCCCAGGTGAGAACCACTGCTATAAACTACCAGGACCTACGTAAATGCACAATGTGATGTCACTAGGGTGCATCAGAAGGAAGTACAGTGGCAATGGTAGTGAAGCAAAGAAACCAGGTTTTGGATGAGTGGCTAGAGATGGAGAAATGTCTCTGAGGCCTATAGCTGAGAGGAAATCCCACTGAGCTATGTCTTAATTTTTGTATCCTTTTGAGACCAGTGTTTTGTATAGGGACTTTGTACTGTAGAGCACTCTTGATCAGAAATGAAAGATGAGCTTAAAGTGGACAAACATGTTCAAGAGGCTGTTCTTCTTCGACAACCTCCCATCTGAATTGACCGCTCCATAGTATCCTGAAATGTATTGAGTACAATGTTACATGTCCTTCATTAGAAGACTACCTCCATTTGAGCACCTGATTTTTGTTAGTGCCTTGAGTGATCATTTAAGACAGGTTTCATGATGTTTTGTTTCATGATCCTTTATTTAGGTGCTGATAGTTTGATTGTTGTATAAGACACAGGGGGAAACAGTTCCTGCCCCAAGAAGCTTTCAGTCAAAACCAGAGACCTAATTAAAGTGGATAAAAGCAAGAAAATTGATTTCTCTGTTACCTGTCCTTAATTTTTCCCATTGTGCTTGAAAGATTTTCAGTCCTCTGAAAAGTGGGTAATTTTAAACACAGACAACTTATGGTACCACTGCCACCATGCTGGATCTATCAAAGACATTTTGAAGGATTCTCTTGCCTTGATACTGACGAGCATGTAGATTTAACTGTGACAAGAATTGTTAGCATTCTTTTCAAATGTATGTGTTTAGGTCATATGCAGAATACATATAGAAATACAAAGTACCACTTATGTATGCATGGCACTTGCTTTTAATCTTCTATAAACAAGATGTATATGTAATATATAATGGCTATGATTTTCAAAAGTTATTAGTGATTTTGTGTGTTTGTTAATATGTAATCCGTAACCAAATTATTGGCTAAGATCAATATTTGAGTAAGCACATGCTTAGTTCCTTTTGATGTTAATGGGAGCTAATCATAGACTTGAAGTTAAGCATGTGCTCAAGTGCTATTCTGAATCGGGACCGAAGCATCTGCACACCTTGTTTTAATTGAGAGCCAGCTGGAGTCTTCAGACCAGTGTGGTGAATGTTGCATCTCTTTTAAAAGTGGTAGTGCTTCAAGCTCTTCTTTTTTTGAGCTGGTAACTTTGCTAGATTTCAGTATGATGCAAATTTAAAATCATTTTATAAGGTTTTGAAAACTGAATTATCTATGTATTTATCACATATACCTTTTTGAGTCATGTGGCCTCTGATATTTTTTATTGGCAGCATAATTTATGACTTGATTAAAAGGAAGTCATTCGCCAAACTTAGATCCCAAGTTGAGTTTGAATGAAACCGATCTCAAAAGGCAGGCTGGTAGATGAGGGAGAATTGAGATATTAACTTCAGAGAAGCATTCTTGTAGATAAACAACTTTCTGGTCTACAAGGGATCCATACTTCTGAAGCTGAAAAAGTAAGAGTGCTGTTGTAAACTGGTGGAATAACTTGACAGAAAGTCCTAGAAGGATTCTTCTGCCAGAGATAGTGATTATAATTAGTAAAATAATGTAATGTTAGAAAGTATACACTCCCTAGACTGTACAATGGAAGGGGGAAGATGAGCTGGAGTTAAGTACTTCTTCACTAAAGAGCAGATAGTGCTCCTGCCATTCAAACAACTTAAAATACGTATGAACTAAATGGGAAAATACAAGTTACTTGCTTTGGGATTTAAAGTAACTGATTCTGGTTAGCTCAACATGTTGTTCTTGAGAATTGTGCTTAAGGACGTGACCTTTTAATGTTCAGGCTTCCGTCGAGTAAGAATAATGTAGGGGAAATGTCCTACATAGTGCAGAAGAGTCAAATCAGATGATACAAAGGCTTCTTGGGGCCCAAAATACTGTATTTGTAACTGAGGAAAGGTGTTAATTTACTGTATGAAATTTGTGAAACTGTACCAGGTTTTGGATTAAACAAAATGAACTTTTTATTGTCCATGAATTCCAAGAACTTGCTAATGTTAAACTGTGACCCAGTTCCTGCTACAAGTTCTTTCCTCTCACATAAAGACCTAGATTTCAGAGAAATGAGATGCTTGTGATTGGATTACATACACTGGATCCTAAATTTTCTACTGTGTGTCATTGACTTGAAAAGTAGTACTTGGTCGAGGGAGATAAAAATTTCCTGCCATCTTGTGTAAATGATATTGTTTTAACTTACTGACAGTTTTATCCTTTATTTCTGGTGTTTGATCAATTACGTTTCCAACTGTTTTGTAAGTTTTCTTTTAAATTTCAAATTACAGGTTCACGACTAGCTCTGGCAAGACTTCTTTCAGGTGAGTGTCTCGTCTGGACAGATTACATTACTTAATAATACATTGACCCAACAGGCTGTCTCTTCTTGGGCTCATTAGGCTTTTGAAGTTTAATATTGGGTTCCATGTTTTCCCTTTATAACTGACTTGAAAACTAAATCAATATTCCAAATTCATTTTTTTTCCATTTCCTATCCACCTCACCCCTCATGCTTACCCCATTGGTCATCTCACAGCTATTGATAAGCTGTTGCTGTTCCGGAAAATGTACTACCACAGCTGATGAGCATTGATATTGTCTAAAGGACAGTTTGTTCTATTTAGAAGTATGCTGATGAATTGAAAAGCCATAGTGGTGATTGATAGGGAGGAAATGTGGCTTTGTAGTGAGTATGGAACTGGTAGCCAGGACTCATTGGTTCTGTTTCCATCTGTTGCTGACTTGAACTCTGACCTTGGTGTTACCAGATTTGCCCATTACTTTGGGGTACGCTCATTTATTAAGGTTACTCTTCTGGGGTGGGGGGTGTTTCTGTAATTCTATCAATGTACTGCTTGTGTCACTTGTGTTCTCATACGGAGCTCTACTTCTCCCTTCTGCGAGTTCCCTCCCAATGGAGCTATCCTGCAGGACCTCGGTTCCCCAGGGTTGGGTTCTTCCAGCCCCAGAATCAGACGAACACACACACATTAACAGAGCGCGTCTGAGAGGACTGGGTTAATCAGCACTCTCAAGCTGACTCCTAATATGTCCCTGGACTCAGCAGGCTGGGTCGAGCAGCACTTCTAAGCTGCCACCCTCATATGCCCCAGGTTCAGCACGTCCCTATCCCCACTTACATGTTATAATTGTTCTGGTAGTAGGGTGACCAGATGTCCCGATTTTATAGGGACAGTCCCGATTTTTGGGTCTTTTTCTTATATAGGCTCCTATTACCCTCCCCCCCCCCATTTTTCACATTTGCTGTCTGGTCACCCTATCTGGTAGTAACCCACTTGATGAGCAAAACCCACAGGATTTTTGGGTGCTGCAGGGATCTTTAGCTTAGTTACGAGGAGTGTTGCTGCAGAGTGAATGGGGAAGCCAAAAAACACCTACGAGGGGTCGGGGGGGGGGGGGGGGGGGGGGGGGAGGGGAAGAGAAAGAGAAGCAACCAGCTTAACAATGAAAGTTATTTATTGCCAGGTAATAACCATACACGGGGAGCCAAACAAACACAACAGTTATAATATTAAATCAAACTTAAATTTGATTGTAAAAGTCAGGTTTAGAAAATTCAACTGTAACTGATCACACAAGTCCAGGTCGGAAGGCTATACCTAGAGAGAGAGAGCTGGGTTCTCACCACTTCGTGAAGCTTGAATCGATCAGGGTTCCCAGATGGTGGTGGTAGCTGAGGGTCTGGAGTGCTGGAGACAGGCAGAGCCCCTAGCACGATCAGTCAGGAGAAGATGAAGTCCCAATGGAACTGATGCAGATTTTGGATCCAGGCATCAGAGCACTTATTTGAGCATGGGTGTAGGGGCTTTTGTAGGGAAAAAACAGTGGTTCAAGGGAGAACACTAGATTTGTTTGTGGGTAAACTGATGTCTCAAGGGAGGGGCTAGACAATAGGAACTACTCATTCCTGGCTATGTGCGGTGTTCGTTCAAGGGCGCTCACCACGCAATTAGGCAGCTTCAGTATTTTGGATACCAATAAAGGATTTATTCCTAGAATTGGTCTGATAACTACTGAGCTGGGTGTGTGCAGGTGTGAGTTCATTAACATCTGGAGCAGAGATCCCCCATCATGCCGTGCTTCCCTGCTTTTCTGGTCCCATAGTCCAGTGCAGTTCTTGCCTTGGAATCTCTGCTCTCCATTCTGTATGCTAATGGAGATGCCTCCCTGTCCCATCTTCAAAGCAAGTGAAGCTAGGAGAGTTTCCTTAATCCTGTCACCCTGGTCTGGAGGGTTTTAGGTGTCTCTTCCACTGCCTTTTCATTGCTTTTTGTAAGTTTTTTTTCTGATTGGCTTTGGTTCAAGCAGAGGCTGGGGTGAGGGGAGGTCTTTCGTGAGTCAGACAGGCTGGGTATTGTGCTCTGGTTCCCCCAAGACCACAGAGCTGATAGGCTAAATAGGTTTCCCAATGTTACCTTTCTTTTCTTCAGTTTACCCACTTGTAAAAAAGATGTACTACTTAATAGGGTTGTTGAGGCTTGATGTTTAAAAAGTACTGTCTTTATACAGTCCCTTTATTCAGTGTTCTGAAGGTATCTTATGTATGTGTGATTTTGTGCTTCATGTTTTTCAAGTCTATTTCCACATCTTCAAAATTAAGGGAAAACCAAACACTCATGAACCTTCTGTCCTGTTAGTAAATTCAAACTAAAGATGTCTGTTAAAACTGTTTTCATGGGCTATTTCTAGCGCTATTTTTGTCTTTTTGAGGACAAATGTCATCAGAAATCCATCCAAAACAATTTAAGCTACTTTCTACATTTCACGTTATAGCACAGTGATTGTGTTTGACTCTTATAAGAAAAAGGATCCTGCAAGAACAATAATCATGCTTCTGAGGTCACACAACAATTGACACATACCCTAACCCTAACCCAAAGATGTCTGTCAGATTAAGTTTTTTACAACTAAAACTTCCCAAAACAAACTAAAACAGCAAGCCCTACGTACAAAAATCCCTCCCATATTTATCCTGACACTGTTTTTAATCTTCTTCCAAAAAAGTCTGCAAGCTCTCTTCCTGGGTTTAATGACCTAGCAGCACTGCTAAAGTAGTGCTTAGCCCANCCCCCCCCCCCCCCCCCCCCCCCCCCCCCCCCCCCCCCGTGCTCCCTGTCCCCTAACAGCCCCCTGGGACCCCACCCCCTATCCAACCCTCCCTGTCCCCTGACCGCCCCTCCCCCAGGACCCCCTGTCCCTAACTGTCCCCCTTGGCTGGAGGTTTGTGGAAGATGAGAGGTTTTTAAACGTGTAAAATATTGGGCTAGAGTTGGTATATAGAGATGCCACTTGTGTGAAGAAGTGGGAGATCCACAAGACAGACAACCTGGGTATTTCTGTGCTGTCTATATTGGTGTTTGTACATCACCAATGCATTCTCCATACTTCTTAGTTAACAATAGGACTTGAAGAAATTACTTGATACTGTGCACTTGCTTCTTGAGATAAAGCACTTTTTCTACATAGACTTTGTTTATGTAATCTCCAACAAGATATTAAATGCAAAATAAATACATTTTTCTACTTGAATGGTGGAAAGTATTACTTCTAAAAAACAGCAAACTTCTTTAATCAGTTTTACATTTTACTGAGCACTCTATCTTGATCTGTAAAGGAGGGAGAATTGAGAGGAATAGGGTGAAGTAGTACAGAAGATACTTTTCTAATATTACCATAATTATGCATATTATTGATACTGTATCTTGGATATTTGGTATTTCTAGTATTTCAGTCTTGCTATATTTGGTTTCCCCAGGGTAAGCACAGGTTTTTGTTTTTTGAAGACAAGTAAAATATCTAGTGTCCCTCCTCCCACCATTCTTAGTAATCATTATTGGGTTGCATGCAAATACATAAGGGATGAGAGGGATCAGTTGTTTGAGAAATCATATAAACATAACTGGTTTTAAAAGTATGCAATGATTAAATATGTGCTCCTAGAGCAATTCAAATGTTGTGACAGCTGCTACCATGTCTTCAGAAGGACCTCTGTATGATATAGGATATTTAGGCATAGTCTCCTCCTATGACCTAATGTAGTTGAATCAATGTGTTCCATACATGCTATGCATAATTACCTTTTACAAAAGCTCTGGGTGGTCAAAAGATGTTGCACTTCTCTTTGCTAATGCTAATTATTCTTCAGAGGTGCAAGGGAGTTTTATTATATTACATTTCTGGTGAATTACTGCCCTGGCCTTTGCAGCAAGGGACTAGAATTCCCTGAAGCATTATTTAGTTTTGTGCTGTTATGACCTAGAAATAGGCTGTCAGTCAGATGGGATTCTTGATTTGAATCTAGTGATTAGTACTTACACCTTGCATGTATGCCTTGCTTTTAAATTCTAACTTTGGAGCAAGTGTTCAGTTTCCCATTGGGTTCAGTATCTTAGAAAGAAAACATTCAGTCTGTGCAACCAATTCATTCTGTCTAAGTCTTGGTTTGGTATTCTTGAACACAGTATATAGCACTGTAAATTGGAAAGAGGGTGTGTGTAAAAATGGAGAGAGAGTTTTAAGTCAACCTAAGTGCAGAAACGTAAGCTGCATTGCTAACAAATTCTCTTGTAATTTTTTGGGGTATTTTCTTTAATTCAATAAAAACATTTTTTACCAATAAGTTATGTAATTGGAAGAACTGTCTCATAATACTATAGACAGAGTACATATTGATGCCTGGAGCTAAGATTGTCCAAAAGTTTTAATTCTAGAGGATTGTAGATGTTTGTAACTCTTTTCCCCCCACCCCTCCTTTTTGGGTTCAGAAATGGCACATTTGACTTCAGCCCAGAAGCAACCTTTCTTTGGAAAAATCGAGTTAAGATGTTTGAGAATGCCTACTGGAAGGAAATACCCTTTTCCCATTTTAAAAGCTATATATACAGTATTTTGAACACTTGCTCTGGCATTTCAATGGTATTTACCAGAAACTTGGAATTTGGCATGGCTTTAACTGCTAGGTCACAGATGTATCTCTTAGTGGTTTAGTGGAAATTGGTTGTGGTTTGTCACTATTGTAAGGATTTAAAAAGTCCATTTCTTAGACCATTCACTGATTGTATTTTTATCAGTGTTGTTTCCACCCTGCACAGAAGTGTGAATGTAAAGAAACTTTTTATGGAGTCTTGCCTTCTTCCATATGGTGATTGAAGGCACATAGGTAAAGGAGTTAAGACCCCCCTATGGAGGATGGAGTTCCGTCAGTGCAGGGATGGATTATGTGCAGTAATGTGTTAAGTATGGGCGCACATCAAAAAGTGAAGATACAAATATTTCAAAGCTTTCATTTGGACAGTATTGTCCAAACTGCATAGTGAATCAGGCAGTTCTGTGTTTAAAAAAAAAAAAAAAAGAGATCTTATCATTAAACTTTGAAATGTAGGGAAACAAGGGTTCAGAGTTAAGACTGACAGGAACCTTATTTTTGGCATTTGCAGAGGGTGCTTCACTTTGTAGTCTGTGTTCCTTTAATATAATTTCTTTGTATGGAATCGAATCATATTACAATTCCTGCTTTTCAGTTTGAAGCATTTTATGTGGCATTGGTAGTGTGCTTGGCATTTGGAGAAAATATTCATTGATACGTTCAGTTGATTATTCTAAACTTACTTTTTAAAAAAAATTCTCTACTTAGACTTCTAAAATGTACACACATTTGTGATAAAAATAGTCTAATGTGGGAGGTATTGACACCGGAAAGATAGGTATGGCATGTAATTTGCAATCACTTACCTTTCTTGCTTGAATATGTAGAATAGAGATCAAATGAATAATCAAGGCAACATTATATAAACCTAATTATTTAGTGCATTTACGATCCATATAAGGCTGTAATTCCATTGAGTATTTCTGTTGACCTCATAAACTACTTGAGCATTGCTTAAGTAGTTTAATACCACTAATGACAATATCCTTTTATCTTGGCCTCTGAGTGTATAATTATTTGTGCATAAAATAGTAATGCTTTGGTTGTTTGCTGTTAGTATTGTCCTTTTGCTCCTTCTACTCCTGTCATTGCATCCCTTTTCGCCTCTACAACCGCTCCCATGCGGTGTCCTACAATCCTCATTCTGTTGATTCTGCAAGTCAGACAGAGATTTCTCTTGTTACACAGTGCGGTAGAATATCTTAATTTACATCCTGCATGTGTGGTTTGCATTTAAACAAAAGTACTCAAGAATTATTTATTTTTATATATATTAAAAAAACTGGTGTGATAAAGTGCAAATTAAATTTTGCCACAGCTGCAGATAAAGAGTGATAGAAACTTGTGGCTGGCTAGAATGTAAAGGGTTTATTTTTTTTTTCCAATTTAATTTCTGCAGCGTTTCCATTCACAAAATTAACATAATCTCCAATGCAATGCCACATTTGCAATGGCAACAAGATATTTTTGACGTCAGCACTAAAATGATTAAATAAATGTCAGTAACTTAGTGAAGTGTGGACATAATACCATAAACTTATGAATAGGAATAGTTGGAAGTTTCAGCCCTACTGGTTACATTAACTGGATTTTTCAAATGTGGCCATTGTGATTTTTAATCTCAAAAACCTTCTGGTTATCTAAGCTTCACCTTTCCTCCCAGCTCCTCCTTTTTCGAGACCAGTTGGTACTTGCTATAGTTATATTCTGAAAAACTTAGTTTTCATTCTCATTTTTCTCAGTATTTGCATTATTTCTTATGGTGTTGGAAGTGGTTCATGCATTGTTTTTGGATTGTTGGATATGTTCACGCTGAATACAATTCTGTAAATGGGTCAGAAGTGTCTTGCCTAGTTGTACCATATGTTGTTGTCAATTGTAGTCTAGCAGGTCTGTCTGAGTTCTTAGCTATTTTGTGACCTGAGTGTTCGTTCTGCGTAGGTGGTGTGTTAAGAAGAGGATATGCCTATTTTTATTTTCTAGCTCTAATGTGAACATTCCTGTGCTCTGTAAGGTAAAGTGATGCTTATAAAGAAACCATTAAACTTTGGTATGCTGTAGGAATTTATCCACAAGGTATCAAAAGTAAGTCTGCCTTGATTTGTGTTTAGTTTGGAAGTATACATTTCAGTAAGAAAACAAAAAACATAATATTAAACCTTATTTAATTTAAAAAAAAACTTCATTAAGATGGAGCTCAGGTTGAGAATACATGTTAATAATTGAAGGTTTAAAAAAATAAGGATTTTGTATCTTAAATTAAAGTCACATAAAAAGCCCTTGTAAATCTACATCTTTCAGAGTTAAGATAAGGTTTTTTATTTTGTTTGGTTTTTGGTTTTTTTGTGCCTAAAATTGTAAAAGTATAGAAATGCAGCTGTTCTCCAACCTAGATAAACTGGGAGAACTCTAGTTCACTAATAGGAAAACAGAAATGTTAAGTTGTTTATAACATAGGAGATTCAGGGGCGTATAGTCACCTTCTCTAAGAGATTTGAATTGCAGTGACAGATGGACTTCTGGTGATATGAAGGTGAGTCCACTGAGGTTAATGACATCTTGCAGTCAGATGAACAGCTCTAAACTCAGCTTTAGACTGTCATTTGTATTGATAGATCTCTACAAAATATTTCAAGGAAAATTGAAAGAGCGGCAGAATTCTTATGCTGTGGTATTTGATAGAAGGGAATGATTAGAGCTTTGGAAGTCTTTATTTCTATAACAGTTATTTTTAAGGGCAGCGAAACCATGATGTGAAATAGTGTAAATATGCCCATATAGTTAGTTTCATTTAAAGGCTGTACTTGTGTAGAAATTCCACAAAGGGTGTCTTAGTAAATTATGAAGACAATCGTGGATATGAAAGCTAGTTCACAATGAGTCCATGTGTTCAGAAGAACTGCAAATTAGATAGGAAATTGTAAATGCATAGGTCCTGTTGTACATATGGCTTGATAATAGTAATTTGGAATTTGTAGTGTCTCGGTAGGTATAACTAGCTTTTAAAAAAAATTACCATAATAAGCTCTTTATTAATCATCACTGGTTCTAAAAAGTTGTAATGCAAAAAATGAGCAAACTTTAGGATAATGTGCATTCGTAGGTAGCTAGAAGGGCCCTCTTAATCTGTAATTGGTATTGGAAACCTTCTGATAGACTAGGATCTGTGGGTTTTAATTTCTTTTTTTTAACTGTGTTTTTCAAAGCACCAACTATTTGGGAATACCTGTAAGGAGTGGAAATAAGGATGTACTCGATGATCTCACTTGGGTGTGTGTGTGGGGGAATAATCTCACTTAATTTCAGATGATGCTTTTGTTCTGATGTTATCAGCATATTTTCATAAATCGATGTACAGAAAGTTGGGGAATTGCTCTAATCAGTTTGCATGCCCTTCCTAGAATGAAGAAAAGTACTGATCTCTGAGAATACTGAAATTAAAAATATAGGGTTAGAACTTCAGTTGGTTTAAATTAGAGTTAGGTTGATTTCATTGGGGCTATCTATGCCTGCATGGACCAGCTGAGGATCTGGCCTGTAAATTTTACACGTGGGCTTTAAAATGTTGACAGCTTCAGTATAAGGCTCTTGCTATAAAACTGTCTGATAAAGTGCTTCCTCAAGTGGTAGTCTGGGCAAAGAAAGTCCTATTAATCTTCCCCTTTAAAACAGGGAGACAGTATGAATTAGAGATCTTATTGAAGGGCAAAGTTGCTTAAATATTGTCTGTAGTGTGCATAGTGGTGGACAATTAGTTTTCTATGTAGCCTTATTCAGGATAGAATATATCTCTTTAGGGGGGAAAAAACTTTCCTTTTTGTTTCCATAGAGCTCCGCTGTACCCCAGGGCAGTTTGCATGTCGCAGTGGTACCATCCAATGCATCCCTTTGAACTGGCAGTGTGATGGATGGCCCACCTGTGAGGATGAGAGTGATGAAGTTGACTGTCCAGGTAAGTAGAACTAAAAAGAATTCTATTCTCTGAACTGTTACTTTGTGTGGCAGTGTTATGCTTCAGGTTTGGTTTTTATAAAATGACAGTTAGCAATTCCAGGTTCAAACAGACGTCACTATGGGAGGACACTAATACATTTGGTAGAGGATGTTCCTTATGATAAACCTTGACTCAGCTTTGCTTTTCAGCTTATACAGTAACATCGCAAGCAATTTTTCCTTGATTAGGTTACACCGCCGTTCTTGCAATCTATGTGTAGGTATTCTAAATGTGAAATGAGTTGCTAGACTGTTTTAATTCTTAAGGGACAGGAAAAACTACCTTTACAATGGAATCAAACTGATACCCTTATCTGCAGTTGAATTCTAAACTTGTCTCTTGCCCTTAAAAATGTACGACACGGAAATTGGATTGAGGCACACCGTTGGACCAGTGTAGGGGAGGTTGCCCTGTTGCTGCCTATACTGAACTGTTCACTTGCATAAACAGAACACGTCAGTCCAGGAAGCAGTCAAACTGTTATTTTTTGCCCTCAAACTTGCATAGGGGTCATTTTTCAAGAGCTGATCACCCATCAGCTCCATTATTCTAAGTGGGAACAGCTGTGCATTGGTTTCTGAATATTTGGCCTCAGTTGTGACCAAACACTCTTGGAAATCTGGCCAGTACAATTTAAGATAATTTAAAAACAGAAGGAAATGCCCAAGGCTTTCTTTTGGGATAGTGAAGTAGAAATCTGGAAAAGACAACTAGAATTAAATTGCAGCATGGGTGGTTAGATTTTTAAGTCAGGGTCTTTAGAAAGACCCAAACTACACTGAAGTATTGCAGTTTTTGAGTTCATTCTCTGTTTGAACTAATGAATCAGAACTGTTGAGCATCTAGTGAACTCCTTTGGGCTGCCCAGCTGCATTCTGAATTCTGGGCCTGAGAGTTATTTTTACAGTATTTCCAATACCTGCAATAGAGTAAATATTTTATAGGAACGGTCTCTGCCAAACTTTGCTCATTTCTTACATCCTTTACATATCTGTATAGAGCACACTTTGTGTGGATTTCATGAGCCTGACATCCATAAATCCAGAGCTTGTGTCTTAGCTAGCCTCTATGCAGCTATCTTGCATATTGTATTCAGGGTTTTACCTGAACAAAATTCATGCTATGCATATGGCTAAATGGGGAAATCAGTCTCATTAGGGTTAACATTTTGTCAAATGTAGCAGATTTGTTGTGTAAAATAGTTCTTACTAGAAAGCATTTCAGCTTTCAATTGAAGGAAGGATTTATGAAAATGTGGGGTAGGTATCTCCTATTCACCATAAACTTAAGATGGTTACTCATGCTATCATAATTGCTCTTTAATATGGAAAGAAGCTTTACAGATATGGAAATGAGAGGACTGTTGGACTGCTGTAGCAGTCCAGAGGCTGGAAATTACTGTATAAATTGCATGACCAACAAAGGTTAATGAAAGGTGATTAGGTTCTTGTAGTCTCGGTGTGAATGCACACTATAATGACTTGTTACTGTGGTGTATTTCCCTTTCCAAAGGTCAATGAAAGGCCATTATAAGCTATATCATATTGCCTGCCTATTTCTTTTAGGGCCTGGTTCTATTCATGTTAGCAGCAAAACTCCCATTCACCCCAAGAGGAGTTGAATCGTGCGTGATATGGGACTTTCCCAATAAATTCAGTATGTTCTGAGGTTAGCTATTGTCNGCCCGAGGGCCACATCGGGGTTGCGAAACGGTATGGAGGGCCGGGTAGGGAAGGCTGTGCCCCCCAAACAGCCTGCCCCCTGACTGCCCCCCCTCAGAACTCTCGACCCATCCAACCCCCCTGCTCCTTGTCCTCTGACAGCCCCCTCCCGGGACCCCTGTCCTCTGACCGCCCCCTCCTGGGACCCCACCCCCTATCCAA